>JAABNY020000092.1:230408-245537 GCA_015164015.2 Brevimyrus niger | reverse complement strand
GGGGGGGGGGGGGGGGGGGGGGCGGGTGGGGGAGGGGGGGGGGGGGGTGGGGGGGGGTGGCTTACGGTGTCCAAGGGGGCAGGCATGCATGGTTACAGTGTCCAGTGGTGGGATGTTTATGGTCACAGTGGCCACTGGGGGGCATGTGTTGTCACGATGTCCAGTGGGGGGTGTGCGTGATCACGATATCTGGGGGGTGTGCATAGTCATGGTGTCCACTGGGGGGGGGCATTCGTGGTTAGCCAGTGGAAGGCGTGTGTAGTCAGGGTGTCCACTTGGGGTCATTTGTGGTCACGGTGTCCACTGGGGGGTGTGCATGTTCACAGTGTCCAGTGGTGGGGTGTTTGTGGTCACAGTGGCCACTGGGAAGCGTGCCTAGTCACAGTGGCCAATGGGCCAGTCACAGGTTACCTTCAATAAAATAGACTGAATATATTGCAGTAATTTAGTGTGTAATTACATTGTGATGAATCAAACACAGCAGGAAGCATTCATTATCAGCTACAGACATAATTAACCGCTGTCTAATATTATCTGATACAATACAGTATAATACCAATTTCTGAATGACCTGGAGTGGCTATTGGGCTGTTCGGCGGGGTATCTGATTATCTGTTATGACATTGCAGTGGATGGAAATTTCACTCACCGGTGAGCTGATAAGGAAACGGTGTTCTGATGCTTGTAAATGATCTTCAGGCTGTTTGTGATGCCCTCGATGTTTTCCAGGAAATAGTGATGTGATTTCTTTATGTCGGTCTCCACAGCAGTCTATCTGTCCTGGACGTCTCTGTCTCTAAGTGCTTCTCTATGTCGGTCTCCACAGCAGTCTATCTGTCCTGGACGTCTCTGTCTGAAAGTGCTTCTCTATGTCGGTCTCCACAGCAGTCTATCTGTCCTGGACGTCTCTGTCTCAAAGTGCTTCTCTATGTCGGTCTCCACAGCAGTCTATCTGTCCTGGACGTCTCTGTCTCTAAGTGCTTCTCTTAAGCACTTTGTTTTAACCAAAGGTTTCGATCTCCTCCGGTTTCCACCGTGGTCACCGAACTCGAGGGCCCGGCCCAAGTCTGCCTGGCCTAATTGATTATGTACACATCCCACTGTTTTGGTGTGTGAAGTGGATACGTCTTTTATTATCTGACTGTCCATCACCCAGCAAGTTGGGAAAGCATCACAGGAACCTTCTCTGCTCATTCCCTCTTAATCCATCCTTCTGTGCCTCAGATCAGATTACCATCAGGAGGGAGGAAATCTATACTTCACAACCACTCTGTCCATCTCACGCCCACATTTTTCTGCACAGACACAATTTTCATTCACATAATTCAATAAGTAGCTTTTAAGTATACAAAGGGATTTTTCCTAATATGATACGGCTTAAAGAAGAGCGACAGGCATCCACTCTGGCCCATCAGCACAAGACCTCAGTGTGACGTGCAACATTTCATCAGAGCAGCCTGATATGACAGCAAACTGTGTTGCTACACGACCTGCATGGCGCTTAAAAGGCCAGCTGAAATAATGGGCCTTTATGACATGAGGCAGCATCTTGGAAGTTAAAGAAGGGAGTGCTCTTTCATCGTAAATGAACCACTGCCCATCCCAGAAGGCCTTACAAATCGCTGCACATATTCTTTCCACATTCCCATGTGATTCCTAGGTTATGGGGCATGTTTTCCTAATGAAGACTGATATGTGGACTTGTGTAATGCTGAGTAGGATGCAGTCAGATAAGATCATGAAAAGATGCCAATGCACTAAGGACTCAGGGGATATTTATAAAGGGTGTAATTTCCTTTAAACTTTCAATATTAGTATATAGTTTGAGTTTAGACATCCTATACACATATAAGGATGACATACACATATATAATATGTATAATATGTAATGTTCATCTCGTGGCAATTGTTTTATTGGCCATTTCATCCAATAATTCATCCACTTTCCAGATCTGCTTATCCAGAGCAGGATTGCAGTAAGCCTGGGCCTATCCCCACCGCAAAGGGTACACCCAGAAAAGGCCTGTCCCCACCACATGGAGTACACCTTGAATGGGCTTATCCCCAGCCTCATGTGGTACGCCCTAAATGGGCCTATCCCTAATTTCTGGTTCTAATTGGCCAGAGGTTTCACAACTGTCTCTCAGTTAAAGGAAAGCTGGAAAAACAGCAGTGCTCTGCCCTTGAGGACCGTAATTTGAATAGACCTGGCCAACAGAGTGAGAGAGGTGGGTTATATTTAATACCGAAGAAAGGGGACCTGACAGATTGAAAAACAATCTGCAATTTTCTTTGTATCACAACCCAGTAAGATTATGCTGACCGCTCAGTGCAGTTTAGAGTTCTGTGTAGAAAGAGAATTGCCAGATGTACAGGCTGGAGTCAAGAAAGACAAAGGAGCAAGAAACATTATTCCTGATACACAATGGATAAAAAAATAGAAGTACCAGATTGTGTAGCCAAACAGCTCAAACAAAATAACCAAATTCACAGACAACACAGCACAGATGTAGTCAAGACCCCCTTTGTCAAGTGCAAGATCACTTGTTTTTTGTGAAGAGAAACTGACATTAACTTACCTTTTTGGCTATATTAAAATTACGCAGTTTGTCCCTTTGACTTGATGCTTGTTAGAAGACAAAACTCAGTAACACAAAACTACATAAAATGTTTTGGAATCTTTCAACTTTATTGCATGTAATTCACAATAAGCAGTCCGTTTGTATGATGAGATGTATATATTTTTGCTCAATTTTTGTTTTGACTTTTTTCTCACCTTTGTAATTTATGCCATGGATTTGATGAAATGTTTTTATTACTGAAGTGACCATGACAAAATTAACTTCTCCAGACGCTAAAGACAGTTTAGACAAATTGTAAAATTTGAGTCTCTCTTATTAAACTGTCAGAATTTAGAGAAAATGAATGTGTTGCACTGATGAATTTGTGGCTGTGTGCTATATACTCCCATTCATGTTAATTTGGGAATTCAGTGTATAAATATTTATGATTGAGTTTAAAAATTATATGCAATTAATCACAGAAAACTGTACAATTATAGATTTTTTTAAGTCGATTCTCAGCCCTAATAACACATGGAATCTGCGTGTCGGTAAACGTGTTCATACCCATATCTCAGCAATGGCTCCATTCTAAACTTGCAGGTCTTACCTGGACATGCTGAAGGTCATCATGTTCAGCTACCTCTTCTGGTTTGTGCTCACCATCATCTTCATCACGGGTACCACTCGCATCAGCATCTTCTGCATGGGCTACCTGGTGGCCTGCTTCTACTTCCTGCTCTTTGGAGGGGATCTGCTCCTCAAGCCCATCAAGGAGATCCTGCACTACTGGGATTTCCTGATTGCCTACAATGTGTTTGTGATCACCATGAAGAACATCCTGTCAGTAAGTGGTCAGCTGACCCTGCCGATTGGATGGCCGTGGTGCTCAGTCTGTCGACTCTGCAGACGCGTGAACTGCATGTATGTAGACTGTTGCGCAGTGGCCAGGGTTAATATGGTCTGAAAATCATGCAGATGAGGCTGTTTGTCTCTGCAGCTGTTGTAGTCTAGCATGTGTTGTTCCCCCAAATCTCATTTACCAAGTCCTTAAAATGTGTGTTTAAGCTGCCGTTTGTCTCCCAGATAGCTGCCTGTGGCTACATCGACTTCCTGGTGAAGAACAGATGCTGGCTTATCCAGCTGTTCAGCCTGGCCTGCACCATTAAGGAATACTCACGCCGTGAGTGACCGCTCCCGTATCCAGAACTTCTGGAGAGTTCTCCTTGCTCAGACCTGGCCACACGGCGTAACCACGAGCCGTTTGCCCCCTGGTCCGCAGCCGAGCCAGTGCCGAGCTGTGAGCTGCCAAGCGACGAGGCCGGAATCATCTGGGACAGCATCTGCTTTGCCTTCCTGCTCCTGCAGAGACGCGTCTTCATGAGCTACTACTTTCTCCACGTCGTGGCCGACATCCGCTCCTCGCAGATCTTGGCCTGCAGGTAAGTGACTCGGCGTCGCTCTCACGGCCGAGCGCACAGGATGAACCCTCGGAGTGATGACTCGGGGGAACAGGTGACAGCTCAATTTAATTTATTTTTATATAGCGCGTTTCACAACAGAGCCTTACCAAGGCGCTTTACATGGATGTGCTTTGATTCTTTACATCATCGGTCCTTGTTTCAGAGGGGCGGAGCTGTTCCAGGCCATCATCGTGAAAGCAGTGAGGGCCAGACTTGAGGAGGAGAACAAGTCCATGGACCAGCTCAAGAGACAGTGAGACCCACACAGAAAGAAACATCTAGATACTGTGTGAAACTGTTACTGTACGGGGTGGCCCCGCAGCCGAACGCCTGTGAGGTCAGCCCACGTCTCTCTCTCAATGCAGAATGGACCGCATCAAGACCCGACAGCAGAAGTTCAAGAAGGGCAAGGAGAAGATGCTGAGCATTGCTCAGGAGTCAGGCGAGGGGCAGAGGCTGATCGAGCAGGAGCAGGAGGAGGACGAGGAAGGTAGGACCGGGAAGAGCGCTCGTGGGCTGCCGGCGTAGGAAGTCACCGGGGAAACATGGACCGGTCACTGTGTGGCAGTGAACTTCGTGAAACAAATTCACTCTTATTTGCTTATCTGTAGCTAGCCAGGCCTTCGGGGCTGTGTTTCTGCTTGGGGAGGTAGTTGGTTTTTGTGCTGTAGTAATTAATTACAGAGATAAATGGAAATAAGGCGGCATGTGAATGTGGAGAATGCAGCTGAGGGTGTCCACAGACGGCAGGCCTTTGGCCTAAGTCTGCAGGCCGCCTGCTTCTGTGGACATCCAGGTCAGTATCATCTTCACTCTTAAATAATTTTCATATTATTTACATATTAATATACCAGCAAAAGTTGTAAGAAATGAAAACATTTGTTTCTGCTGTTGTGTAAGAAAAATGTATGAAAATAGCACAGAAAGGCAAAGAATTTCATTGTTGTTATGTAGACATACATTTTTTACACTTCTGAATATTGGGAATATAAAGGGAGCAGTTTCAGCATTAATATTTGAAACGTTTTATTTTAGGAGAACCAGACAAAGAAACAGCCAAGGCCAAAAAAAAGGCGTGGTGGCGGCCGTGGGTTGACCACGCTTCCAGTAGGTTCCGCCTGTCCTTCACTGAACCTTGTATCCCTGACCAGAACTCTAAGGGTTCCCGTACGTTCTGGGCTCCTCCAATACCAGGACCAAACATCTAAAAACAAATAAAGGATTTCATTCAAACTTTATTCCTTTTATACCTCTATTTAAGGTTTCTGCTAAAATATTCTTATGGCAAATCTCGAGGAGATTGAGGACCATGCAAGAATTGAGGGAAGTGATCATTTTAGAGAAAGTTTTGCCTCTGCTTAGCATGTCGGGATGTTGTCTTCAGGCTGATATTTTAGATTGCTTGCAGGGAAAGGTATTAATATCTACATTAGCGCTAGCTGGGAAGGGGGGGCGCCCTGCCAGGGAGAGAGTTGCATTCCTCTGCTGAATTTGCACAGATACAGG
This sequence comes from Brevimyrus niger, assembly GCA_015164015.2. Lineage (NCBI taxonomy): Eukaryota > Metazoa > Chordata > Actinopteri > Osteoglossiformes > Mormyridae > Brevimyrus > Brevimyrus niger. The sequence continues at coordinate 240,007 of JAABNY020000092.1, read as the reverse complement.
GCATAAATCGCAACCTTAAATAGCGTGTATATTGCTAAGCAGAAAAAAAAAGAAATAATGTCTGAATGGACTTCAGATGCAGTCTATTGAGTTTGACCTGTGTGATGTTTGGTCCTGGCAGCCCTTTGCTGAGAATCACTTCATTAGACTAGGCGAGAGTCCCATCTGCACGCTTGCTCTGTCAGACGCCCAGCGCTGCCGCCCTCGGCCCGTAGCTCGCTCTGTGACAGCCTCACAGAGCAGAGCGCAGGGCGAGCCAATCACACGCCAGACATACGCACCTCAAGAGCCAAGGCGCCTGTAGCCCCTCCAAGCCGCGCTCAGCTCTGGGGTGGACGGCCCCTGTAGCCCCTCCAAGCCGTGCTCAGCTCTGGAGTGGACGGCGCCAGTAGACATTCTTGGGGAATCGGCTCAAACGTTTCTCCATTACTCGTGGTTGCTCTCTGGTGCAATGCTCTCCAGATCATCGCCTGTCATTTGCACACTGTCAACGTTTTTCATGTTTTTTTCTGTTCTCCCCATCAGTTACGTCATCTCAGCCATTCCTGTCATCCCACTACGCTTTTCTGTTCAAGGGTACAAGGCAGTCTTGTCTCTCCAACCCTCTCGTGAGGTGTCCTTGTGCCGTTCTCGGTGCCGCTTAATTGGACTTGCCGTGCTGAAGACGCAGGCTTCACGATCAGCCCCGCTCGCGTCCTCCTGTGATGTGCTCACTTTCCATCAGCGCACATTTTTCCTACAACAGTTACGGTTTAATTGCGTGATTTAATTACAGTAAAAAGCTTTTCCTATAAAACCGCGAGACTTCTTCACAATAGGTAACGGTGCCACACATCAACTTTGATCCTTTCATTATTATATTGTCTTTTACAAGTATGATAATGATAAGTTAAGTTAAAATTATAATCTTCAAAAGTGATATTTAACATTGACAAGGTCTGAATGGACAGAAGCTCCACCACAAAATCAATATTTTCCTTTTCTCTGTGTCGCTGAGTTCGAATTCAATGTCTTTGGGTGATTTCGCAGTCTCAGTAAAGCCTTTCAGTCCTGCGTTCACTTAGTGTGAGCCTGTGTTGACGCTGTATTAACCCAGTGTGTGATACTTTACCCCCCAGTGGTTAGAAGTGGCGATTATTACTTATTTGAGACTGACAGTGAGGAGGATGAGGAAGACGATGATGAAAATAAAGATGAAGAGCCACCTAAGAGATCAGCTTTTCAGGTGAGCTGAACAGCATAAAGGCTAATGTCTGTCAATAACCACCCAAACTGTCATCACAAATGTTTGCGATTGTTCATTTCCACAGCTTCAAGATAATAAATTATGTACTTGTGCAGAATAGATAAAATTGAATAGAGTTTTGATCATTTAAAGTTTCTGTGTGTTGTTTTTTTTATTTGTAGAATGCACTAATTCTTCTTTGACATTCTTTCACTAAAGGCTTAGTCCGTAACGCGTAACTATTCTGCTAACACGCTTCCTGTGCTCTTCTTTGTAGAGAGCAATCCGAAAATTTGCCTCTGCCTTGTTGGCTTTGCCACGGTCAATACTTAAGCTGCCCAAAACTATACTGCAGTATGTGATCAGGGCAGCTAAGGTATTATGTCATGTGTACTTTTACAGTTTTGCTCTGTGTGTCGTTTCCCCCAAACTGCATTTCCATTCTGTTGTTCCTCATTACTTTCATTAACCTTTATTTTTGTCAGGCAAATCATTGCTAACAGTTTCTTATTTACAATGACAAGTTACCCTTTCTGTTCAGACTCAAATTTCTTAATCTTTCTTACAGTTTAGAACCAGAATGGAAATACAGTGAGTTTTGTGCCGATGTTGATGGTTTATTTTTCTTGCCGTTTGACCTGCATTTATTCTCTGCTTGTTGCCAGTATTTTGCATGCCGTGGACCCTTTTCTTGGGCAGATCATTGGTCATATTTGATTTCTGATCATGTTTGGATTTTTGCGTGTGGTTTACTCCATTTCAAAACGCTTTGATGGTTCCTCTCTCCACAAATGAAATACTGCTCGTCTATTACAGCCACACACAAAAGTCACGCCCAGAGTGTTGTTCTCATCTGGGATTTCATTAGAGAAAACCCCACGACTTCTGGTGTTTGTACCTTTGCGATGCTTGTGGTACTTTCAAGGTTCAGCGGGTGACTCGCAGTGCCTTATATCTATGAGCTCTTAGCCTCAAGTTGCCCTTGATTGTTGCCCAGCTCCATTCCTGAAGTTTGTCTCCTCTCTTCAGTTTCTCTATCATGCCTGGATCACCAACTCTAAAACCGCCTTAAAGGAGCGTAGCAAAGGCAAGCACAAGTTTTGGAGGAGGTATACTGGCCGGGGAAAGGCAAAGAAGGACCAGAAGGAGGGTATGGGATTCATCTTCTGCTTCTCCACAGTTGATGGCGAGATGTGCTGTCCTTTGTCCCTCATCTTACTTCACTGTGAAATGACAGCATCAGCTACCCGCTATTTCGCTTGTTCCCATGAGATGAACACACATGGCAAAGCATGCGTCGTCTTGCAGGCCACGTGGCGATAGAGATGGGTGAACCTGAGGATGATGACAATGATGAAGGCGGGAACAGGTCTGATGGTCCAGGTTGGTGTGAAAGGTTCACAGCAGGCAGTAATAGTAAATCTGTTTAACCAGGAATGTTGTGGACCGTCACCCAATGCGAATGTGCAGGAAATGCAGGCATCTCTCTCGTCATACCTTCACAGACAACATCATCAAGCGGATCTTCAACATCATCAAGTTCACCTGGGTCCTCTTCCTGACCACGCTAAACAGCTTCACAGCCTGGTTGAACTCCATCTGCCAAGAGTATATTGATATCTCAACCGTTCTGCGCATGGAACGATGCATGCTGACCCGAGAGGTCAAAAAGGTCGGTCTGCTGGTGCCTGACGCGTTTCCCTTTAGCTGTAACCCTGACTTCAATATACAATGTACCCCACCCTCGATCCCATGTTGGGATTGCGTACCTAGTTTGATGCTGCCCAGGCCCCTTATAAAAGACACCTACTATGTCACGTAGGGCAATGTTCCATCCCGGGAGAGCATCCACATCTACTACCAGAGGAAGATGCGGAGGAACCAGTCCAGGGAATCATCACTGGACAGGATCGATGAGGAAGACTCCCAGCGGGGCAGGAACAAGCACGGCCAGCTAGGGAGTGAGGACTCCATGGTGTCACGCGAAAGCATTTCCAGGTAAAGCTACAGATCAGGCTCTACTTTGGTGAACATCTAAAGATAGGAGGAGATGCCTAACGACAATATATATATCCACCGCTAGTGGTGACAGGGAACTGTGTCGACATCCTGTGAAGATCCTTAGTAATGGAGTAAGTTAGGCTGAATACATTGCTCTTTCTGATGCCAGACTCCCTCTTCGCTTCCATGCCGCTCATGTCTGTCGCTCTTTCTCTTCACCATGTCATTCCAGCGCCTACACTGAGGCCACCATGCTGTTTTCCCGCCAGTCCACTCTGGATGACTTGGATGGACCATCTGAGACTATCCCCAAAACCAGCGAGCGTGCCCGGCCCAAGCTGCGCAAGATGTACTGCCTGGACATCTCCAACTCCTCTGCGGACAGCGGCAGCAGCATGCTATCCAGGTGCCTGTAGTTGGCCTCCATGCTGGGGCAGGGGCGGGACCACAGGGATACGGGCCCCAGCAGTAAGCTGATTGGTCCCCAGAGTGTCTCCTCGCCTGCCACTCATTGGTCCAGAACATGTCACTGGCTAATGATGAGGTTGGCCCCATCCCTCTCTGTGAATGATGGTTGCTCTTGTGCCCCCCACTTTATAAATTTCCTTGAATCGCCTCTGTGTTGGGGGCAGGCATTCGGTCTGTGGTGGACTCAGAACATTTCCAGCATGCCGAATGCCCTGATCAGCAGCTTAGGGAACGTCTGTGTAGAGCTGTACTCGATAGAAGTGCCGTGATGGAGGAGGACGTGCACGGGTGACTAACTGTATGCTGTGCGTCATTCCTCTCTTGCAGTGAGACCACGCAGTGCATCATACTGTCCTCCCGCCAGGGCACCACCGACACCATCGAGGAGGTCGAGGATGAGCAGGAGCCCGTGGCTGTGGAAGAGGAGACACGTTGGGGAGCGACAGAGCATGGCCCTGAGGAGGTGCAAGGTCTGTGGTGGTCCCGGGAGGTGGAGGAGGATGACCAGGGGCCTGAGCCAGGAGAGACGGCGGAACTCCCCCAGGATAACTGCAGCGACGGTGCCCAGGAGGGGGAGGCTGAGCCACGCACCCCAGACACCGATGCTCCCACTGATGCAGAAGTGCCTCCTTCTTACAGCAAGGCTGTGAGCTTCGAGCGCATCTCTGTCAGCTTAGACGAGGACGGCGAGAGGCGGCTCATGGCCATGACTCCTGACAACAGCAGGTCAGACTGCCTGGATGACATCGCTCTGCCCTCACTGAGCCAGGAGCTGACAGCCAGCGAGCTCCTTCTGCACAAGTGAGACCCCTCCCTCTACCTCATTCATGGTGAGGCTAAGCTTGAGCCGAGCCAGCCCTGAGGCCCAGAGCCCTACCCATTCACGGCTTCTGTCCCGGCAGGATGTTCCATGACGAGGAGCTGGAGGAGTCTGAGCACTTCTACCAGGGGCAGCCCCAGCTGCTGCAGCTCTGCTATGCCCTCTACATCATGCTGGTGGCACACTCGGAGATGGTTTGCTACTTGGTCATCATTCTCAACCACATGGTCTCTGCCTCTGTGGCCACCCTGGTACTGCCTGTGCTGATCTTCCTGTGGGCCATGCTGTCCGTGCCGCGGCCCAGTAAGCGCTTCTGGATGACAGCCATAGTCTACACAGAGGTACGCTGTACTGCTTACGCTTCAGCCGTCAGGCCTGGAGATCCATCCAGAGCTCCATGTCATTGGTCTGCCGTGGGTTTGTTTGGGGCCTCATGCAGTGGCAGTTTTACACAACTTGGTTATGGGAAGGGAACCCTAGGATATACTATTTACTAATAGCAAAAAGCCATGGGCATCCAACGATATACTATTTACCAATAACAGAAAAACCATGGGAACCCAAAGATAGTATTTGCCAATAACAAAAGGCCACAGGAACCCAAAGAAATTCTATTTACCAATAACAAAAGGCCACAGGAACCCAAAGAAATTCTATTTATCAATAACAAAAGGCCATGGGAACCCAAAGATATATTTGTCAGGGTTGGTACTGTCTGACCCTGCTCTCTGTGACCTTTCTACATTTGGTCTGCAGGCATTGCTGACCATTCTGCCTTTTCCCCTGTCTGTCTAGGTTCTTAGTGTTCCCCAGTGTGTTTTTGCTGTTTATCGCATAACATAGTGGGCTGAGTGTGCGACTCCATCTGTACACTTGGAGAACCTAAAGATCGACTGTTTACTAACAGCTGAATCGTTTTTCTTTTTCTGTGTTTGTTTTAAAGGTTGGCATTGTCATAAAATACTTCTTCCAGTTTGGGTTCTTCCCATTCAACCAGCAAATGGAGGTGCTAAGGAGTAAGCCGTACCACCCTCCCAACATCATCGGCACGGAGAAGAAGGACGGTTACGTTCATTACGACCTGGTGCAGCTGCTCGCCCTCTTCTTCCACAGATCCATCCTGAAGGTGACGCTCTTCACGCTCTTCAGGGATTTTCCTTCTGTCCTGCATCATGACTTTCATTTATTTGATTTGTTTTCTTTTGTTCCATTCAGTCAAGCACAGCACTTTAAAGTTATCTTCGTTTGCCCTGGAATTTAGTGCAAAGTGATATCCAGCGATAATTCTTACTCAGTCTTCTCACCGCTTTTTGCTTGCTGGTTTTCTCCACGGGTGTTGGGGGATAGGGGGGGGGGGGGGGGGGGGGGGGGGAGGCGGGGGGAAATACGTTAGAGGGGATCCCAGAGGTACCTTCGATACCTGCTAATCTTCTACCTGCAAAGTTTAATTCAATAACACTAAACCACAAGCTATGCAATATACAATAACCGCTAATTTTTATTATATGAATTTAGCTTCTGTTTGGTTTTATGCTCTGAAACAATTAGTATACGCTTACATTTAGCTCAGAATACCTTAAATCCGACAAAACTAATCATCTGTTGTGTTTACTTGTAGTTATCCAACAGCATTCCAGACAGACTGGTGCAGACACAGTACCAGCCAAAAGAAATACGTATCATTTTAAGATTCACAAACGGTTTTTGACCATTAAATTTTATTTACTTTACCTGCAAAAATTTTTGGAAACAAAACGGTTCGCTAAAGGTTTTCAAAATGATCTCTGCCATAACCCTCCGCATGAGCCTGCAGGAGCACAGCCACTGGAACAGCTTATGACTGATAGGTTCCTGTTACAGTGTAATTGGAACTGGGTAATTTGGACAACTTGAGTGGAGGTTCCGGGTGAAATACTTGTGCTCCCATCTGTCTGCCCAGTGCCATGGACTATGGGATGATGGTGAACCCAGCACCCCCCAGAAGGACAGTCTGCATAGGGATGACACCGAGGATCAGGAGCAGAAAATCCCGGCGGCTCAGGAGAAGAAGGGCTCCACCCACTCGCTGAAATCCATCAACCTGGCAGCTTCTCAGGAGTCCGTCCATGTGCACTTTCCAGAGCCAGAGACCTACCAGCGCCGCCCAAGTTCCAACTCCGGCTCTCACCTCTCCCGGCGCTCCTCCCACTCCAGGCGCTCCAAGAGAGGTACTGTGTTTGCGAGGCCCCCCCACAGCACCGACACCAAGCCATCTCACCTGCCTGCAGAGCTCACCACCTCTGTGATCTCTACAGGAAGCACCAGCACTCACAACAGCAGCAGGAGAAGCGACAGCGGCCTGCTTCAAAAAAGCCGCAAGGAGTTGCTGCTGGAGAAGCTGCATGAGCAGTTCATCAAAGCCAGGAGCTTCACTGTGAGGAGGTGAGGGGGGCAGTGCGTGGGGGGAGCCGCTGTGGGGGCTGAGAGCTGTGTAACCCAGAATCTGTATGGGTCCGCCTTCACACAGAGCCCTGGAGATCTATTACCCCATCCGCCAGTTCTTCTACAACCTGATCCACCCGGAGTACAGCGCAGTGACTGACGTCTACGTCCTCATGTTTCTGGCCGACACCGTTGACTTCATCATCATTGTGTTCGGATTTTCCGCATTTGGGGTATTTAACGCTGTTTGTGTTTGAGGCTAAAATCACTAATAAAAAGATGATCTTGCATATAAATGTAACAGCATAACAACATGTTTTATCGGTGCCGTAAACAAATAAGGAACAAATATTCTTAGCTACTGTTGTTAATAATTTATTTTGCATCTTACAGAAACATTCAGCGGCCGCCGACATCACTTCCTCCCTATCAGAAGACCAAGTTCCTGGAGCTTTCTTAGTCATGGTCCTGATCCAGTTTAGCACCATGGTAGTGGACAGAGCCTTGTACCTGCGAAAGACAGTCATGGGAAAAGTCATTTTTCAGGTTATCCTGGTCTTCGGAATCCATTTATGGATGTTCTTCATACTGCCAGTGGTCACTGAAAGGTACTAAGACGAGGCATACCAGCTTCCATGTGACAAATACACAACCTTTTTAAAACAAATGAACAGCCAGTATAGAAACAAAGTAAGGAAATATATATTCTAGAGCAACTAGTACATGCCTTTTTATATATGGAGAATTACTGTTCAGGTCATTATAAGCCTTTATGAGTATATTATAACCCTTAATGAAGTGTATAGCCCTTTATGAGTGTATTTTAACCCTTTAGGAACATTATAGCCCTTTGTTACTATATTCTAGCCCTTTATGATCACTATAGTCCTTTATGAGTATATCATAACCCTCTATGAACATTATAGCCCTTCATATATATATTTTAGCCATTTATGACCATTATAGTCCTTTATAAGTATATCATAACTCTTTATGTACATTATAGCCCTTTATTACTATACTCTAACCCTTTATGACCATTATAGCCCTTTATGACTGATGGTAAATCTTCCCTCCCACCCAGGCGGTTCAGCCAGAACACTGTGGCCCAGCTTTGGTACTTTGTGAAGTGCATTTACTTCGGCTTGTCCGCCTACCAGATCCGCTGTGGTTACCCAACCCGTGTACTGGGCAACTTCCTCACCAAGAGCTACAACTACATCAACCTGTTCCTCTTCCAAGGGTAAGATGTGCAGAAGTAAAAACTTTTAAAAGTGCAGTATTGCACCTGTATTTAGGATAAATGCAAAACCGGTTGCTTTTTATGGCTAGTTTGAAATAATTTTCAAAGCAGAATGGTCACTAAAACCATAGCATTAGTCACATTTTAGATGATGGTAATATTGACTGATATTTTTTAAGATAAAAGCCCCATGCTGACGGTATCTTCCTCAGGTTCCGGCTGGTCCCCTTTCTGACAGAGCTGCGGGCTGTGATGGACTGGGTCTGGACAGACACTACTCTGAGCTTGTCAAGCTGGATCTGTGTGGAGGACATCTACGCCCAAATATTCGTGCTCAAGTGCTGGAGGGAGTCTGAGAAGGTCAGTGGGCTCTGTGGGAGCACAAACCAGCTCATATGACCATTACTGCTTGGCAGCCACGGGAACTCGAACTTGTGACTTGGACTTGAAACACTTAAGTTGACTTACGACTCAAATTTCAGCTCTTTATTTTTTGACTTGGACTTGACTTCAACTCATTGATAGTGACAGTGAACAGTAAAAGTCTTTAAGGCTCTACTGAAATTTGTGGTTCATGTATACTGTACATTACATTGTGGGAATATTTAACCTGTCATTTTTATGTTGTAGGGACCATTTTCTTCAGGGAAGTTCAATTTTATGAAGATCTGTAACTACAATCACAAACAAAAAATGGCAAAAGATTTGTATTTTGTTTGTTTACTTGTGGTTAAGGTTAGGGCTGGGCAGAGGTTAAGGTCATCACTGTTGGGATTGGAGATTTGCTCATAGAAATGAATGGATGAATGGACAAAGATATGCGTACAGGTCTGTGTCTGTGTCTGTACTGTATGTACATAGTTGATTGTTGTTGCCAAGTCTGGATTGTCTTTGGGCTGTGTTTGTCACTGTTCACGCTAATTAAAGTTTACCTGTTCCGCTCAAGAAATGTCTTCATCATAATGTTTTTTTTGAGAACATATTCAACTCTGTATAGGACATGCAGGATAAAAGAGGAATGAATGAACAACCACTAGACAGCAAAGTCCATCCATCCATCCATTTTCTGTAATCGCTTGTCCTATTCAGGTTTGAAGGGGTTTGGAGCCTATGGGCACAAGGCAGGAAACAACCCAGGGTGGGGCACCAAGCCATCGCAGGGTGCATTCACACACCAGTCAGTCACGCACCAGTCACTTACACACCAGTCAGTCACACACCAGTCTCTCACACACCAGTCTCTCACACACCAGTCAGTCACACACCAGTCTCTCACACACCAGTCTCTCACACACCAGTCAGTCACACACCAGTCAGTCACACACCAGTCAGTCACACACCAGTAAGTCACACACCAGTAAGTCACACACCAGTAAGTCACACACCAGTCACTCACACACCAGTCAGTCACACACCAGTCA
>JAABNY020000092.1:203470-215421 GCA_015164015.2 Brevimyrus niger | reverse complement strand
CACATTTCCCCTACTCACGGACATCGCCACCTAGCCGCTACCCGCGGACAGGCTGCGCAGAGCCGCCTAGCCCCTACTCGTGGACAAGCTGCACATGCAGTGAGACTCTCGTTAAGGTTCATTACTGTTGGATTTATGTAAGCCAGGCCTGCTTCGTTTTGTTGTCTCCTTCTTCAGTAGTATGTTGTTATTGTATCACCACCTGCTCTCCTTAATATGGATGAATTAAAATGATCTCAGCCTTCCTGCCAAGACCAAGACCCTGCCCAGGTGATGGGTTGGGGTAGGCTGAGCATGTTTTAAGTTGTCTTCACGATATCTTCTCTTACTGCTCCACTGTCCCCTACAGGAGTGGACTTTAAAATCAAGACAGTGGAACTTAGAGGGAAGAAGATCAGGTTGCAGATATGGTAAGTCAGGCCCCCTTTGCAGTGGCTGTCCTACTCCCCATGTCTGCCTGGAGATGACCTCCACCTCCCTGCTCACCCTGGGAGGTGTGGCACCCTGGGAGGTGTGGCATGGGGCTGCGATGGTCCTAATGATGGTGAAACCTCCATACCATGTCACCGAAGTCCTTTCCCAGGATGGGTTATTGCCTCACAGAGAGACTGCAGCTTTACGTGTGATCCAGTAGGGGGCAGAGTGGAGCCCAACGAGCTAAAGGTGAATTTATCTTTCCAAAAGGGCTTTAGAAGAAGGCTGTTTCAGGTGTTCAGTATCTGTGAACTGTGAAACCCCAAACTGGTTACATAGTCGAAGGTCCAGTGCTGTGCTGCTGTTTTCCCACAACAATAATTCATCCAAAGCAACATACATTTTTGAGAATGCAGCGTCCGCCTGTCCTCATGAGAATGGAATGATTAGTCTGTTACCTGACTGGGGACAAAAGGGATTTTCTTTAACCTCTCTGAAGCTCCTCCTCTATTTGGTGGTGATTTTTGCTGAATGATAATGGACAATGTATCATCTGTTTATAAGAGGGTGTTGTGCAGCTTTGTCTCGGACCGCAGTGCTCCTCAGGGATGGCTGTAGGTACTTAGCGGGCTTTACGTACAGGCTGGGCATTCAGGGAAGGGGAAGTTTAAATGGAAGCTGCTCTGACCTCAGGGAAGTGCCTCATTCACAGAGCATGTTTTAGCTCCGCACCTTCTGTCACTAACCGCACCCCAGAGTGGCTGCTCTTACCCCATAACATGTCTGTGTGTGTTTCGTGTGTGTGTGCATGCATGCGTGTGTGTGTGTGTGTGTGTGTGTGTGTGTGTGTGTGTCACTTTCATTCATTCCCAGCACCGGCCCCCACTCCTCTGCTAACCCTAGTTGCCGGGAGACGTCTCTCTCCGCCCTGCGTAACCTGTTTAAGCTGCAAGGTAAACTTGAAAACGTGGAGAGGCGTGTCTGCATCCCCACACCCACAGCCCCCTCGACCCTCTCCTGACCCCCAGCTTTGTGCTTACAGAAAATACCACTGCTGCATAGGAGGTGAACTTTGCCCCCCTGCTTTGAGACCCTCTTTACTGTATTCTCACAGCTGAAATATTGACAATATCCACATTTTTATCTAGCCAAGTGTTCAAAAAATACTAGTGCCTTAATCCTCTTAATATTCGGGAAATAATTTGTGCAGAGGAGTCCCTTCCGGGGGTGTTCTACAAAGCAGGATTACTTCGTTAGCCAGATATTTTAAACCAAATGTAAGGATTTTCCAATAGGAATGTCATTTAGCTTTCTATTGGACAGTCATCACAGGCACACACCTGCTGAGTGGAACATCCCCCAGGACGTGTCCCTTCCCCTGCCCCTGTCCCTGTCCCTGTCCCTAACCCTGCCCCTGTCCCTGCCCCTGTCCCTGTCCCTGCCCCTGCCTTTGTCCCTGCCCCTTCCCCTGTCCCTGCCCCTGCCCCTACCCCTGCCCCTACCCCTGTCCCTACCCCTGTCCCTGCCCCTGTCCCTGCCCTTGTCCCTACCCCTGTCCCTGCCCCTGCCTTTGTCCCTGCTGCTCCTGGCAGACATCTGCAATGTGTCCCAAGTGTGTCTGTCTCTGTCCACTTCCCCAGGGACACGGCTGGTCAGGAGAGGTTCAACAGCATCACCTCAGCTTACTATCGGGGGGCGAAGGGCATTGTGCTGGTGTATGACATCACCAAGCAGGAGACCTTCGATGACCTGCCCAAGTGGATGAAGATGATCGATAAGGTAATGGAGGGGATTGTCTGGGCCATCTGCTCCGCGGGGACGAGGCACACGGCCTCACCTCGCTCCTTTCTCGCAGTACGCCTCTGAGGACGCCGAGCTCCTGCTGGTGGGGAACAAGCTGGACTGCGAGACCGACCGCACAATCTCCCGCCAGCAGGGGGAGAGGGTGAGCCACAGGGGGCCGGGGCCTCTCGAACCCCTCCGCCGTCCGTGAAGCTTTAGGTGGTTGACATTTATTCATGTGAGTCGCACTTCTATCCAGAGGGGCGTACAATAGAGAGAGCAGATGGGGGCCTGCAGATGACAGTCCTGGGATTCGAACCGGCGGCCTTTCACTCACAGCCTTCTAACCGCTTGACTCACACACTGGATCTAAAAACATGAAGAATCTTCAGTGAATTGGTCTCTCTAAATTGCCAGTGATGGACTGGAATCGAATCTGCAGCACCCCTGGGATGGGCTGTGGGCCCCTCCGCAGCCCCGTGATGGATGGATGGATGGATGGATGGATGCATATGAATTGTGTAATTGCTGCTCCTTCAGGGCTGTATTTCCATTCCTCCGGGCCCTCGGTAGGTATCTGCCCAGGCCAGCGGAAGCCCCTGCCTGTGTCGCTCGTGTGGGCGGAGCTGTGAGAGCCGCCGTTGTGCTGGGGGAGTCGCTGCTGCTGCTCTGTCGCTGCTCAGCCTCGAATCGCTGCTCGCTTGGGCCTTCGATTGGCGAGGGAGCACGGTCACTTTGACCACGAAGCGATTTACCGTACAGATACACGTGCACAAATAACTGGCCACTATTGCCGCTGGTGCGGTGAGCTCAGAACCATCCATCCATCTCCCGTAAGAGGTAGAGAGTCACCTGGGCAGACTGCAGGCGAGAGGCTCTATGCTGCCTGAGCCACGGTGCCAATCAAGGCGATTTCCAAGGAAACGTCACACTTTACCATGTGACATTGAATTAGGGTAGATTGAGGCTAAATAAAGTAATGCAGTGGGGTCTTTTTGGTACGTCTTGCTCCTTCTCCCCTTTTGGGAGTCCATGATCAGCGGGAGTCCATGATCAGCCTCTGGACCAGAAGACCCGGCTCAGACACTCTGCTTCTCTCCAGTTTGCTTCCAGGATCTCCGGGATGCGCTTCTGTGAGGCCAGCGCCAAGGACAACTTCAATGTGGATGAGATCTTTTTGAAGCTGGTCAATGACATTCTCAACAAGGTAGACTGGTTCCTCCTGGACATTTATGCAGATTGACCGGCCTTCATCCTGTTCATTTTCCCTATGATTTCAATTTTCATCTGTGTGAATGAATTTCCAAAACCCTCAGTTGGGAAGGATGGGTGGATGTAGCATTGTAAGTAATGCGGTGGGGGGTCCTGACAGGATTGGCTGCTACGTGGGGGGCCCTTTCAGCATTGGGCGCCGTATGGGGGGTCGGGTGGGGATTGGACGTTGAGCGCTATTTGCCTGTGCAGTGCCCTGAGTGTCCCATCTGTCGCCCTGTCACAGCTGCCCCTAGAGGACCCCCACAGTGAGCTGTCCAGCAGCATCCTGTCTCTGCAGCCGGAGCCCGAGGTGCCACCGGAGCTGCCCCCCCCACGCCTGCGCTGCTGCTGAAGCTCCACCCTGGGTAGCCCCACCCACCATCACCCATCCAGCCAACTACCACCCCCCCAGTGAACCGCTCCTACCAATTAGGGTGCAGCAGTGGAGCCCCCCCAATAGTCCCCCACACACACACCTCACAGTCTAAGACACGCAGGAAGGCTCCCTGATGCACACCCCCCAGCAGGGCTACCTCACACGCGGGACAACGTGATCAAACTGGGCGCCTCCAATTAAGACCTGGAACAAGATGGACTGGGAAGTGCCCTCCCCCTGTCAGAGGGAGGCGGGGCCGCCCTGAGGCCACGCCCACTTCCATTCAAACTATTGGAGCGCCTTCCACTCTCCATTCGCAGCCCCAATGCCCTGGATCACATGACAGGAAAAGGGCATCTGGAACAACATGCCATAAAGTTTTCACTTCTTCATGGATGGGAATGCCCACGCAATCATATTTTGCTCCCGGTGGGTCTGAGATTTTGTTTAGAAAGGGATTATATTTAAAGGAGGTAAGGAACTGCTGTCCTCGCCACCAAAAACTGAGTCGAACTACCTGCTTCTTCCCGATACAGTGATCGCTCAGATCCCCATGCAGCTAGCGTCTGTGGGAAGGGGGGGCCGTCATCGGAATCTTCAGGATAGGGTTACGGTCGAGGGGTCGCTGGCTCGTATGGAATAGGGCGGCTTTCAGAGCTTCTCTGACTGAGCCCGCTGGCGTTGGCGCTTTGTTTGAAATTGGTCTTTTTTTTGTTCGTTTTACATGGTTTGCACTACAATCATTTCTGAGTAGTTTTACATGCGAAGGAAAGGCTCTCCCTGAAGGAGATTCATGGTGAATGCAGTTTTTCAGCGCTGGTAATGGTCACCAGTCGAGGTGCCAACGCTTAAAGGACGGCAGTGGGAGGGGCGCTCCTGCACTGCCAGCACACCTCACTGCATGTCAGTGATCGGGGGGGGGGCCTCGAGTCTGGCAGCCGAAAAAGCCTGGCCAGTACAGCTGCCCCACTCAGTTTGAGGTGAGCGGCAGGCAGTGGTGACTGGGCGGAATCGGTCAGGTGACTTTGAGGTAACAATCTGCTCAGAGACAGAGCCCCACCCACCCCATACAGCATGGTGCCACTAAGGGGTCCAGCCCATTTCCCAGAAACAGGAGAACACTAACGGACATCTAGTGCACTATACCACTAACACAGTGCTGGTGCAACTTTCATGCTTGACTAAAGGGTAGTGCAGTGTGTTGATGGGTTGTCGCTTGATGGAAGGTCACTGTGGTAAAGCAAAGATCTTGTCATATTGGCCCTTTTCCCATTGAGTGCGTGTGTTTGTGCATGCAGTGTCACAAGACTACAGGTTTGGCCGTACACTGGCCTGAGCGCAGTGTCACAGGACTACAGGTTTGGCCGTACACTGGCCTGAGCGCAGTGTCACAGGACTACAGGTTTGGCCGTACACTGGCCTGAGCGCAGTGTCACAGGACTACAGGTTTGGCCGTACACTGGCCTGAGTGCAGTATCAATTGGTTCCACCCCGGCAGAAACTCCAGTGTTTTACAGCATTGTGCCTCAAGGCCTCGGTACAGACTGTCCAGTTGCCAGTGCACCTATCACTAATGAAGGTTTCCATCCTTCCCAGTATTGTACATGTAAGCCTTTTTTCTCATTATTTTTGAAATATTAATTAACCATATTCATTAAAATGCATTGAACAGTTGTGCTATAAATGGCAATTTGTTCAATGTGTGAGTTACTAAACCAGTTTTATGTATTTTAGTATGCTGGCATGTTTTACGTCGTGTGATATAACTTGTGGCATTCTTCAACTAATGCAGTGCAAATAAATATTTTATATTTATTACCAAGCCAAAGCGTTAAGACACTTGTGTTCACTAGTGTTCACTCCTAGACTTTTACCGATGACAGCGTGGCCACTGGGTGTCGTCATTGCGCCGTGTAAAAAAAGCAAACCTCAGAAACTCCTGGCCCAGCACAGGGCTATCGGATGTACCCGGGTGCGAGGTTTCACTGTGTTCCACGACTCGGTACATTTGTTAAAGACAAATATATACTGATAATAAATGACGACATCTGGAGTTTTCCTTTCAGTGTAGTTGCCTGAAGTCGGTTACATTATGTTATAATACTTATATTATTAAACATAAAATTAATACTTAATTTAAAGGTATCTTTAAACGGCGGGTTTAGTGTTCCCTTAAAAAAATGATCCGAAGATGCTGTTTTTAATATTGTGCTGGTAAGGGTTTTTTGTTGATAATATATTATTATTAATACATTAAATCTAGATCTTACATATACCAAGAGTCCCTTGCCACGAAGACTGTCATCCCTTAATTAATCAGACACCAAGTAAATGAGTTAGTCCTTATGTCTTCAAAATATGGTTCAATCCTGACATGGGAATACTGGTTTGTAAAGCTGGCATCCCCTCAGCGCGACATCTTTGGAAAAGCTCCTCCTGTAGAAAGGTAAGGTAATGAAGTGACTCGATCCTCTCGTCGAATCCGAAATGCAGCACGCCGGTGGCTCCGGGTTCGAAAGGCCGGCGGAGCGCCGCTGTCGCGCATGCGCGCCTGAGAAGCCGCGGCCGTCGAAGTCTGGAACCGCAGCGCTTGCAGATTTTACATGTCGAATGGGAGCGGAGAGGGGCGGTGCGGACGGGATCTGTTGGAGAAAGGAGACGGGGGCGCTCCGAGCGGCGAGCACGGCCGGCTTATAGCAGAATAAGGTTACGTGCGATCGGGATCGAGCTTTCTGGTACGGCTCGGATTCGCGTCTTATTTATAAATTATTTTCAATGGTGCGTTTTCACCAAGGGGAGCAGAGGACGGGACTGGAGTAAAAAGGTAGATTTATAATGAACAGCCGGGTGACATAAACAACCGGGGTGCGAGCAGGCAGACCGCAGTAAGGGTGCACCACTCCGAAGTGATGAGAAGGAAAGCCGGAAAGCAGCAGTGTGCCGCCGACGCGATTAGTCAGGGTTGTTCGCCTGGGTTAAGGATCGAGCATTTTTTCCATCAGCCACCCCTCCCTGGTGCCCGTGGATAATGGAGAGTCCGGATGGCGAAGCCAGGCAGCAGAACCACCAGTTGGAAAAAAGGCGTTTGAACAGAGCGCCCTCCCCGGCGAGACCTTTCCTGAAGGATGTCCACTCCCGAGCGTCCAAAGCCCCGGCGATCACGCCGAAATCACCCAAGCTTTCTAACAAGCAGCAAGCGCCCTCCGCGGGGCTCCTACACACCCAGAACCGCCTTTCCCGACGCAGCGTCTCCAGTGCAAAAGAGAAGCCGGCTCCGGCAAAAAGTCTCAGCAAGTCTACAGTGACCAAAAAGGCAGCTAAGACCGCACAGCATGGGCTGGCGGAGCCGAAAACCACCAGCAAACGAGCGGAGCCCGGGCCCCTCATCGCCAAGAGTAAAAAAGGGAAAATCGCCCTGGCTCATGGCTCCTTCAGTTTCGGCTCCCCGGTACGGGTACCAACGGGATCCGCTCTCGGCAGGGTCAGTCACACGGACAGCAGCTCGGATCTGTCGGACTGCCTCTCCGAGCCGCTGTCTGACGAGCAAAAACAAGCTCAGGCGGCAAGCAGCGATGCGGAATCCGGCTCAGGGTCCAGCGACCGCGAACAGCTGCGGGTCGCGTCTCCATTCGAACCGACCGAAAGTGCTCATGCCCCGCTGCCCGTCAAAGAGCTTTACCCGGCGAAGGAGCGGCCGTGCCGGGGTTTATTTGCTGAAGGACAGACCGGCTCCGACGACCTGGCGGAGCGGTGCAAAGCTGGCTTCAGACCGGGGGGCGTTGGGGATGCACCTGGTCAGAGAAAGGCGCTGAATGACCAGGAGCTGTTACGGGAAATCGAGGATCTCCGTTCGGAAAATGACTATCTCAAGGTAATGGGCCTGGCCGCATACACACATGGCATATATAATAAATGACTACGGCGCGCACATGTATGATCGGCGGTGTATTTGAAGCTCGTGATTTAATAGGAGTCTCTGTGAACTGGGCGATGTCGGGGCGCCGTAAAAGCCTCTTTCCTACGAGGTGGACGCTTTCCCATTTAAAATTCAGCCTCCTTTCCCACTAGTATGATTGTTTTTCTTGTGCGTCAGACCTCCCGGTAGCATGTCACTGACGCAGAAGCGGGTTTTTATGCGACGCCGGGGATTGAAATAGCTCCCTTCTCCATGGTGGTGCGCCAGCGTGCTCATCCTTCCTTTATTTGCCGTCTATTTTCTGGGTCACTGGAGGATGACTGTAAGCACTGTTAGCACACAGGTGCCAACCCGGAGAGACAGAAAGCCGCTCGTGGACGTGACACTGTTTTTCATCATCTTTATTTGACGAATACACTTTAAAAAGCAGCGTGTAATTTAGGAAGGCGGTGTGATCATGAAGTAATTTATATTTAAAATGTAAGTGGATATTGTTTCTGCGCCTTTAATATAATGCTACGTCCACGTGGATCTCCTACAGACTCATTTTTGCCTGAGGTCCGCCGTGAGGTGCTTGCCGGCCCTGCTGTCCCGTACGAACCTCGCTACCCCCGTAGCCGCCGTCGGTGACCGGCCGGTGCACAACGGAGACGGCGGCAGACGCTCATTTAGTTGCAATATGGGAAGCCAGAAAAGCAGACGCACCGTGCCGTTAAGCTTATGCTAATAAATCTGTCTCAATCCCTTTGCCGTTTCCTTCTCAAAATACTAACGCATGTGTCAACAATGTCCCGTCATAGGGAGATATGGACGCCATTTACACAAGTTTGAACCTTGTCAAATCGTCTTTGTGATTGTCATTGGTGTTACCAGAAGGGTGAAGATAGCGGTAATTGCAAATACATCCAGTTAATGGTGAAAGTCCTCTGATGACACACACATTACCATTTCAAAGGGCATTCTTAGCGTTCATCCAGCTGTCTGGTCCCCCCTAATGCCATGGCAGCTCAGTTAATAGGCTTTTGTCGGCTTTTATTACAATAGCAGAGTCCCTAAGGACCAGAGAGGAGGCCAGCTTGTCCACATCCCTCGAGGGGGGTACCCTCCCGGTCCGGCTGCCAGCTGGACCCCCGGTCTCTGCGGGCCTTTGGGATGGTCCCAGCGTGCCTATTACAGACATGCTAGCGTGGTCTCCGTTTAATTTGCCTGTTGTTGCAGACACATTAGTTTGACGGTGCATCTGCTTGGTCCCAGAATAACCCAGTGTGTCAGGCACCTTCTAATTAAAAAACTGCTAATCAGTCATTTTTCAGTTATATATTAAGTGTCTACCTAGATGCAATATGCCACCAGTGCTTTTCATATATGCTGTCGTTTCTTCTCGTCATTAACAGCTGCGAGTTTAAAAAAGGCTTTTTTATTATAGGAATACTAACTGAAATTCACCAGTTAGCCAGTACACGTGTGATTGAAGCCGCTTGTCCATTAAGCCCCGTGAGCGTGCGCCCCTGGCCGTTCGGCGTGGCCCTAAGCTCGTGAGCGCGCGGCCTTGGCCGTTCCACTTCGCATGCATGAAGCCTCTACGGGCCTCAGCTGTGTGCTGTTCAATTAGCCCACATCCAGGGTGAGTCACTGTGGATGGGCCAAAATCAGCTTAGTCTCTAGAAGCTGTTTTATTGGCTGTTCAGTGCCTTCTGTTATTGGACAGCAGACACACCCAGTGAACCCTGGGGGGCGCTGTCTTCATGAAGCCTCGCACTGATATCAGATGACAGATCCATTGATCCGTTCCTTAAGCTTCTCCCTTTTCATCCTCTGCTTTTGCTGTTTTCATGCATCATCCTCTCATCCCTTTTGCTTTCATTTCTCCTGAAGAGCATTGCTCACTGACACCCCCCCCCCCTTCCCCCCACACACACACATGACCTCCGAAGCGTAAGGGCAGACAGGCCGTCACCTGACCATACCGGGAAACACGCGCACTCAGCATTCTGTCAGCTCTGCATCAGTCACCTGAAATTCCATACCAGTTATTTCTGCTGTCTCCGAGTTGGGGAGTGGGAAGTATGTGGGTTTAAATCACGGAATATCTTTTCTGTGCACACAGCTCTTTGCGGTTCCTGGTGCATCCGCCCGCCCCCCCCCAGATTTTTCTTCTCCAGCCCTCTGTGCTTCTGTGCAAGGCCCCTGTTCTGGCCCATATGCAGTGTCTTGGTGACACATGGTTCAGTTGGAGTCTGAATTTAGTGTCTTAGAGTAACAGGCATCTCAGCACTGAGCAGCGTGACAATTCTGTGGACCAAGACAGAACTTTAGAGAGAAATCCTGTCTATACATTCAGCAGGAGTCAATGTCAACCAGATGGTTTATAATAATAATAATAATGACAACAATAATTGGCAACAATAGTTAATAATAATGAATATTAATCATAGTGATAATAATAACAATAAATGACAATGATAATATAATTAGACTCCATGATTTGACCTAAGCTGTGAGTTGCCGTATGGGCTTGTGTGTGTGACCTGATGCATGGAGCCAGTGCCTGTGATCAGAACGCTGGTTCACATCCCAGGATCGGCAGTGATGTCTGCACTGGACCCTTAACCCCTAATCGCTCTGCATAGCCCTCATTGACACGTGTAGGTGGTTTGCATTGGCCTCTGTGCGACGGCGAGGATTTTGGCAATGATTGCAGATGCGATAAACACAACAGGGTATGGAGGCCATGTGTAATTGATGCTGTTGCACCTGTGACCTAAATTAGAAATGTGTTCAGTGGAGTCCGTACCACGCTTGTGAGGCTGTTCTGAGAGAAAAGACCCAACTGTCAGGCCTGCCGGCACTCCCCCTGCAGGACGAGCTGGAGGAGTTACGTGCCGAGATGGAGGAGGTGCGAGACAGCTACCTGGAGGAGGAGGCCTATCAACTGCAGGAGCTGCGGCGGGAGCTAGACCGGGCCAACAAGAACTGCCGCATTCTGCAGTACCGGCTGCGCAAGTCTGAGCAGAAGAGCCTAAGGGCAGCGCAGACAGGGCAGGTGGATGGGGAGCTGTTGCGCAGTCTGGAGCAGGACCTCAAGGTATGGTTCTCGGTGGCTGGCTGTCTCTGTGTCCCTGTCTGTCTGTATCTGGGTCCTTGTCCCTTTCTGTGTGTCTCTGTGTTTCCCTGTCTCTGTGTCCCTCTCGCCGTCTGTCTGTGTCCATATCCCTGTCTGTGTCCATATCCCTGTCTGTGTCCCTGTCTGTCTGTATCTGGGTCCTTGTCCCTTTCTGTGTGTCTCTGTGTCCCTCTCGCCGTCTGTCTGTGTCCATATCCCTGTCTGTGTCCATATCCCTGTCTGTGTCCCTCTCGCCGTCTGTCTGTGTCCCTCTCGCCGTCTGTCTGTGTCCCTCTCGCCGTCTGTCTGTGTCCATATCCCTGTCTGTGTCCATATCCCTGTCTGTGTCCATATCCCTGTCTGTGTCCCTGTTCCTTACTGTGCGTATCTCTCTCTCTCTCTCTCTCTCTCTCTCTCTCTCTCTCTCTCTCTCTCTCTCTCTCTCTTTCTCTCTCTCTCTCTGTCTATCTGTCTGTGTGCATGTGTCCATGTTCTTGTTTGTGTCCGTATCCCTGTCTGTGTCTCTGCCTCTCTGTCTGAGGATATACCTGTGTTTTTCACTTGTGCCTCCCTGGTCCAGCAGAGATGCCACGACTGTCACTGGTTGTGCTGTACAGCCTGCTTATCCCTTATGAGCTTGACTGACCCATTTCGGCCGCCTGAAATGGATTCGACATCCAGACCCATCTCTCGCCCCCCTATTCCCCACAGACGTTAATCAGTGCATCAATGTGTGTGTGCGGCCCGCTGGGCTCACGTGTGCTTCATGCATCTGCGTCTGCACCCGCAGGTGGCCAAGGACGTCTCCGTGCGTCTGCACAATGAGCTTGAGAGCGTGGAGGACAAGCGCAGCCGAGCCGAGGACGAGAACGAGCTCCTCAGGCAAAAGCTGATCGAGGTGGAGATCTCCAAGCAGGCACTGCACAATGAATTGGAGAGAACCAAGGAGGTGAGGGGGCGGGGTTCGTGATGAGGGGGCGGGGTTTGCACACTTGCATGTGTGTGTGCTGCATGCATTTGTGTGTGTATGCTCCATACATGTGTGTGTGTGTGTGTGTGTGTATACTGCATACGTGTGTGTATGCTCCATACGTGTGTGTGTGTGT
>JAABNY020000092.1:138587-150572 GCA_015164015.2 Brevimyrus niger | reverse complement strand
ACAGACACCAGCCCACCCTGAACGGGACACCAATCCACTGTAAGACACACACTTAAAAGCCACACGCAGTGTACAGACACCAGCCCACCCTGAACGGGACACCAATCCACTGTAAGACACACACTTAAAAGCCACACGCAGTGTACAGATGCCAGCTCAGCCTGACAGAGAACTGGAATCATGGAACAACATGATACTTACCGGCCGTCACCAAGAAGGAGCACTGGGCGTCCAGAATCCGCTCACAGAGGGACTCCGAGGAGAACCCTGCAAACTGAGCACAGTGGACCCACTCAAAGCCAGAGTAACAGCCAGTCCAAAAGTGAGCTTAAGTGGGCTGTCCTGGAGCCCCGGGGCTGAGCTTATCAGCCAATCCTGTCATGGCCCAAAAGCTAGAAACCAACCATTAGAAAGACGGATCAGGTGCAGCTCCCCCCATGTCTCTCCGTGCTGGACCCACACATACATACAGGTAATTACTGGTAATTAGATCCAGTTAGAAAAATATAAGAATTAATACAAAGTTCAAAATGTCCACCAGTGGACATCATGTGTCATAAACAAACTTGCAAAACATTAGGACACTTTGCCAACTGATGCCTGTTTTCACAGAAGCACCATCTCAATTTCTGTCATGTATTCTTCAACTTCTGTGCTTATAAGCTTATTGGTAACCGATAATACACATTGTAGGAAGCAGACAGTATCCAGGTCAACACAGAGGCCAGATGAATATTTAGAAATTTTTTTTTACTGCTGCGATAGGCTGGCCCCCTGTCCAGGGTTGTTCCCTGCCTCGTGCCCGTTGCTTCCGGGATAGGCTCCGGATCCCCCGCGACCCAGTAGGATAAGCGGTTTGGAAAATGGATGGATGGATGGAAGTTTTTACTGTTATAAAATATATTTTGAAAATATTCCTACAGGAGTTTTTTCTTGTAGGTGGTTATAGAGACATGGCGATTGTTTTTCAAGTAAGGCAGCAAAGATGCGCAGGTATACGTGCGGTGAGCCAAGCTCAAGCCACATGGCTGAGAAGGTGTGTCTACCGCGGTAAGGAAGTGTTCTCACCACTATGGAATGAACCGCCCCTATACGGGCACAGGCCAGCATGGTGTACAGCAGCTCCGGAATCATGGGTAGGTAGATGGCAACACGCTCTCCTTTCTTGACACCTAGCACGGAAAAAAGAACACATCATTCTGATTTTAAATCTGATTAATAATTTTTAAAAATAGCACTCTGACAGTGTCACACATAACTAGTGCAGGACTGTATTTCACATGTAAGTATTTTACATTAGAAGAAGGTTTTTCACAGCATTCATAATAATGATCTTCTTGGTCGTAAGATTGTGCCATTGTACATCTTATAACCACTAATTGGCTACATCAGCTGATTTTCTTCTTAAGAATGACCTGTTATGTGGTAAGTTGCTTATATTGCATATGGCTGGAATGCAAGTACAGAATGGAGAACACAGTTAGGGTTAGTTACCCATCTGCCTGAGGACATTGGCGCACTTGCATACTTGTGCCAGCAGTGAATTGTAAGTGATGGAAAAATGGTGATCAGGTGAGTTTCCTTCCCTAGAAAAACAGAACAAGTAAAGTGACACGACCCTGCAGTTTCAGTCAAAGTCAAACATTTCAAGTCCTGGCCAACTAGTTCATTTAAGGTTAAGGTAACACTAATCATGGTTATGCAATAGTAACGTTGATCACACTTTTTAACTGGACGTGATTTAATGGACAGCACACATGGTCAAAGTTCTCAAACTTTTTCATTGTTTGGTCTAAGGTAGGACATAGCTATTAAAAATAAGTTTCTGTACTTTAGGTAACAGATTACATGCTTGCCCTTGTCATCCATATTTGGTTTGTGCTCAGTCTGCACTGCATTCGGGTAAATATCCCCCCAGCACATGGCCGACTGCCTGTCTGAACTGCAACCTGCGACGTCAGTGCTGCAGCTCGCAGAGCCATAAACGGCACATGGCCGACTGCCCGTCTGAACTGCAACCTGCGACGTCAGTGCTGCAGCTCGCAGAGCCATAAATGGCACATGGCCGACTGCCTGTCTGAAATGCAACCTGCGACGTCAGTGCTGCAGCTGACAGCGCCACATGCAGTATTTGGCAGACTGCCTATCTGAACCGCAACTTCCAATGTTATGACTGCAGCTTGCAGGGCCGCATGCAGCATATAACAGTCTGACTGTCTGAACTGCAGTTGTGACTTGCCACATTAGTGCTGCAGCTCTCAGCCGTACACGTGGAACATGGCAGACCTACTGTCTGAACTGCAGTTGTGACTTGCCACATTAGTGCTGCAGCTCTCAGCCGTACATGTGGAACATGGCAGACCTACTGTCTGAACTGCGACCTGCAACATTAGCACTACAGTCGGCACTCCCATGGGCACGGCCAGTGCAACCGGGGATATTTGGTGCCGCAAATCTGTGCCAAGCATAAACTTTAATCATTTACCAAATGCCCCCGTGGATGACACCAGAGGATGGTATGGCTCACCCTGGATGGCTTTGTTCTTTATGGTCACAACAGATGATGCATTTGAAATTTTGGTTTTAAATGGCTGTCTATCCTCAGCCATCCTCTTCTGAGGTAAAATACGAATGTTTTGCGGAATAAATAGCACCCAACATTTTCATTTCGCATCATCTAAATTGACTATTATTTGCTCTGCGTTATGATTACAGGCTGACTGGCAGAGACGTGTCAGTATTACACCTGCTTCTTTTTTGGTTAGGAAGCTGCCAGCTTGGCTTACAGCCAGGCACGTCCGCTGATCCTGCTGGCCACACAAAATAATAAAGTCATTACTGTGAGCAAACTGCTGAATCATATTAAATCAAGAAAGTAACTTCCATGACTACTCCTAAGTGACTGACTAGTATTCTCTGTCCAACTGTCACATGGTCAATTCAGGATAAAAAAGAGGAGGAGGAGCTGATTTTCTGCCAAAATATTCTTAGCCTGCCAGACTGAAATACCCATTTCCAGGAAGCGCTCCCTCTGAGCACAATCTACTTTTCCCAAAAATGTCTCTTTACATATGGCTCCCGCGTTCGGGAACTGCTGCGATGATGAAACTGTAACCTTGCAACATATTTTTTGTACTACATAAGCATTGTAGTTCTGTAAATCATATAATTTTCATGAAAAGTAGATCATTTTTAGAAGTTTCTTTGCAAACTCACGGTTTGGTAAATTAACCACATAACAAAGACCTGGTACTTCTTAAGACTCACTGTGTCACACTGTTACCAAACCACAGAAAGCTTTGTTACTGTGTCACACTGTTACCAAATCACAAAAGGCTTTGGTACTGTGTCACACTGTTACCAAATCACAGAAAGCTTTAGTACTGTGTCACACTGTTACCAAATCACAGAAAGCTTTAGTACTGTGTCACACTGTTACCAAATCACAAAAGGCTTTGGTACTGTGTCACACTGTTACCAAATCACAAAAGGCTTTGGTACTGTGTCACACTGTTACCAAATCACAGAAGGCTTTGGAACTGTACTACACTGTTACCATATCATAGAAGGTCACAGCTAACAGTCAAATTGACAGGCCAGTTGTAAAGGATACATAATTACAATTAGGATTAAAAATAAGAATATGATTAAGATGGGCTTTATTAATCTCAGGCAGAAGTTCTATGAATAGTGTCAGGCTCAGCACCCACCCATGCCTGCTCAACATATCGCTTCCCTGTTTGGCCAGCAGGTGTTGCTTTTTTGATTGGTTGATTTGATTATGGGTCACATCTGTCCTTTGTTTGCCCTGATTCCCTGTGTGTATTGAAGTTCCTGCTCTCACTCAGGTTGTTAGTCATTCATTGTACTATGTGTCTGTTCTTTCTCCTGGTGTTGCCGGCTTCCCCGAATTTACTTCCTTTTAATATTTTCTAGGTTAGTTCTGCTTCCCTGCTTGTGTTAGTTTAGTCTTCTAGGTAGTTCTGTAGATTTCCCCTGTTTGTGTTGTCCCCTTGTGGTCTTTTTTGTTTCATCGTTTACTTCAGCATGTTCCCTTTCTTTAATTAAGCCCCTTGTCTTGGAGCTGCAAAGTGGATCATTGCCTTTTCCTGCCTATGCCATGCCTCGAGTCCATGACAGGAAACATATCTTCTGAAACAGTGCACCTGGTTTTCTCAGTTAGGAGACCACCGCCCAATCTGAACCTGTATCAGTGTACAATATGGAAACAATGCTTTTATTTACCAGTAGAATGCCACCCTTTCACCAAGGTTCTTCTTCAGGATATTTCGGTCAAGGACATTGTAGCACACGTTGGTTTTTGCGCCTTCCATAAATTTCACATAAATACTCCCTTTTGTCATGTCAAAATTATACTGTAGAGTCTGTCCTGTTGGGGGTGTCTTCCAATAGAAATCCGCAGCAACTTCTTTCCAGAATGCTGTGAAATGAAAGGGATAGGGAAGCTTTGCTTTCAAAGACAAGGAGAAGGGTATAATTTTCTGAAAAACATGCAAAATATGGATATGTTTTTAAATGCTAGTGAAAGCAGTGGGAATGATGAAACATAAATCATACTCCAATGAAGTGAAAATTGTTTTACTGATGTTTATTGTGAACTTTACTTTTTGTTTCTATATGCAATGTAGTAATGCTCAATTGTCTCAGAACCACTTGCAATACATTAATGTGTAGCACATTATAATGCATATACCTTGTAGTTATGATGCACCCCAAAAATTATATTATTTTTTCCGCAACAGAAATTATTTACAGCAAAGCAAGCTACATAACCCAGACACGATCACATGGTAATGAAACCCGTATTCAAATGGAAAGAAAACCTACAAATTGCAAAACTCTTACATAGTTATAAAAAACAGCTATACATCTTAGGTTCAAGTATCTTTTTATAGTTAGTACATGTCAAATAAACTTATATTTGGATTTCATAATTTCACGTATCTCTGAAAATACTCGCAATAGAAAAAGAAATGGAAAATGTAAAACGTTACCATGAAAAACAAATGACATAAATATGTAAACTTACCTTCTGGGTCTTCGGTGGATTTCTTGTATAGTCTGAGATATGTTTTAAAGTCCGGTATATGTGCATCCCTTTGTAAGTCTTTTGGAGGCTGGAACACCTTCTCTTGAGATTCAGGAAGCACCATTCTTGAAAGTTCTTAATGTGAGCTAGATGAAAAACCAAGATGACCTGCAAATACGTTCGGTGTAAGCTGCATGAAGCCCTAAGGCCATATTCCAGTTTATTATGCCGTACCTGCCCCTAATTCTAGTCCTGCGTTAATATTACTGTATGCTAAGTGCCGGAACAACCAATCAGACAGCACCCTTTGGCACTCCCACTTTTTCATTGGCCAGTCCTTCACTCGTCTCTTGATCGTATTACAGTCTGAACATCGGGTGCTGGAATGCAACGGGTTGGTCTGTAACTACCGCGGTGTTGTGAAAGAGCCTCCTGCCAAGAACATGACACATCTACCTTATAAAACGAGGCCACTTTAAAAATAAGCAATTGAATTGTACATTTGTGTAATCGAATAAACGATGTTTGTAACTTTATATTGTTTCGTTAAATGTACAAGTGTCTAGGGGGAAATGAGCAATTTACTGTTTGTATCTGGAATCCTCTACAGAAAAGAAAAAACGACAGTCCGTCTCATTCATAAACAAAGATTTTATTGCAAAAACAACTGAGAGTATTATGTCTACATCTTTTTTCAGGGAAAGAATTCTGTCTAATAAAGGTTTCTGACGGACAAATGAAATATACGGAATCTGTTCATTCTATAGGAAATACCACCTAATAATTAATTTGTCTCTTACGTATAAATGATTTTATGGGGGGAAAAAGGAGAAACTACAAATTGTCTTGCGTTATTATTGTTCAATTTAACCATATCAAAACTAAACATCGTACGGTATCTAAACAGAATAATATTAGACAAACTAAAAAGATGGTCAATTCAGATGATGGCATTTAATACTTATAAGTGTACTTCTGCCCAGATTGTAGAATAGGGGGGGGGGCGACACCCTCGATTAACCCACGAGACCCCCTGAAAGCCTCAAAAGCAAAATTTTAAGGGGGTTTCAAGATTTGTATTGTGCAACAATAGGGAGATGGGGACACCCCCTAATATTAACGGGTATTTCGCACACTGCTTCTGCCCCATCGTCGTCCCTGGATTTCTTCAAGGCCAACATGCGACAGTTCTCTGTGCTTGATTATACGGATCCTGAGACATGACGTAGACCAGACTCTCTCAATCGATGCTGGGTCGCTTCGATTTTCTGCTAGCATACAACACCGGCTAAAGCTAGCTAACTGGCGGCAGGGCAAATCTTTCTGGCAAAAATGTTTCTTTCTTCTGCAGTCCGGGTTGCTGTCTCTCGTACGGTATGTATGAAGATTACCGTTTTAACAGAAATAACTTCTAAATGTTTTAAATGTCTGTGATTGCTTTAATGAGGAATGGTGGCCTGTGAAATTCTTAGGAAGGACAAGGGCAAACAGAACGGAAAACACTGCAAAAAAATAAACTGGGAATGAGTGAAAAAATTGGACGAACATATAAATACAACAAAAATAAGACACGTTCCAGCACATGGAGGCTCATGGTGTAGATTTTTAGCAGCCAGAACGATTTTTCCTGCCGGTTAGTAGTGGCTAAGATGTACTGTGCTCTGCAGACTAGACGGCTTTTTCTGACAATGTGTCTGATTACTGAAGGGGGTGTGAGGTGACAGCATTGTCCTCCCTCCAGCAACCTGAGATTTTACAGTTCAGAATAGCTCTTCAAAAAAGTATTTCAACTTTACACCTATTTACATGTTGCAGATCTATTGAATATCACTTTTCTAATGTCATGTACCACACAATTCTTGGTTCTGCATTAATGGTACCAGAGTTATTTGCATTGTGGCAAATGGAGATACATGATACGTTTTCTGCACTGTATCTTGAAAAATTCAGTTAATATAAAGTACTATGCTTACAGTAAACAATGAACTGATCCCTCCTTGTAGGCCAGGCAAATTCGAGGCCTGCATCTGTCAGCCGTCCGCCCAGGAGCTGGGGGAGCTCTCTTTGTGGTGAGTCAGAGTCATTCATCATTGTATATTATATGATCATCAGCACCCTGTAAGCTGAGACTAGTTCAGCCTTCTTTACAAATACAAAGTAATACATTTCATATTCATATTCATTCATATTTATTCAGGTAAATATTTGTTACTGTTGTCATCTGATGCTAAGCTGTGCTGATGCTGATTACATACCATTGTTATGTTTTGTTTAAATAATTTATATACCATACTTATCTGTACAGACCATTTGAAATTAAGTATGTAAAGTAAATATTGTTTAACTGACACTGAAAATTTATTTATTCTTCAGCACAGGGACACCCCAGAAAACAACCCAGACACCCCCTTCGAATTCACTGAGGAGAATCTCAAAGTAAGTTTCTCGCAACACAGAACTATTTTGGGGCCCACAGAGGCTATGGATGTGAGGCAGGAAGAAACCCCGGATGGGGGACCAATCCATCCCAGGTCACAAATTTCGTTACCATTGAGATTTCGGCCACAGATACGAACGCCCACTCTCACCTCACTCTCACGTCACTCTCCGCTCTCACCTCACTCTCCGCTCTCGCGTCACTCTCCACTCTCCCCTCACTCTCACGTCACTCTCCGCTCTCACCTCACTCTCCGCTCTCACCTCACTCTCCGCTCTCACGTCACTCTCCACTCTCACGTCACTCTCACCTCACTCTCACGTCACTCTCCACTCTCACGTCACTCTCCACTCTCACGTCACTCTCCACTCTCACGTCACTCTCCACTCTCCCCTCACTCTCACCTCACTCTCCACTCTCCCCTCACTCACACGTCACTCTCCACTCTCGCGTCACTCTCCACTCTCGCGTCACTCTCCACTCTCG
The DNA here is from genome assembly GCA_015164015.2 of Brevimyrus niger. Lineage (NCBI taxonomy): Eukaryota > Metazoa > Chordata > Actinopteri > Osteoglossiformes > Mormyridae > Brevimyrus > Brevimyrus niger. The sequence goes on along the minus strand of JAABNY020000092.1, from coordinate 142,599 downwards.
CGTCACTCTCCACTCTCGCGTCACTCTCCACTCTCACGTCACTCTCCACTCTCACCTCAGTCTCCACTCTCACTTCTCTGCAGAGAATAGACGCCATCGTGAAGATGTACCCAGAGGGACACAAGGCCGCCGCTACGCTCCCTGTACTAGACTTGGCCCAGCGGCAGCATGGCTGGCTGCCCATTTCTGCCATGAACAAGGTAAGCAAAGCTTTTGTAGATGGCAGGGACGCTTTTCTGAAAGGGGGGATCTCTGAGATTATTCATCCCAGGGGTAAAAAAAACAAATGTTACTTGACTTAAAAGCATACATATGGATTACCAGGTTAAGGCGCGGCCTGTGATCGGAGGTTAGCTGGTCCAAACCCTATAGTGGGCCTCAACCTTGAGCAAGGCCCTTAGCCCTCAATTGCTTCAGTAACTGTCTGACCCTGATAAATGAATTTCAAATAGTTTGGCAAAAATATATATAGTGTGCCCTAATTGTAATGTACCCTTGGATTTGTAATTCTGGAGCCTCGCAGGAGAGACCCTGTACTGTGCCTGGCTGCAAGGGAGACGTGTTAACATGGAGGCAGAACTCCTGGCTGCAAGGGAGACGTGTTAACATGGAGGCAGAACTCTTTAAATCAGATGGTGTCTTGCTAGCCTCTTACCACAGACAATTTGTAGTTATTTTTGCTTTTGTAATATTCTGTTTTTCTTTTGTCTCGTATGATTTTTTCATATCAGGCTGGGTGTGTGTGGGAGAGCAAATTAAATTGTTATATGAGCCTTTTAAAATTGTTATATGGGTAGTTAAAACTCTTGCACAACCTTTATTTATGGCATGTCGTACTGTTACATTAGAACACACGCAACTTGACATAAGACAAAAATAAGAATTTCTTTTGTTCTCTAGAAAGTGGCTGCTGTGTAGGTTGTTGGATGGCTGGATGTTCGAATCCCACTCTGCTTCCCAAACCCCTGCTCAGGGGCAGCCCACCTATTTCATACAATCATTGAATTACATCACTAGCTCAGTTACCTTGAGTTATTTAACTAATTAAGTTATTTCAGAGCTATTGTGCCTATCTGTGAGATTCATATTTTGTATGTATGTATTTTGTATGATGCCTTTTATCTGGATCCCAAGTCTGTAATAAAGGTTTGAATGAGTGAATGCATCGTAGCCAAACAAGGTAGGATGGTCCTCTACTCAAAAAATATGAGGCTGTTGGACAGTGGCTGCAAATACTGGGGTGATGTAGGAGAGGTTTTGAAATGGCTGGATTATGGCTAAGAAAGTTTACGTCCCCTGAGAGAATGGAGCCCTGTTTTCAGTTAAAGGGTCTTATTGGCAATGGTAAGCGGCTTCTGTCTGCTGCTGGAAGTGTCCCCCTTACACCCAGCACATGGATAACAGGCATTTGCTCAGTCGTACTTTGCTGGGGGACACTGGAGCATTAATTCACAGAAGTGGCACTTTTAACCCCAATGATATCAAAGACATTTCTTCTTTCCCTGCTTATCTGTCATTTTGCATCAACTAATCCTTCCCAGAGGCACTATACTAAAAAGCCACAGTTGCAACTGGTACGTTTTCAGTGAAAACCTTGTGAAATGTTAGAAGGCTGTTCTCTGACCTGACTGAGCGCTGCCTGCTGGCCCCTTGTAGGTGGCTGAGGTGCTTGGGGTCCCTCCTATGCGGGTGTACGAGGTCGCCACCTTCTACACCATGTATCAGCGCAAGCCTGTGGGGAAGTATCACATCCAGGTCTGCACCACAACACCTTGCATGTTGTGCAACTCGGACAGCATCCTGGAAGCCATCCAGAACAAGCTTGGTGAGTAGGCGGTGGCTGTCCGTGCTCCACGCTGAACTCCCTTAAGAGATGGGTGGCATTAAAATGGGCCATTTGATCTTGTTGGAGTTAGTGTGCAAAGCTAAAATCATAAGTTTTTTTTTCTTTTAGCTTCAAGTAACTGTCACATTATTCTTTCCCTTTGTACAAGGCACATGTTAACTTTGTGATAAAATATGTGTCCCTAATTCGTACTTGTTTTATATATCTATATATATATTTTTTTAAGCTTATTTCAGTTTTTAAGTCTTATCTCTGTAGTAATGGAGTTTTTTGATTATTTTTGTTTTCGTGAAGAATTGGAGCTACTGGTTCCTGTGATAGAAGAACATGAGGGTTCATATGTTTCTCATGCTTCTTCTCCAGGCATTAAAGTTGGGGAAACCACACCAGACAAGATGTTCACACTGATAGAGGTAGAATGTCTTGGTGCTTGTGTCAACGCCCCAATGGTCCAGATCAATGACAACTACTATGTAAGTATTGTTTCAGCACACTTTTGTTTTTCCTGTGAGGGTGGGGGTGGGGCCAGTCAGGTTGGGGAACATGCACTGGTGCAGGACGTTGCTGCGGCCACATGACGAAACACCACCTGGGGTCGCAACCAGAATCTTCCAGAAATGCCCGTCTATCTGCCACAGCCGGGTGATATGTGGGCATCCCCTCTGCCTTGTCCAGCCGCTTGGGTCCTCAGTAATGAGGATCCTGTGAGCTGCATCACCCTCAGAGAAATGCGCCGCATGGCTGTAGTGCCATAACTGACGCTCCCTCACAATGCGGGCAATGTACCTCATTCGGGACTCCTCTAACAGACACTCATTCAACACAAAGTCAACCTACCGGTGCCCAAGGATTCTCTGAAGAGACACAGTACCAAAGGAGTCCAGTCTTTGTTTCAGCTCACTGGATAGTGTCCATGTCTCACAGCCATACAGCAAAATCGGGAGCACCAGGACTCTTACAAACATATCAGGGGCACCACACACCCCTTACCAGCGATCTCATGGACCCGTTTGCTGTCCCATTCCTACTGACTTCATAGGAAGAGTCACCTGACACGTGAATGTCAGTGCTGAGATAAGTGAACCTCTGGACGAGGTCGACATTCTCTGAGCAGACACACACTGCCGATGGATGTGCCCAAGAGGTCATTAAAGGTCTGGTTTTTGGTTTTTATCCATGACACTCATGAACCCACACACTCCGACTCCTTGCTAAGTATCTCGAGAGCCCCGATCAAAGCCACGGTTGTTGCTGCAAAGATCACAGCATCATCAGCAAAGTTAAGATCGGTGAATTCTTCTTCACTAAAAGTTTCCCCACAGCCACTAGACCCTACGACTCTGGTCCATGCAAGTATTGAACAGAGTAAGAGCAAGAACAAACCCTTAAAGAATGGGGAGGTTCTCCCCCCACTTACAACAGCACTCACAAGTACCAATGTACAGACCGACCATGACATCCAGTAACTTTAGGGGGATCCCATGAAGTCTGAGGATGTCCCACAGGGCAACTCAATCAGGAAGATCGCTTAAATGCTTTATGACGATTGACAGGCTGCAAAGAAACCTTGCTGATATTTGCATTTGCATTTCAGTGCCATCAGGGCCAGGGTGTGGTGAATGATAGATTTCTTAGGCATAAAACCAGACTGCTCCAGCCACTGAAAAATAGGCAAGTTACCACGGATCCTGTTAAGGATGAGCCTAGCAAGGACCTTACCCAGCATTGAAAGCAGTGTTATTCCCCTGTAGTTGCAATAATCCAGGTGATCACCCTTCCCTTTCCGGATACGGATAAGAAGTTCTGTTTTCCAGTCAGTTGAGATGATGCCTGACTCCCAAATGGAAGCAAAGATTACCTGTAATTCCAGAAGGACAGCCTTACCACCAGCCTGGAGAAGTTCACCCTGGATACCACAGATCCCTGTGGCCTTCCCTTCTCCCAGCGGCTTCACTACCTGTGCAATCTCCGTAAGACTGGGTGGTTCACAACTAATTGGAAGAACTGTGGACTCATTTTTTGTCTGAAATGTAAATGTCTCAAGCAGACTTGTGTAAGTCATGTTGGCCGTGGAATTCTTCTTGTAGCAAAGCGGGACAGTATTCAATCTTCAACTGGACTGGTATGATGTATCGGTGATACTGGATAGATGATGCTTTAGTGAAA
>JAABNY020000092.1:114264-126634 GCA_015164015.2 Brevimyrus niger | reverse complement strand
TGTCACAGTATCTGAATATTGTAGATGTTAAATTTGGTCCAATGCTTATAGACAGACAGGGTTGGGTTTACCTGACAAAGGCAAACCTTTGCCCATTTCAAAGCAGTTTGTCTTTAGTTACAATGAGACACAGTTCCCAGAGTGGACACACTTAAATTGATATTTTTTTCTTTTTCTCTCAGTATGTTCTTTACTCCAGTTGTTTACAGCCAAATCTGTCTTGTATTGTGAGGAGTCTGACAAAATATACACACCGGTTTAGTGATGTTAATTACTGTTGCTGTCTGTTACAGTGGGAAGGTGGTGTGGTTGTTGGTTTAGGGACCAGGAGGTTAACTGCTGTTTAACGTCAGAGAACGATATGAAGCCAGTGTAAGGCGGGGGGGTGGGTGGTATGTATAGCTCTGGAGAAAGAATTAGCAATGAAAAAGTGTTTGTGAAAAATCTACTAAAATTACTTCATATGTGCATCATGGAGACTATACAGGATGCCTGAGCATTTATTTCTCATGTAGTTTTGTACTTATGCCATTGTTACCAAAGCTCCCTTTGACATGTATTAAGAGAAGTTAGTCAGTTGTTTGTAAATATAATAATCATAAGCGAAAGTGTTCAAATGAAATTTGCAGTGGTACATTAAAACACTTTTTAAAGTTGTGTAAATGTTGGTGGTAATTGCATAAATTACAGCGTATTAAAGTAATTAATGTTCGCATGCTGTATTTATGACAATTATCTAAGGGCTGCCTTTTTACATTTTGTTTGAAATTTTAATATGTCTTTTTAAACGTCTGTATTCTCACCGAAAATGTGAAATATGCAGTCAATTTGTTTGGTATTTCGGGGGATGGTTGTTGACAAGCATGCTGGTGTATTGTGATAGAATAGTAAAAGATGGCCCAGCCATTCATTGTTAGCGTGCTAGTGATGGTGTGCCTCTGCACCCAGAAAGAGTTTCCAGTTTTACGAATGTGGGTTAGACAGCGGTAGCAGTGTGTATAAATAACATGGAATGTCCCCTCAGCTGTACTGCTGCCGTGTCGTAGGCCTTGGTCACAGAATCTGCAAAAGCTTACCACACTGCTGTGCCCGATCAGAAAGCCTCAGGGTGCCCAGTGGCGCTTGTCATCTACGGTTTCTTCCAACATGTAAATCAGTGTCTTCTGCGTGATGTTTGCCGGTCAGACCAGGCATGTTCACGATGATTGCACCTGTACGCATTTCCATTTCTTTTTTGCTGCAGTCGTCTATCTGGAACTTGATATTGGCTGCATCTCTGACCTGACTTGGTCCCCTGCATAACGATATATGAGCGTGTGGCTGCCAGGCTCTGTCAGGGTGATTGCGGCGTTATCTGAGCCTGGCCTCCAGCGGTGCGTTCAGAGCTTCTCCTCTTACATAACACACTTTGGTCGTACATGGGCTCTTGTACAATTTTAGGTAGGATGTACATATGCGAACGGGCTGTTTGCCCACCACCTGTGCAATCTGTCCCCCAACTGCATATCCAAGACATTTTCCCTTAATGCACTTTCAATGGTTGAGCCAAACCATGAATTCAAGTAAGATGTTTAATTAAATAGGGAATGATAGGTGCCAAATAAGTCTTGATAGTTTATGTAAACTGACATCATTACATTTATAAATTACCTGTAGCTTGTTTTGAAGTGTGGCGTTATGGCATGAGCGCATAAGGCTGAAGCGTGAGGGTTTCCTTGACACACAGGCACGAAAAAGCAGTGAATCCCAGTTTAAGCTGTTAGTCTTTGGCCTCAGTAGCTTTCCCTTGTAATCTAGTGCAGTCTTTCACTTTTAATTTTGCCTTTTCTGTTTTCAAGGGCATTTTTTTCTGATGTAATGTGTGCGTCACTCATTTGTATAAGTGTATCGTTTTTTGGTAGCCCTTCTTTTGGCAGAAAGTCACTTAAATATGATTTCCAATAGTAATATCTAATATTTAACCAAGTCCGTACATGGCATGTAAAGGAAAAAGCACAAAGTTGGTGTTATTGAAGAGTACAAATTTACTCATTCTCACTCTGGGTAGAGTATGCTCGGTGGATTTCCTTTTTTTGAAATAGAAACTAAATAAGTAGATTGTGTTGCTGGGAAAACCCCTGAAACTGTCAAATTTAATATTACCCTGCAAGGTCATAGTGCCTGCTTGGGGGGGGGGGGGGCAATTCCCCCTCGACCTGTTGCCCAAGAAGTTGTGTGGAGGTTGACTTTACTCCCTTGATGAGAGACAGTAGGACCTGGAGAACCGTATTCACTGTTTGTTTTGATCTGGCTTGCAGGAGCAGCTGCCTGGTCTAGAAGAACACCAGGCAGTTCGCATCTGAAGTTTATAGTTTACAATAAGCGCTTTAGCCATCGGTGTGCAGCTAATATTGGGTGGTTAACTTGCATTGTTTTTGTGTTTTCAGTGGTGAAGCCAAGGGATTATTGTGTGTAAATACTAGGTTTGCACCTCCCCTCACCATTTCCTTCAGAGGCAATGAACTCAACTCAAGAGTTGTTGTGGAAAAAAACAACCTGATAGGCAACAGGTGAACCTTGCAAATAATGCAAAGGATCTTTCCAGCATAGGCAATCATATTTAGTCTCCCAAGAGTGCAGGCCTGTCAGCCTAAACATGAATGATACATGTGAACCTGGGTTCTATTTGTCACACCATACTGGATAAATTAAATGTAATATTACTGATAAATAAACCAGCATCACTATTCATTATCTCAGAGAATTATGGCATATTGGGAGATCAAAGGTCAAGATCTGAAGGATCCAGTTTTAATTTGTATTGTGGGAAACTGCAGCTTTTGGATAAGACGTTCAAGTTCATGTCCTGCATATATGGGCAGGCAATTAAGATTTCATTTAATGAGCATTATCCCAGGTAAAGGTCATAAGTTTACTGTTTGTTTTGAATATTAATCATAAAGCATTAAATCAGCGGTCACTAATAGGCGGACCGCAGTCCGCGTCCAGACACAGAAGCTGTCCCATACGCACCCAGACCGACAGTCAAAACATTTAGTTATTATTTAAAACCTAACGAGGTGCTTTTATTTTACCCGCCGGTTATTAAGAGTGGCTGAGCTCTCCTGAAATCGTAAAGCTGAAAAGTCTTCAAAGTTTTCAAATACGATATGTATTGTATAACACATTTGATAAATAAACATAATTTTTTGTTGATTTCATGTTCGTTGAAGTTTCTGCTTTTTGACATGTATATATAAAGTGATGTTATCTGTTATATAAATAGACTTGTGAAACAAAAAAATGTACGTTTTTAGGGTTGCCAAGTCTCAAGCATCATGGAATGACTCTCACTTTCAGACTCATGCTGGAAATCGTACAGCAAATCTATATTATTCCATTATAAAACCTAAAATTAGCTGCACAGTTAAATACAAAAGCAGACTACTTACAAGGTAAGCACTGTTACATGTGTGCATGTGTACATCTCGAATTGAAAATCTCACTCCAGCCAGCTGCCGAAGTTCCATGTCACGTGACAATAAATACTGTAATGTCAAAACGTTTTTAAATTGTACTGAATTAATTTGATTTGACAGTCAGGTACTGTTTACATACAACGTTGATGCAACTAATAGGTTACTTAAATATATATCACACTAAATTAGTTAAACATGATCTTCCGGACCTTTGCTTTAAGAATTTTTCTCTAACCAGACCTCTCTAAATTTTAGTTGAATGCCGCTGCATTAAATGATGTATTTGTAAACACATAAACAGGAGTTTGAGATTTGAGAAAATGTGGTCATTAGCTTCTACAATGTAACTCAAAAAAACAAAAAACAAAAAAGATTGTTTAGCATAAATTTAAATGTACTGGTGCATTTACCTGCAGCACCCAAAAATACCTGGTTGTTTACTTTTACTAGCACTGTAATGATGCAAAAATTTATGGTTTGGTATGAACCATGGTTTTGGGTTCATGTTTGGTACAGTTGGCCGGCACAGCAGGGAAAATAAAATATGTTTTGAAATTTATTAAATGTGTAAATGCAAAGACAAGAAGTTGTAAACCAAAGGCAATGCATCTGTCGACATTTCTATAACAAAACCTAACAGATGCTTATTTGCATATTGTAAATATAAGTGTGTAAAATTAATCAAAAACACATCATACCATAATGAAATATCCCATTTTAAATCCTGTGTTCTCTACTATAATACAGAGTATGATACCTGCATCTATATAAAATGAATTGAATCTGTAGCAATAAACACCCCTGTAACTAGTTTTTTTTTTATTTTAATTTTAGCCAGGTCTGAATTTCATGGTGAAAATGCCTTAGAAGCCTTGGGGAGACTAGCTGCCTTGCTGTAGTCACACACACATTGGATGATCGTCTCGAGCGAGCTAGCACATACAGTGTGTGTCTAGTAACACAGCCAACAGGCAGTCTTGGTCTTATCTGCTGCTCTGTCTAGTCTTGGTGTATTTTACTGGGAAATCAAAATGCTCCCAAACTGGTGATTATAACTGTTACAAGAACTCAATTATTAATATTCTTACTGATAATGTAATTCTTTTTTAATTAGTAATATTTGCTTCTGAGTATACCTTCACATTAGTGTTGTGGTTGCATCGTTTGTCGCTGTCGTTTGTTATACACTTGTGTTGTAGACAGCTTTAACCTCTTTTTCTGGCCCCTGCCTCCCTTTTTTCTTTAACAGGCTTTGCCTTTTGGCAGGTTACCTCTATAAAACAAGAACTTGCCTGGTTAAATAAAGGTTAAATGAAAAAAAATAGAAATTTGCAGTGACTAACTCATAACCAGAATTAACATAATGTTTTGCAAGTTGAGCATCTATTTGTGAATTTAGGTTAATATTTATTTCATTGTGTGTATCGAACCGGAAGTGATTTATTGAATGGTTCACGACGAATAGGCGATTAAAAGGACAACTGTTATGCACTTAAAATGAGCCATTTTCCCACCACATAGGCATTTTGAGACAGCAGACCATTTTCTTTTTTTCATTTGTTTTCTCTTAGCATTAATTATCTTTATATAGCGGCCTTGCTGTGCTCATTATTCCCGACTTAATTTACCGAGTCTGCTAGAGGTCTCCAGAATGCTCCGGAGCTTCCCATACGTCAGCAGGAACCCTCCTCTGCCTTAATTCACATCCTTAAAATGACTGTGTTGGTCGCTTCCTGAGCGGAGCTCAACGGCGGCCGGAGCTCAACGGCGGCCGGAGTCACCATGTCCAAGCGGCATCACAAGTGTCTGCATCCTTCAGCTTGTGGTAAAAGCGACTTCATCTTTGTGGCATCTAGTGTCTCTGGAAATATCAGAGGGTCCATGCAATTGATGTGTCAGTTTTCTAGGAAATATCAACATTTTGTTTCTTTGTGTAACAGCATTTTATTTATACTGAATAGTGTTTTCACAATACCTAAACGCTTTGCTTCGATATCGATTCTAAGTGAATTTCAATTTAGATAATTTTTAATATTTTTCCTAAGAAAGAGAAAACGCTCACAGATGTTGTTACTGTGCTTTATTTCAAATTAAAAATGTCTTTTATGATATTCAGGTAATTGTGTGTGCGTCAGTTAAAATTTAAGCTTGTTAAGTCAAAAGCAAGTTTGGGTTGCTTGTGAAATGGACCCGTGCATCACTTTAGATTAGGTATATTACTGCTACGGAGAAGCTTTTTGATACTTCTGATTTCTTTAATAGACATAATGGGAGTGACTAGTCAGCTATCATCCGTCGGTCTTTGAATTCCTTGAAAAGGTCTCAATGTTTGACAGATGTCTGGCCAAGTTTGATGTGTTGCCTCCTTTTGCCAGACAAACTTTAAAACTTTCCTTATTCACTGACTTTCAAAATATCTCCATATTTCACTTCGGACCCCAGCTTCAGCTATTCCTATTGCTGAAGCTGCTGCCATCTCTGAACCAAATGAAAAAATGTGTTGCTCTCTGACATAGTGGTGTGTGATACTGCAGAAAACAAACTCAACATCACTGCTGTCATCGCTGAGCTTAGAGATCGATTCTCCTTTCAGGTAGATCAAATGGTCATTTGCATAATAAAGGTATCGACTTTTTCGAAGTGCTGGTATTGTAGCATTTTCAGAACTCCAGTACCATTGGTTTTTTTACAGTGCTGGTTTAGGGTGAGATCCAGATACAGAACACTGGTGTTGTTCACACAAGCTAGAAACCTCTTTGGGGTAAAAATCCTGCTTGTATTTGAGTCCTGAAATTAGGAGAACTACACTGAGAATTTACTGCTGAATTACAAAGTTATGATGTAAATAAGGCAGCATTTTATGTCGGGCCAAGTATTTATACTAAGCTAAACCTGTGCAGTGGCTGATGCATTCTGTTCTTTTATGTATACCAAAACACAACATTGGTAGAGTGCATTTACACTATTTTGCAGTTGTGATTGTTGATAAATGTTATTATGGTTGACGTATTATTATTTTGGGACTTTATATATGGATATAACAACATACATTCATACCGTTTTGTACCTGTGTCACCAGCAGATTCGATGAGCGAGATTTTATTTAGCCATTAACCAAGGATCTTAGTTTTTCTTATTAACTTTAAAATAGCGATGCAACACCAAATGCCTCTGAGGTCTTTATCGGTTCGGCTCCGCAGCTTGGTTCTGTCTTGAAGCCAGTATCCACTACTCTGAGTATTCTGTCACTATTGACATCCTAGCTTTCTGTTGACAAATGAAGTGTCTTCCCTGAAGTCGTCTTCTGGTTTTTAATGGTACTCAGTTTTACTGCCACTGTACTGGTTTTATTTTTTCATGTTAGCAATCAATCATGCTGTAGTTTTTAGGATGTAAAGCTTAGTTATTTGACATGAATGATATTCCTTTTTTATAGCTGACATTTGGTCCTATTTAATAATCTTTTTTGTATCATCTATATTAAACACCGCATTACTGACAATTGGAAGAAATACTTTTTTTATTTTTATATTCTTATGGCTCCAGTATTGAACAGTCAGATTTTCTTATCGCCAAAGGCACAGGCATACCTTTCAAATTTTGTGTCAAGGAAACAAGCAGATTTTAATGATGACATATTAGTTCAGTTTTGTAGCATTTGATATATTGGATTTTATAGTAAAAATACAGGCATACCTTGAACAATGTCCGTCCAAACATCTATTCATTCAGCCTCCAAAGCGCATAAGGATATAAGAAAAATCGTGATGTAACAACAGGACTTGGCAGACGCAGCTGGCCGTCACACGCGTGTTTCTGTGCACATCATGCACAATGCAACAGGACTTGGCAGACGCAGCTGGCCATCACACGCGTGTTTCTGTGCACATCATGCACAATGCAAGTGTCTCAAGGATGTGGCATGTAAGCAAATCCCTGTCAGTTTAATGGTGGCATTACCTAGCTCTGCTCTGTACATGTTCACACAATGGCCAGATCATATAACATCCAGTCTCCCAGAACATAACGCGGACATTAAGTAAGGAATACCTCTATAGAACTTCAAAAATTTCAAGCAGTTGCCTGGGTACAAAGACATGGCGAGGATTACATTTGGGAAGAATATAGTAAAATAATTTCTCTGGATATTCTGAGTGAACCTTTTGAGTTTATTTTTTTGTAGAACATTCTAACATTTTATGGCCGATGAATTTATCCATGAGAAGCTAAGAGACGTTTAGGTTTTGATGTTTTTTTCCCCACAACCTTCAGCCTACACTCTGCAGCTGCCTAGAGAAGGAGTGGCATGGTGGATGGAGAACTGTCCCATAGCCGGCTTTGAGTGTGTGAAGCAGAGTGGATTTTGCACAAGGGAGGTTCTTTAATGTGTGACTCAGAGCCATTTTGTAACACAGACTGATATAGATATTCAGCTACTCAGCACTGAAAGCCTCCCAGTAGTGAGTCTTGGCAGTAGAGCGCATGAAACACATTAGTGCTGCATTCATTTCCTTATTTTCAGGCTCCAGCATGTTTTGGAGCGAAGCAGAATGCAGACGTGAAAGTGAAAGCGTTGCATTCAGGGCCTCCTGCATATGGTCTGTCACAGAAGCGCTCTAGCGAGCGGCCTGTGAGTGGGAGTTGGGGCCAGGCCTCTTGATTACGCAACCCTCGCATGTGCTTGCAGGCAGCCGACTGTGGCTACAGGCTTGTTTTTGTTTTCATCCCAAGCACTTCCTGTGAGCAACTGCTGCTGTCCCTGCTGCAGCTGAGTACGTGCGAGTCGGGTCAGAGAGGCTTACTCTTACCCGACTCAAGCCATTGCCGAGTCTCAGAATTTCACAGGATTGCACAACTGTGGCCATAGGATGACTTTAACCTTCTGGAAACAACTTGTTTGCGTGTGCACTATGTGTGCTGCTTCTTTTCAACATTGTAACTTCCCTGAACTATGAATTGTTCATAGTTACATCAGCATGGGTCAATTAAAAAAGTTTCCTCTGACCACCGAGGAGGGTGACAGAGTAAGCAAGCATGAAATGGGCATCCAGTGTTTACATATTGATGTTTTATATTTGTCTCACAACTAAGTGCTTTATATTAAATATGGCAGGTGCTGCCATATAGACTTGGTATTCTGGTTTAGATGCTGATGCTTATTTTTATCTACACAAAGTGAGGCCAAAGAGAACTTTGTATTTTTTAACAGCCTTTAAAGAGACGAAACACTAGTATTATGGTAGAAAATTCAGGTATGACATGCGAGGGCCATGGAGAGCTTAGTCCCCACTATTATTGGGCTCTTGGTGTGAGTGGCCCAGGCTGCTAGTGCATACATTTGGTTTGGAGATCGGCGAGGGCAGTCATGAACCTTGGGTGCTGTCATGCCCTGAGGCACAGTGCCGTGCAGATGCTTGGTTGAATGTCACCATGGCATAGAAAACATGTTGTGGAGAAGGCTGCTACTGTAGGCTTGTGCTTTGGATGTGTCCATGACTGGGATTCTCTGGCTGGTGTCCACTGTAAGGGGCAGTGTTTTGTCGTCGTCTTTCTCGATATTTCAGTCATTTCATGTTGAAGTACAGTCTCCTAAAATTAGAATAGCTCATCGTGTGTTTGTGTAATGTGTTCTCTATGTGGCCTCATTACTATGTTTTTCAATGAGAGTAGTGAACACTTGCTCAGTGTTGCTGAATTTGGTTCTGGATGAGGTGGTGGATGGTCCAACTGCTCTTCTGCTTTCCCACTCTGTCCTTCCTGTGAAATTAGTAAATGTTTCTGGTTGCTGGGTGTATTTCACATTTGCAGTTGGTGGTGGCCTTTATAAAGGAGAAGTCTAGCTTTTACTTGGCCTTGTAGGGAACACCAGAGCTACTTGCCTTTGAAGACAGCTCATCTCCATCATCACCTATGACCTTACAAAAGGCTAGTGTTGAACCATGTCATCTTAGCCTCTTTTCAATCAATCGTCCAAAGAAAGATTAAAGGGATATCAATGCCCTATAACTCCTGTTTAAGACAGAATCCATCATGCTATACCGGTCATCTGAAACAAGTTTCCACTCTTACCCTTTTTTTAAAATACAATTGTGGAAACGGTTGCTCTCTCACTTTACATCCTAAGCTGTCCACTTAGTGACAGGAGCGAGTGTATGAACAGAAATGCTTGGAGGTGAAGTGTGTGCATGTCTACGTTGTGAAGAAGCCGCAAGACATGTTCAGTCACCTTCAAATTAAGGCAGCTATTGGGCTTTTGTTTTTCTTTCCATTGTTGTCCTTTAGGGTTCAGGCAGAGGCAATTGTGTGAGGTGCAGACGTGGTCACATATTGTGAGTCTTCCCAGCCCGTTGTGTGTGTGTGTGAAGGGTGTGCTGATACAGTTCTCCAGGCTGATGTGGGTGTCTGCTCATGCAGAGATACAGGTGTTTCAGGGGAAGTGGCTGTCCATCCTCTGATATGAGCATGTTGTGGGGCTTACGGTAAGACCTGCTGCAGTTAATAAACGCCCAGAGCACAGTCACGGTGGAACACTTATCAGGGCTGCGCACGCCCCGCGTAACAGAAATGGCCACCCCCACATAGGGGCGCACACACACAGGCCCACGTAGGAGTGAGTGGGTTAGCCATAGTCTTTTAGGATTAGACAGCTGCAAAGATCGCCTACAGTTTTGTCAAGGGAATGTCCAAATTTTGCAACAAAGCTGCAATCAGCATGTATTATTTTGGTGATTCATTTGCCTTTAATGAAAAGCTCTGCTCCCATGCTCTGAGCCTCTATCTTAATTTCTCATTGACTCTGCTGTTCCTAATCTGTAGTAAAGGGCTTATTGTTATATCCAACTGCTTGGATATCGTCGGTCATTAACCTACTTTCTGAGCAGCTGTGGGCTCAGCTTCGAGAGGCTCATTTTACCAAGCCTTTGAAGGCGGCCTCCTGTTTGCTGTAATGTTGACTGGATCTGTTTGTGTCCCTTTCTCTTGTAAAATGATTTTCCCTTTTCTCATTTCCAATGGCTGTTTGCGTGTGCGGCCAGGCTTATCAGACACGTTGGCACAGAGATCACGTTGTTGACACCCCATTTTCTGTTTCCCCACCAGCCTAATGAGCTGTAATCCGGTTTGAAAAGATACTCTGGTTTCTTTAAAATGCAAATGGAAACATGGCTGGAAATTTGGCATCTTGTATTTTTGAATAGTCTTTTTTTCTCTTTCCGAACAGTTTCTAATATTCCAGTTCTCTTTAATATTAAATTGGGGGGTTTTTCTTGCTTTTTTAAAGTAGCACTTTGCAAATGTGGCCTTTTCATCAGAAAAGATCTTTTGGCCATAACAAAGGGACAGGCCTGTATATGGTCTATCCAACTTCTTGAATTACATTTCATAAAAGTTAGTTGTGTTGATTTTTAGATGTGCGTATTACATTCACATATATCGTTCCAATTATTAACATGTTAGCACACGTTTAAATTAAACGAAGGCCCGGCACATTATTCTAGGTGTCTGTTGCCAAAATGTTAGTTAATCCAATTCACAGTTGTCAAGAGTTCTAGTTAATCAGAGTTAATTTTAATATAGTGGTTCCAGTTTTTAGAGAGCATTTAAAGAGACATGTTTTGCTGAGACTCGACTAGTTTAAGAGTAGGACGTGGAAAGGCTCTTTAATTCCCCCTTTAACATTGTAGTGTTCTAAAGCTTCTTTCTTCATAAATCCCTCAATGACATTTCACCCTGTCAGGTTTTCCTTCGCTAATGTATGCAATAGATATGGTCCTGAAAACAAAAAGCATTTTAGTGCTGTGTGTGTGTGTGTGTGTGTGTGCGTGTGCGTGTGTGTATGTATGTGTGTGTATACGTGTGTGTGTGTGTGTGTGTTTGTGGTTCACCTGCAGGCAGCGTGTAGCTGTCCTAAAGGACCATGTGTGCGTGCATCTGTTTTCATTCGGAAGGTTCAGTCTGTAACTCGTTGTCAGTCATAGGCAGCCCTCAGATGTTTTATTTGAATTGATGTGTTTAGAGAAGTGCTTCACGGGCAAACCGCTTCTCTGCTCGTAATGGTTTTAGCCCTTAGCTACAGTCTCTGTGCTGCTTGGCAGAAGTGTACGATTCCAGCGTTCGTAAAACAATCAGCATTTGGTTCCCCCCCCCCAAGGAATATGGCAGTTTTGTCTTGGTTTCAGAGTTTTCATTGGTTCTTGGGGCCAGTTCAGCTTTTTTGTTTTACTGCCACCAAGAACCACGCTGTGCTGGAGCTGCCCCGCGAACTGTACCCAGAATGGGCAGTTTTCCCTGGTAAATTGTGCGCCGTTCCAGATTAGTATCTGCGCAGATATGGTCAAGCTTACTAGCAGCCCCCCACCTCCATTGCATGTATAGCCCTTATCTTGTTTTTTGTGCACTATGGTCCTGGGGTACCAGATTTCGTACCCCTGTACTCCAGTTTCTTCCCACAGTCCAAAAACGCGCTAATTGGAAACATGCTGGGGCAAATTTCTGGTAGGTGTGCGCGTGTGTGCGCGTGTGTGAATGGCGTGCAAGTGTGCCCTGCGATAGGTTGGCACCTTGTGCCCATAGCCTCAGGGATGGGCTCCGGACCCCCCGCGACCCTGAATTGGACAAGTGGTGTTGGAAAGTGGATGGAAGTTCTGTCATGTATAGATGATACGACAATAACTTTATTTGACAAGTAGTGCACTTGTATCTGGGCATTAGTGCCACTAAGCTAAGATTCTAGGACACGTGTGTTTATAAGGTGCCATTTCTCACTTTGGGCCTAACATTCCATCCATCCATCCATTTTCCAAACCGCTTATCCTACTGGGTCGCGGGGGGTCCGGAGCACGAGGCAGAGAACAACCCTGGACAGGGGGCCAGCCTATCGCAGGGCACACTCACACACCAGTCACTCACACATG
>JAABNY020000092.1:88774-108474 GCA_015164015.2 Brevimyrus niger | reverse complement strand
GTAGCCACACACTGCTACTACGTATTCCTCATGACCCCTAATCTCTGTGCAGTGTGCTGCCCTGCAGTGACCAGCCTTTAGACACACACTGCCACTGAGTAGTTCTCATGATTCCTAAAGGGCTGCTGCACTTTCATCCCTGCAGTACTAAAATTCCACTGCCCAGCAACGTGTTTCATAACCAGGTCAAGTTGTCCAGAGTCCGTAAAGAGTAAACGATAATGTGCATCCGGCATGATATCTACAGGCCATCATGTAGGTCTAAGTAAATTACAATGTGCACTATATCTGACCATCAGTGATGAAGATTCTCTTAAACAGTCTGTGAATTTTTTTTCTTATAAATTGCGATATGTATATATGGCTACATTTGTGGTTATATGTGGTGTGTTCCCCCCCCAGAGTAAAGATAAAATTTCTCCATTCACCAAGACTCCGAAGGTGGATCGGAATGAGATGCTAGGGAGGGAGATGAAGTCCAAGTCTTCCATGAAACGCAAACTGTCCTTTACCGTCAGCCCCCCACAGAATGAGGAACGGGACTCTGACACGGGTAAGCCTGCCTCCTGGTGGTCAGCGGTGGGATAGACCACACTTCAAATGCACACAATGTGCCTTAGCTGACTGGAACTCATGTGGTACATGTGGTGATCTTTGTTCCTATGTTCTCTTGTTCTGTACCCACAGTTAGGTGACAGGTTACATGTTAAAAGCTTGTGCGTACCTATAATTTGCTTTTTATCTGCTTTTCAACCCCCCCTTTACTTACACACTTGCAGTCTGAACTATTTCTGTCTAGAAAAAAACATTATAAACCTACATGGGCTCAAGACATTTAAATTGTTAACCATGCAAATCATCATCAATTCAATAAATTTCCTAAATAATTTAGTCTGCCTCTGAAGTGCACTTTACTGTTTGGATTAATGTGGTCAGGGCCATGGGTGTAAATTATGGGGGGGTGGGGGGGGGTTGTAGCCCCCCCAAGAAATCAAAACCAGCTAATACACCTCCCACAATAATCATGTTTCCCCCCGTAATGGGTGGAGACCTCAACCCCCCCAATGTTCCAGACAAAGTTATGCCCTGGTCAGGGCTGACACTAGTAGAGGAATTTCCCTAGGGCCCCAAATTACCTGCATTGAAGAGGAATAAAGTGACCATCAGTTTTCTGGATTGGGGGGGGACTCTCAAATAAAGCTTTGTCAAGCTTATTCTTCTTTGTTATCTTATTCTTCAGGAGGGTTAGGGTTAACTCTAACCCTATCTTATTCTTCAGGGGGGTTACAGGTGCTTTCCTGATGCTTATTGCATGCCTTAAGCTCCATATTTTCTTCTCTCCCATTTCACAAAGGACGCCTGCATGTAGCAGTTATCTGTACTATGTTGTGCCCTTTCTGAAAGGAGAACGCAGCCGGGCAGTCATTGTCGTCTTTTCCACAAAAGATGGGAGCACACCACACGCAATCACAAGCTAAATGAAATGAAAATGCCGCTTCCATAACCCTGTGTTATAACGCCGTAGTTTGTACTCCACAGCCACGGCTCGTTGGCACGTCCCCATCCTCGCACCCCAGGCCTCGCTTAGCCAGCTCCATCTTTCTCTCACGGACACCGTTGGCCCTCTGAGGGACACAGAGACTACATCCGTTGTCCTTTGCTGCCACGGTCTCCTAGTTAGCTTGTGTTTCGTGACTCCTGTGCTGTGTGTTAATGTACTGCTTTCCTTCCTTGCTCTCCCTCTCCAATCTGTCTGCTTGCAATGTAGATTCAGACCCAGGACACTCGAGTGAAACCTGGGCAGAGAGATTAATCCCTCCCTGCGCGATTTACTCAGGTAACGCAGCAGCGTCTCAGCCGCCAGCGACTTGGATGGGCCTGCCTAGGGTGGGACTCCACGGTCATCGGTGGTGCGCTGTGCCCCTGTAGCTAAGCTAGTCAGATGTTGTCCTTCAAGTTCTGCCTCCTGTCCTGAGGTTAAGCGCATCCCGGTATATCACTGACGATGCCTTTCCCACCTCCACCCAGCAGATAAAGATGGGCCAGACAAGAAGAAGGTGAAGAAGGAGACTGGTAACAAGAAGTCCACTCCCATGAACATCCTGTTCGGCTATCCGCTGTCGGAGCGAAAGCAGATGGCGCTTCTGATGCAGATGACGGCCCGAGACAACAGCCCAGGTTCGAACTTTCCTCTGTACTATAATAATACACTTATGATGAGCACATGATCACTCAAGTAGTGGAGGAGGACACGAGTTTTGCTCATGAGAAAATGGTTCTTCATTAGCATAGCTTTGCATTTGCAAGACTGATTCCTCTGTGAAAAGGCCGGCTGATGTCCTCTTTGTCATCCTCGTGTGACCAGACTCTACCCCAAGTCACCCGTCTCAGGCACCGGCGGTGCAGAAGAAGATCGCCAGCACGACGGCGTCCCGGCAGAAGGACAAGGTCAACAAAAGGAACGAGCGCGGTGAGACTCCTCTGCACATGGCGGCCATCCGAGGGGATGCCAAGCAGGTCCGCGAGCTCATCAACCTCGGCGCCGACGTCAACGTCAAAGACTTCGCAGGTGTGTCCGGACGTGCCGTCTGCAGCTCACGGCCCGCTGCCGAGAAAAGCGTGGACAGCCTTTAGAAGTTTTTTAATTTTTTGTGTTTCTCAGGGTGGACGCCTCTCCATGAAGCCTGTAACCTTGGTTACTATGATGTGGCCAAGGTGCTCATTGCAGCAGGAGCCGAGGTCAATACGCAGGGCCTGGACGACGACACGCCACTGCATGACGCCTCCAGCAGTGGACACAGGGATGTATGTGTTTAACACGCGATATCATGTCCAATGTACCGTCTCCCCCCAGTGGCCTTGGTGTTTATAGTCATCATTCAGTGTAACTAAGTATTTTATTTTATTAGTTTTATTATTTTTTTTCCTGTCCTGATATGGATACCGAGTACCGATCCAATACCAGTAGTTGATTAATAAGCTGTTGGCTTTTGCCTCACTGCGTGGAGGAGACAGTGTTGGGCAACATCTGGCTTAACTTAAACCTTAAACAAAGCTTTCCTAACTTTGTACAGCTAAATGAAACACACGCATCCTATCCATCCATCCATATATATATATATATGTGTGTGTGTGTGTGTGTGTGTATAGACACACACACTATATGTATAATGGGGTTATCATATAATCATATATTATGTAATATATATAATGACAATTCTGTAAATCTATATATATGTATTTACTTTACTTGAAACCTGAGTTTTCAACTAAATCATGTATATCAGGAATCTCAGTTTCCTGTTAGATGACGTGCTGTCCCTTCCTCCTCTTGAAACTTTAGCGTAACAGAACTTAGTCTGCTTTACTTCTGTTATCGTGCTTTATCTCAAAATATGTCCAAACTGCTGCCATCCTCCACCAACACCGGTGTTCTGTGCATTTATCCTTCCCAAATGTTTCCGGTCAAGAAATCCCTCGTTAGATGCCAAAGTCTGATTGGAATCGGTTAATTTTTAGGAGCATGAGCATATGAGAGTATCGGCCTGAGATCCGACGCTGGTGCATCCCTAGTATTTATGTAAGGTGACCTGTTACCAGCAGCAGGTGGGCTGGTGACTGACCTGCCCCGTCTTTCTGGCAGATTGTCAAGCTGCTGTTGCGACATGGGGGCAACGCCTTTCAGGCTAACAAGCGTGGCGAGCGGCCTGTGGATGTGGCCGACTCGCAGGAGGTGGAGCGCCTGCTGAAGGGCGAGGCGCCGCTCTCTGACCTGGACGACAGCTCCTCAGGTGGGCTGGCCCGTCTGTCTGGGGGGGGTTCGCTCGGTGTTCCATGTTTTTGATGCGCTCATCACCGCATTCTCCTACGTGAGGCGTTGGGAGATTTCCACACGAAAGCATCTCACACATTTACACACCGTCATCCAGACGGAAAGCCCAATCATTCTGGCAGAAATTGTCAAAATTTTACTTAAAAGTACATTTGAAATCACACGTTTGATACACTGATGGATTATATTTAATGTGGTTATTGTAACACCTATGGAAGACAGTATGCCACCTTTGATTAAGGTATATTAAAATACTGCTGAAATTACTCACTACCTGATGCAGGAAGATTGTCTGTCCGTTTTCTCAAACAGAATCAGAAGACCCTCCATCAGTAAATCCCTCCAGTATCGATGACAACATGGAATACTCAGACACTGAAAAGGATTCTGACAGCAAGCAGACTAACTCTGCAAAGGCATCTGCCTCAGTATCTGGGCTGGATGAATACGAGTTTAAGGACGAGGAGGAGGAAGAGGATCTGAGCAAGGCTCTGAATGACCGACACATCCTCAGGAGGGAGGCGCGCCAGCGAGAGAAGGAGGAGAAGGACAGGAACCATTTTCTGGCCAAGCAGGATAAGAGTAGCCCAGCCACGGGCAATTTGAAGAAGCCGAAACCGTCCCGGGTCCTCTTCTGCAGCTCTGAGAGCTCCGGTGATGATACAGAGACCCCCGTGGAGAGGAAAGGCCTCCCCACCACTGACGGGCATCAACCTGACCTGAGGCTGAAGAAGGAACCGGGGACAGAAAGCAAGGAGAAAGGGAAAGTGAAGAAAAAGTACAAAAATCAGAGTAAAAACAAAGAAAATCAAGAAGTTAAAGACGGTAAAGAGAACAGTAAGGTGGCGTTCTTCTCTCCTTCAACAGCAACGGGCCTGGAAACCCCAGAGAAAACCCGAGAAGAAGACTCGTTCAAGATGTCATTCAGCCCGAAGGATGATTCTTCTGTTCACCTCTTCCATCTACCAACGATGAAGTCCCCGAAGCTCAACCACAGCCTGGGCGACAAGCAGGCTACCCCTCTCAAACAGGAAAATGTTAAGGCATGTGTCTCTGTTGGGGATTCTTCCTGTCAGGTTGATGGTATCAAATATGACCATTATGTTGAGGCTGACTGTGCTACAGAGGGCTCTAGTAGCAGGGGATTCAAGCATAAGGAGAAGAGCAAACATCACCAGAGAGATCTTTGCCTAGATGGGGATGACAGGAGCTCCTCCAGCCCTCACAAGGATGATAATCTGGGAACAAGCATGGACAGTGCTGAAGGAGCCTTACGGAAGACCGACAAAGAGGGCAAAGTGGTCAAAAAACACAAACTGAAGCACTGTGGGAAAGACAAGCATCGGAAAGAGTGTGAGATGGAGAAGGACAAGCAGAGGCAGAAAGAGATGAGAAAAGATGGTCACAGAAATCTAGAGTTTGACCGGGAGTTCTGGAAAGAGAACTTCTTTAAAAGTGATGAAAATGAGGACTCGACCCCAGGGAAAACGGAGATCCTTCAAGGCAATTCCCCACAAAAGGCTGAAGAGTCCCCCATTAAAGAGGAGAGGGCAGTTCGAGAAAAGCATGCTAGCCTCAAAGACAAGCGACAAAAAGATGAACGGGAAAAAGACAAATCCTTCAAAAAAGAGAGAGAGCTTTTCTGCAAAGAGGAACGCAGCAGGGAAGGTAAAACGAGTGAGCTGGATGAGAGGACAAGCAGCCTCATCACAGATGAGGGACGGGACGAATCCTTGTGTGCTGCAGGCATGAAAGAGGAGACCGAGGACCGGCCAGTTACCGAGACCGAAGTAGATCAGGAGCAAATGGACCTCTCGGAGAAAGGTGCTGGAGAAAAAACGGAGAGAAAACTCGCAGGGAAGGAACGGGAATGTGAGAGGATAGACAAAAAACATTCTGAGAGAGAGAAGAAAATGAGAGTGGAGCACTTCCCAGAAAAATCTGAACCACATAATTTGGCTGACAAATGGAGAGAGAGGGAAAAGATGGTGACCACCTCCCATTCTTCCGGAGAGAATAAATACAAGGAGAGTGAAAAGCTAAAGGCCATTCTGACTACTAAGAAGCCAGAAGAGAACAAGAAAAGCAGGGAAAAGATGGAAAGGAAGACTGACAAAGAGAAGCAGGAGAAGGATCGGTATTCCGAGAACAGAGAGAAGGATCGATATTCCGAGAACAGAGAGAAGGACAAAATAGGCATTGACAGGAAAGGCAAAACTTCAGAAAAAGTTATGGAGCACAACAAATCTGACAGGACAAAGGAAAAGGAGAAAGACTGGGACAAAAAGAAAAAAGACAAGGCAAAAGATGTCATTTCCTCAAGCTCGAACTTGAAATTGCTTTTGGAAGAGCGAAAATCCAGCATTACTGAGGGCACTAAGATATCCCATGAGAAGAACGTCTCGGCTAAGCTGAAGGATGATGTGGTGAAAACTGCAGAAAAAGACCGCAGGGAGCGAGACAGGGAAGCTGAGAGACACCGGGACAGGGACCGGCACAAAGATAAATCCCAACAGTCCAAAATATCCAAGATGAACACTGCGGATGCCGAAAAGAGCAAAGCGAAATCCTCACCAGCCCCTAAGGATGTCCGGCCGAAAGAAAAGAGACTTGTAAACGACGATCTCATGCAGACCAGTTTTGAACGTATGCTGAGTCTGAAGGACCAAGAGATCGAACAGTGGCACAGGAAGCATATGGAGAAGATCAAGCAGAAAGAGCGAGAGCGAATGAAGCTACGACCAGGAGCAGAGCTGGGGAAGTTGAAGAACAGAGACAGGGTGAGGATCACCCCAGGAGATGTCTGTGTGAGCAAAGACCTGCAGCGTTCCAAGAGCTCAGAGGTGTCGGAGACTCACACCAGAGAGCAAAAACTGAAAGATGCCACTGGCACACGTTCGTTCTCCCTGGATGCCAAGAATCTGCCGTATACTGGGAAATCAGCCCTTTGT
This sequence comes from Brevimyrus niger, assembly GCA_015164015.2. Taxonomy (NCBI): domain Eukaryota; kingdom Metazoa; phylum Chordata; class Actinopteri; order Osteoglossiformes; family Mormyridae; genus Brevimyrus; species Brevimyrus niger. The sequence continues at coordinate 101,691 of JAABNY020000092.1, read as the reverse complement.
CTTGACAGCAGCTTGAGCCGCTCCCCCAAGCCTGAAATTGAGAGGTGTGGTCCTATATGCAGATCGGTGTCAATGATTTCAATGGCGAGCTCAGAAGACTCTTGTCAAACAAACGCTCTCACACCAAGACCCCTGAGTGAGTATGACTCCGACTTCACGGTGGAGGGTTCAGACTCCCAGGCATCCGTTTCACAGTCTTCCTGTGTGACGCATGCCATCACGTCACCTGCCGTTCATGAAAAAGAAACCGATAGCCTACTTGATGGGGCTCAGCGCAACAAGACTCCTCTCTCTGGTAGACATGCCACCCCATATCTGAGGTCAATTCTGGATGACGACTCCAAACCTGCATATGCTGATGCCAAGTCGTTAGAGGATTCCAGTAGGCCGAGTGTGCTGTCACACTTAAGTAGTGATAAAGGACCTGTACAAGATGTGGCTCCTCCACAGTCAAGCCAGAGCATGCCGGTTCTGCTACACCCAATCCGAAGCAACTGCATTTCTGATGGTGAGAATCTTGCCGACACTGGCAGTGAAGGGCATGTTTCTGGCAGTCGGCTCCTGCTCGTCTCTAACAGCGGCGATACTCTAGGAAAAGAGCCAAGTGAAAGGGTGAGTCAACAGGCTAACCTTTCACAGTGTGAGGGTACACCGCCCGCTATACTAGAACCAAAGCGGTCACATGCCGCTGACCTGCCTGTAGATAGGGTTGCACCATTTCCACATCTGGATGACTCAAGAGTGGAAAACATCAGCAAAAAGCTATATTCTGAATGTAACAAGGATACAGAGGATTCCCTTACTCCAGAAACCTCAGGAATGTTCCCATCTTGTCTGCCCGTTCAGCAGCATCTACCCACTAATGCCAAAGCCTCCTCAGATTCTTGCAACAAGCAGTCGGATAGCCATACAGAGTTCAACATGGAATTGCTCCAGAGATCAGATGCCAGTGTTCCTTCAGGGCCTGAGCAAAAAGATAAGCTTACGTGTGAGACTGCTGCTTGCAATCCAGAAAGCAAAGCAGAGGAACACAAGGTGACTGGAAGTTGCAGAGAGGAATGGGCTAAAAGCCCTGGGCCCTCCATCGCTGTCTGCAGCAGCATACAGAGGCCAGACAGCAGGATCGAAGATGCCATGCTGAATGTCAAAGTAGGCATCTCTGAAGCCAAGGACATTCACGAGGAAGCAGACATGGAGACAGATGATGCAGACACAAAAGACAGTAAAACACTAAAACACGCCATAGGATCTGCTGAGCCATGTGACGTTTCCCCGTGTGACGTCCATGATAATCCTGCATCACCTGTGTTGGAGCCCAGTCATCCCAGTCCTGAACGTAAAGATGAAGCTTCAGATGCTCCTGAGGGCTTGGAAAAGAGCAGCAGCAGTGTGGAGATGACAGAGAAGCCACAAATTCTGCCAGAGGGCAGTAACCAGGGCCAGACTCTAGCTGAACTCAAGCCTGAGCCTGGGGAGGAGATGATCACTGACCAGAGCACATCTGAAGAGAAACGGCAGCAGTTACACAAGGATGCCCTGGGTGGAGACTATGTCCAAAGGGATCACCAGGGGGAGCACAGTGGGGCTTCCTCAGGAGGTTCCTCTCCACTACCAGGAGATGGAGACTGCGACTGCTCGGGGGCTAGGGCCAAGGTCCGGCTGTCTGAAGAAGATGAAGTTCAGGTGCATCACCCACGGAAAAGGAAGATGCCCCGGGTGCCTCAGCCGATGCAAGCTAGCCCCACTGCACAGCAGGTTAAGGAGAAGAACCAACAGTCTCTGGCTGCCATAGTAGACTCACTTAAGCTGGAAGAGATACAGCCTTACCAGACCGAGAGGGCCAACCCCTACTATGAGTTCTTGCACATCCGTAAGAAGATCGAGGAGAAACGCAAAGTGCTTTGCAGCGTTATTCCTCAAGCACCGCAGTATTACGATGAATACGTGACCTTCAACGGCTCCTACCTCCTAGATGGAAATCCACTGAGCAAACTTTGCATTCCAACTGTAAGTTGAAAGTTAATTATTCTTTCAGCAGTTGTTTTTTGATACTGTGATTTCACATGGATATCTTATGAGCATGAGTTCTCAGTCTTCATTGGACTCTTATGTAGTTGAATATGAATTATGGATTTTCTCTCATTCCAGATAACACCACCTCCATCACTGCCTGAACCACTGAAGGAGTTGTTCAAGCAGCAGGAAGTTGTCCGCATGAAGTTACGTCTGCAGCACAGCATTGAACGGGCATGTAGACCTTCTTAAATACTGAAGCTACCCTGTCCTCTTGACACCAAACCCTAAACCTTTCAGGTTGGCTGCGAAATAATGGTTTTGCCCAGTTGTGCCTGTCTTCTCTCACCATTCTCGTGTCACTCCTTAATTTTCCCATAGGAAAAGCTAATTGTTTCAAATGAGCAAGAGGTCCTGCGTGTCCACTATCGTGCAGCAAGAACACTAGCCAACCAGACCCTGCCTTTCAGCGCGTGCACAGTACTTCTGGATGCCGAAGTTTACAACATGCCGCAAGATGCCCAAGTATGGATGTCATTCCATCGGGCTGTTTTTGCAAGACAGAGTAACTGAATTGCGCTCGCATTCCAAGTGTGTCGTCTGTATTTAATGTTACTTTATCTTTGTTTGCTTGTTAGGGAGATGATGGGAAGACATCTGTCCGTGACCGGTTCAACACCAGGCAGTTCATGTCATGGTTGCAGGATGTTGACGACAAGTTTGATAAACTGAAGGTGGGAAGGTGTTACTTAAGCTCCATAAAGCAGATCTGGGTGCTGAGCCGGACAAAAGCCCCAAGACCCATTAAGTCAGTCTTTAGGAGATGAGAAGTTCACTGAATCTCCACGACCAAGTAGAGCAAAGTTAGCTTTCATAGATTCCAAGTCCGAGCCATATGGAAGGATGTTTATAAATGGCCTTTCCACTATATAGCAGTGTAATTTTACTTACTTATTGTGGCTCTTGGGACTCTGTCCATGGCACTTTACCCAGAACAGAGTAAATTACACCTTTAACTATGATATTTAGCAGCATTCGATTTCAATTTTGCTCATGACAGCAGCACCGGAGAGGGGAAATTGCCACTGACATTTCCGTAGTAATGCACATTCTTGGCCTGAGCATAGTGTTCAGTGAATGTATACCTCTGCGTGGACTGCTGAAAGAATGTTTGTATGCAGCCAAAGTTTTAACCTTTCAAGTGAGCGGTGTATGAGATATTGCCAAACGCTTCATGCCAGGCTGGATTTGCAGAGCTGTTAGCTTGTTGCTAACGGGCTAGCTCTGACCTGCTCTTCTGACCCCTGCAGATGGGTTTGCAGAGCTGTTAGCTTGTTGCTAATGGGCTAGCTCTCACCTGCTCTTCTGACCCCTGCAGATGGGTTTGCAGAGCTGTTAGCTTGTTGCTAACGGGCAAGCTCTCACCTGCTCTTCTGACCCCTGCAGATGGGTTTGCTGAGCTGTTAGCTTGTTGCTAACGGGCTAGCTCTCACCTGCTCTTCTGACCCCTGCAGACCTGCCTCCTGATGCGTCAGCAGCACGAAGCCGCCGCACTCAATGCTGTGCAGAGGCTGGAGTGGCAGCTCAAGCTGCAGGAACTCGACCTGGCCACCTACAAGTCTACCAGCATCTTTGAGATCCCTGAGTTCTACATCCCACTTGTTGACGTCAATGACGACTTTGACCTCACCCCCATATGACGGGGCGTCTGGGAGCGTCCAGCACTTAATGTAGAGCGGAGATGACAGCTCACGCTGTGGAACTTACGGCGAGCCCCTGGACACTGGCCCTTCCTGTGACACACTGTCCCCATCCGAGTAAGCGAGGCAGGGCGATGCTGGGTCATGCTGGGACGTGTTGAAGGCACTTACACAGCAGGAGCGGCACTTATCATGAGGACAAGGGCATGAGGCCAATCAGCACCAGGAGCTGTGAGCCCAGAGGAAGGGGATCAGTGGTCAGGGATGGGCTGTGGCCCCCCTAACCCCCTCTATCCTATAATAAGCCACAGGAGTAAGGCTTATGGTTTAAAAATGGGGGGGGAGCTTCTAACTTAGTGTCCATATATGTACAAAATGTGTTAATTTTTTTTATTTATTTTATACATACAGATTGTGCATTTGTAAATAGGCGTGTAATTATTTTTAACTTGTAAAAAAAAAAATAAGAAATTGATATTTTGATTGTAAAATTATTTTGTCTTTTCTTGGACCAAAGTTGGTTTTTATAGTCTGTGTCATCTGTTTGTTCCCGGCTAATTCTCAAGCATGTGTTTGAACTTCGTTGTTTCGTTTCTTCCCTGAACTGGTGCCCCCCTCCCCGCCTGCCTGCGTTTTTGACTTGTGGTTTTAATTCAGTGCATGCCTTGCAGGTTCCGCCTTGCAGGTTCCGCCTTCCTTTCTGAGAAACCCTGCCGTGGACTGTCGTGCGATTTTGTAGGTGTCGGAGGCTCTTGGCCATTATGGTCCTGTGCAAAAGCCTCCTTTTTTCCCGTGTTGTCCGTCTAATGTTGCGCACATTAAAAAGAAACGGCTCAATGTGGCTTCTCTGCTCAGAAATGTTACTTTTACAGTTCAGTGTGAGTTCACAAAAGAACCTATTTTTACAACACAATGCCTTTGAACAATGGTTATAAAAATGTCTATTTTAATATTTACTTGTTACAGTATATGTACATATTTGTAATATATCATTGAATAAATTTTATTGGTCGTGAAATCGATATCGTTTAAGTTTATTTTGTATTTCAGCAACAAAGTGTGCAGCTTTTCCCGAGGGACACGCGGAAATGTAATGCGCTGTTAGAAATTTCACCCTTGACTCGTAACGCAAGATGATGAATATAACAAGTGACTTTGCCAGTGTTTTTAACAATAATCGAAAACTAAAGCTGCTTTGCATCTTAAAGGGGTGTTTTATAATGAGCTTTGTCTTGATCCAGCAGATGGCATCATGCACACGAACGAGAATAACAATCGCATGAATTGCACTGAACTTCTGAATTTGAAACCTCGGCTGATATAGAGACGGCAACGCCTACAAACACACGGTACGGATCTACCTGTCAATTTTGCATTTCACTCTTAGGACTTCGTAATGATTCTGATAACGTTCAGCGAGGCATGAAGAACCAAGTAAATTGTGAAATAAGCTTCCAATAAAAATCCTAATTAAGATAATTACTTTGGATCTGCAGGAATTTTCTGTCAGCGGGTATTCCGGCCAGATTAGTCATGTAAACCGTACTCGCTTGTGAGAAACTTGCGACACACGTATAAAGGATACAGGCAGCAAGTACATTTATCTTTCTTTTGGAAGCAGTCCCTTATTCAAGAATTTAATCGCGGCCGCACCTTAACTTTCAGCATTGACTAATTGAAATATGATCTGCACAAGTTATACTATACAACTGATAATTATATAATGGCTTTACACTATGTTAATGTACAACTGTTTCTATAAGGCAGTTCGAATTATGTCCCCATGGACTAATAGGTAACGTCAATGACCTTTTACTAACACTAGTAAGAACACGAGTAAGTCAGAGATACGGCTCTAGTTAAGCAGGTCTGTTTACACAAAAGGAAGTTTTCAACAACCCAACAGTTAGGCAATTACCACTAAGCAGAACAAGCGCTATGCTGAGCCGCGGTCTTGCTGGTTGAAAAACCTTAACGAAATCGCCATCCACTGGAAACGTTATATTGTTAAAGATAAGCTTCACTCAGTCACCAAGAAATTCACGCACACTTGCCGTCACTGACTAATTACGTTTTACCCTTCGATCAGTATTTTTCATTACACAGAGCATTAGCTGGTTCTTTTTCATGCATTTATTTATTGAATTAGGCCTACATCACTGAATTCCGTACAATTACGCAACACCCTATGAGCCGTGCCAAACTGCTCGGTACTCGCTGTAAGTATTGTTTCACACATTAAGAGGGGCGCACTAAAACGGAAAGTGCTTTCTTGTGTTTTGGAATGCAATCGCTTGAGAGGACATTTAAACTTCAAAAGTTTCATCCCGTTTACTTGATGCGCGTACACAAAAAAGGTGTGGATTTGAGTGTAATTGTCGGAAATGTTTGGATCCTTTCCGTGCCTTTTTCACACCAAAGGAGCACTCCCGGTGCCTGATTACCATAAATCTGATAAAAGTATCCGCACAAAGGGTCTTTAACAGGGCGTTGCATAGCCACGGGCGCCAATAGCACGATAAAAGTACAAATATGCTGTGGTTAGTTTCTGCTGCCAGATGAACTATTTTAACTTTCCGCGTGTCAGCGAGATCAAAAAGGAGACGATCGGTTTATACTCGTACCGCATATGGGCGCGTTACTTGGTTATACAGTTGCATGCCTGACGATGATAACTGCCAATTTCTTAGTGTAAAGAATGCGTGCGTGAACGTCAACTGCAAGTGCCTAAGTGAAGCATTCATTTTACACACCAAAAAAAGAATGGGTCATGGATCGAGACATTAAGAAAGGCCGGCGCATAGCGCGGTGGTGTTGAAGCGTGGTATGAGGCAGCACGTATCCATCCCCTCCCCCTGTATCTGCTACCATTATCCTCGGCTTCTCACCTGGAGCGCTGGCTCTCCCCGGCTCTCCTGCCGCTGAAAATGGTCTGTATGTCTTTAAGGCGCCCCACTGCCTCACTCTCGCTTTGTGTTGAGGAGAAACTCACGCCATCGGGACAGAATATCGCTATGATTTCATTTTGAGAAGCTGCAGGGAAGAGCATACGAAGTAACCATTGCTTAAAGATCGACACCATAGCATACCTTGTCAAGGTAAGTGCAACCAAAGAGTTTTTCTAAATCTCTAAATTTCGTCTCTGTTCAAGTTTTTCGTGCCTCCCCTAAAAAGTAATTTTAAACAGTGCTGCTCTGGCTCTGATTCTACGTTGCAAAAGCGTGATGGTAAATCTGTTCTCCCTTCGTCCCGTCCCAGAATAGTTGTTTGAGGAAACCGATGGAAATGTTAAAGCATGATACGTATGTATTTAGGTTTTATGTTCTCAGCGTGGTATGCGTGATAAAATTAAAACGAAAATATTTCTGTTGGCTACAGTTATATTACAAATGCTCAAAAAAGAAGAGTGTGTGACTATAATTAAAACACTGTCCTGCCATTTTACAGATCTTTGAAACATGCATTACAGCGCAAGAAATACTTTCTGAAAGGATTAAATTGTCGTTTGAGTACGGAGGTTACACGTTAGGTAAATATGAAGGACAAGTAAACGACTTAAGTCTATTTTGGTGAAAGTTCGGGAGAATAAATTGATTACTATGATATATTATTATTTGCTCTTTTGAAATACTTTCTTTAATTATCAAAGACACTTGGATATACGATGTGCAGTAGGTATAAGGATGCTGGCATGGGAGGGAAATGATGCAGGTACAAATGGTTAAGTATAAGGCTGGTAAGTGGGGAATGCCCGAGGCGAGCGAATGTTCTGGCTCTGCGGTGCAGTCTAGTGGTCTTGGCATTTCAGCATGTGTGTTAAGTAATTTATTTGCCTTTATTTCTATGCTAACCACATGTCATGCTTCATGATTAACTTCTGATTGAAGAAAAATCATATTTCTGCTGGTGGTTTTAGGGCTGCATCGTCCTGTCAGTATGCTTGTTTCTGGCAGATTTCCAGCCTTTCCCCAGGAAAACCAGGACTGCCACAATATATGTCACAGTATATTATTAATTAAATATTGCCCGGAAGTCTCTCTTTGGACTGACTGTTGGAGACGACGCACTACAATATAATAGCTAGCTAATATCAGTGGGGCCTAATCTCTGTGCGGAGCTCCATCTTCAAGCCGAGCTGTTGTGTGCCAATGCTTTGTGGTTCCCCGGTTTACACGGCTGTCCTGCCTTGGCCAGGTTGTCCGATTGCAGCGGAATGAGGCCCGGCTCCGTGCTGCTTCCAGCTTTAGCTGCGCTCCTCTGCCTGCTGTCGGGATTGTCGCTGGTCACCTCCTGCAACAAAGCGCTGTGTGCAAGTGATGTGAGCAAGTGCCTCATCCAGGTGAGCCCGTCCTCGGCCCGAAGTTCATCACTGCTGTCTGCTGATCTTTCAATGAGAAAATAATTTTAATAAAGTTAATTATAGGGCAGGCGCACGCCACTGTCCCACAGGAGGATGTTACGGCTGTCTGTGTGCTTTTTCTGTCTTCGCCGCCTGTTCCGACATGTTTCATTTGAAATCCGTTTCTGCACTGTAGTGCAAATTAATCTTGTTCGGAGAATGTTTTGGGATTTCTTCTGAAGGAGTTGCTTTTCATGGAGGTTTTGTTTCCGGACTGTTCGCAAAAGGAACATAATAGTTAAGATCGGCGAAGAAATAAATGTGTGTCGATTCAGAGAGAAAACAAAAGAGGCGCATAGCAAGGCGACTGTCTCTAGTTACATGCTGGGTCAGAAAGTCACGGGTTCTGCTGGGCTGAAAGGTGTGCCGACACCCACAGGAGGTACTGCAGAATCGGACTGGAAGTGGGACTCGGTGGTGTACCGTTTAGGGAATGAATCCAGATGTGTGCATAGGTGAAAAGGCTGTCGTTTGAGATGTGACAAAATAAATGGTGACACTAAATAACATAACAATTTATCATTGTGTATTTTGCAACATTACTCTAAATTTTGAAATGCTCTGGCTATAGATGAACTGTATGTGAGGTCTCTTATTTTGATAAAAAAATGTCACGGGCTTTTGTCCCTTTCTTATGACCTCGCGTGACCTCAGCTGGGGCTCTCTCTGTTATCATCTTCTGCGGAATAAGGACCATTGGTGGCTCCCACAGCCCGTCGGAGGTGGGAGACATCTTGCCCTCCCCTCGTGATATCCTAAAGGCCCCCTGCCGGATGCTAATGAGTCTTATGGCATTTAGCCTGTCCTCCAAACAGCAGTAGCCCTTCAAATTAGTGCACTTGTTTTGTCCATTTGTATCCACTGGATTTTCTACTATTGTCCAAGCTTGAGGCCCTCAGAACTTGAACCTGCAACCCTCTGGATTACCCACCATGCCATCTGCTGCCAAAATATTGAAATCGCTGTAGTGTCTATATATTCACCATAGGAAATTTTATATGGTATAACATGTTTTGTTGCACATTTCTTTGTCAGTAGTCACTGCAGGCTTGTCCTCAGCATTGGCTGACTGTCGTGACATAGCTGTCATGATTCTTTGCTTACCAGTGCAGTGGGCAATGCAACAAAAGTGTGGCAGGGGAAACATGGATAGATCCTCCCCAGTTTTCACTTGTATTGCTTTGGTTCCATGAAATGCGTGAGTTTATTTTGAGTTTTACCCTGGCCTGCGATGCAATTAGTTTATATCCCATAAGCAAAAATGCCCCTTCCCACACCCAAATTCTGCCTTGGGGAATGACTCTGAGGGCAGATAAGGAGGCATTTGTTAGACTAATATACGAGCAGGTGACATCATCAGTGGTCTAGTGACCCACTTCCTGCTTACAGAGGAATCGAGGCATCACACACATCTGAATCCGTTCCTCACAGACTTGCAGTAAGGGCCGGTTGATGGGACAGTCCTTACGGATGACCCACTGGGCTGGCTGCTTTGAGCAGTTTAAAGCTGACTCTCCATCAAGGACGTTGGACGTCTCTGGGTCCACAGTTCTCAAAGCTGGCCCTCCGATTACCCGTGAACCACCCAATCTCACTGACACTGCATTGGTGGTGAATCAACTGGTGGCAGGGAAAGCCGCAGGGATTTGTGGCATCCAGGGTGAACTTCTCCAGGCTGGTGGTAAGGCTGTCTGTCCTCCTGGCATTGCAGGTAATCTTTGCTTCCATATGGGAGTCGGGCATCATCCCAACTGACTGGAAAACAGGACTTGTGGTCTTTATCTGGAAAGGGAAGGGAAGGGTGATCACCTGGATTGGTGAGGAACTACAGAGAGACTTTCAATGCTGGGTAAGGTCCTTGCTAAGGTCTTCCTTAACTGGATCCGTGAACACTTGCTTGTCTCAGTGACCAGTGCAGTCTGGTTTTATGTGATTTACCATTGACTGTATCCTTGCACTGAGGGTCCTCATCAAGCGCAAGTGCGAATATCAACAGAGGTTGTTTGCAGTCTTTGTCGATTTTCGTAAAGATGCTTGACTCGGTTAATCGAGTTGCCCTGTGGGATGTCCTGAGACTTCGTGGGATTCCCCCGAAGTTACTGGACATCATAGCCAGCTTGTACTGTGAGTGCTGTGCAGAGAGGAGGGAGAACCTCTGCATTCTTCCCAGTTGGTTTTGGGGTTCACCTGAGATGTGTTCTTGGTCCTACTCTGTTCAATGCTTCCATGGACTGGGTGTTGGGCAGGGTGCCTTGGTCCAACAGCTGTAGGGCATCCTCTGGTAAAGAATGTTTTACTGACCTTGACTTTGCCGACGATGCTGTTATCTTAGCAGAGTCAACGGAGTCTCTGATCAGGGTTCTCAAGAGAATGAGCAAGGAGTCTGAATGTCTGGGATTGTGGGTGTCCTGGATAAAGACCAAGATCCAGACATTTAATGACTTCTTAGGTACAGCCATCAGTAGTGTGTCTGTATGCTGGGAGAATGTCGACTTTGTTGAGAGATTTACCTACCTCGGCAATGACATTCATGTCTCTGGTGACTCTTTCTATGAAGTCAGTAGATGGATTGGAAGAGCGTGGGGGGTCATGAGGTCGCTAGGAAGGGGTGTGTGGTGTTCCCGATATCTTTGCAAGAGGACGAAAGTCCAAGTCTTTAGAGTCCTGGTGCTCCCTGTCTTGCTGTATGGCTGTGAGACATGGACACTATCCAGTGACCTGAGATGAAGACTGGACTCCTTCGATACTGTATCTCTTCAGAGAATCCTTGGGTACCGCTGGTTTGACTTTGTGTTGAATGAGTGGTTGTTAGAGGAGTCCTGAATGAGGTACATTACCTGCATTGTGTGGGAGTGTCAATTATGGCACTACGGCCATTGGGCGCGTTTTCCTGAGTGTGATGCAGCTCACAGGATCTTCATTGCTGAGGACCCAAGCAGCTGGACCAGGCAGAGGGGACGCCCACATATCACCTGGCTGTGGCAGATGGACGACCATTTCCGGAGGGTGGGACTAGATCGTGTCTCTGCCTAGGGGGCTGCCAGCCGGTTTCCCGAGGAGTTTCACCGTGTGGTGGGTGCGACAACATGCTGCTTCCTAACCTGACCTGACCTAATATACCAAGTAGGAAAGCAGGGAAGGAGGAGGAGAATTTTCCATTTTCATTACATGGACTGTGTTGCTGTTGGTGCCGGTAACAGTGGCCTTCATGTATTTGTTGAAGGAGTGATCTGTGGGATGTGATCATGAGTCTGTGGGCTTGGCGATGCAGTTCAAAGTCACACTGCAGCGGCCAAGACCACCACATCATGCCTGTGTAGTGTGATGAAGCTTATAGCAGTGGCCAGTGTGATGGGGCTCTGCTATCGGTCTGCTGATAGCTGTGAGTGGCACCAGCATCCAGAGGCTGCACAGTCCGCAAAGGAGTAAGCACTGGAAATGTGAAATCGCAGTGTGCTTGCATGCCAACGCAATCGGCATGTTTTATATGTAAACGTGCAGGTCCTTTGAGGGGTCTGACTGTGTGTAGATTGTGATCCAGGTGGGTGAATTCCCTCATGTGCAATGTACTGGCCTTCACAGGCCTTCAGTGTCATGTGATCGTCACATGGCCGCCCCGTGCAGAAAGGCAGCGTGGCAGGCTGGAGGTGCGGGTACTTCAAAGCACTCGCCAGCTGGGACCAATCCGGTGTCTGTTTTTGAAGAGTCGAGTCTGTGTTGGTTTTAGGTTTGTACTGAGTTGGCTGCAGGCCAAGATTTGCAGCTTTGTCCTTCGGGTGAAAAATGTCCCTGGGGCAGCAATGTGCTGGTGTTGGTGCTGGTGTTGGTGTTGGTGCTGGTGGGGTTTTAGATTTATGTGGAATGCAGACAAATTCTTTGTATTGGTTGCGCAGCAAGTTGTCAGGACAGCAAGGGCCAGTACTGCCCCCTGCGTGTCATGCTTCATGTGAATTTTTTATTCCCCTCTGGTCATAGAATGTTTGCACATGTACATCTGTGTTTTTCTTTCTCTCCTGTCTTTTGAGCTTTGGAATATGGGGCAGAGGTGCACGACCACTGGAGGATGCCTCCCAAGATGGTCATTCTGAAGGAGATTTTGTGTTTTGTCTTGCAAAAGAGCATCTTTGCAGTCTTAAGGAGTGTTTTGAAGCTGCGTGTGGGCAGGGAAAATGTGAGCCGTTCTAACTGTGGGCCCCGTGCTGCATGATCATATTTTCCTCTGCATATGATGCCAGCTCTGGCGGTTCTCCGTTACAGCAGGCCGTGCCATGCAGCTCGGTGACAGCGGCGGTTCTCTGTTACAGCAGGCTGTGCCATGCAGCTCGGTGACAGCGGCGGTTCTCCGTTACAGCAGGCTGTGCCATGCAGCTCGGTGACAGCGGTGGTTCTCCGTTACAGCAGGCTGTGCCATGCAGCTCGGTGACAGCGGCGGTTCTCCGTTACAGCAGGCCGTGCCATGCAGCTCGGTGACAGCGGTGGTTCTCCGTTACAGCAGGCTGTGCCATGCAGCTTGGTGACAGCGGCAGCTCCTTGCGTTAGAAGTGGCCTGTTTGTGGCCCTTCACAGGCTCTGGACTCTTTGTACTTCTCTGCCGGCCACATTTATGTTTGTTGAGTTACTTTCCTGACTCTTGTAGTAACTCTCTGGAGTAATCGGCTCATTATGGGAAGGAGTGCGTTCTCAGTTTATCCTATGGCCGCTCCCCCCCCCCCCCCCCCCCCCCCCCCCGCCGCCGGCTTGTTTGTGTTTCGTACGGGTCACACCCCCCCACTCCCCTCTGTCTTTTTGGTTTTTTGTTTTTTTTT
>JAABNY020000092.1:56248-68433 GCA_015164015.2 Brevimyrus niger | reverse complement strand
ACACTAAGGTGGGGGGACTGGGACAAAAGCTGCAGTGAAGAGCATCTATGAAATGTGGGATTTCTATAAATCCATAGAAACATGAATTCTATAAATCCATAGGAAGATGAATTCAAGACCATAAACAAATCATTACTGTTGCCTCCACCTAGTGGTGTCACTGAGTATTACATGAAATTCACTGACACCCCTTAGCTTTCAGCTTGTCTTTTGCAGGGCACAGGAACACAGTCAGCCACACTCCTGAGGGCCACACCCACACCTTTTCATTCATGGTGCATGAATGTCACTGACGAGCTAAGTAAATCTCTCAAAAAGGTCGACATTCTCCCTGCAGACAGACACACTTCTGATGGCTGTGCCCAAGAAGTCATTAAATGCCTGGATCATGGTCTCTACCCCGGACCCTCGCAATCCCAGACATTCAAAGTCCTTGCCTTTTAAATTGCCCCTCGGAGACAAAGTTTTTTTTTAATTAAAATTGCTCAGTCTCTCGAGAGCCCCAATCGGAGCCTCCATTGACTCTGCTAAGATCAAGCATTGAACAGAGTAGGAGCAAGAACATCCCTGCCGAACCCCAGAATCAACTGGGAAGAATGGAAACGTTCTCTTTCCACTCTGCACAGCACTCATGGTACCAGTGTACAGGCCGACCATGACATCCAGCAACTTCGGGGGAATCCCACAAAGTCTCAGGCTGTCCCACAGGGCAACTCAATCAACTGAGTTAAATGCTTAACGATAATCAACAAAGGTTGCAGGGAACCTCTGCTGATTTTCATGTTTGCGCTGGATGAGAACCCTTAGTGCAAGGATACAGTCGATGGTAGACTTCTTAGGTGTAAAACCAGACTGCTCCAGTCGCTGACAAGTGATCATGTACCCTGTTAAGGATGACCTTAGCAAGCACCTTACCCAGCACTGAAAGCAGTGTTAACCCAATGCAGTTGCCACAATCCAGGCGATCATCCTTTCCTTTCCAGATAGGGACCACAAGTCCTGTTTTCCAGTCAGCGGGGATGACGTCTGACTTCCAAATGGAAGCAAAGATTACCTGCAATGCCAGAAGGACAGACAGCTTTACCACCAGCCTGGAGAAGTTCACCCTGGATACCACAGATCCCTGCGGCTTTCCCTGCCGCCAGTTGATTCACCACCAGTGCAGTGTCAGTGAGATTGGGTGGTTCACAGCAGCTTTGAGAACCATAGACCCAGAAATGTCCATCATCCTTGCTGGAGAGTCAGCTTTAAACTGCTCAAAGCAGCCAGCCCAGTGGCTCATCCGGAAGAACTGTCCCATCAACCGGCCCTTACTGCAAGTCTGTGAGGAACGAATTCAGATGTGTGTGATGCTTCGATTCCTCTGTAAGCAGGAAGTGGGTCACTAGACCACTGATGATGTCACCTGCTCGTATATTTGTCTAACAAATGCCTCCTTATCTGCCCTCAGAGTCATTTCCCAAGGCAGAATTTGGGTGTGGGAAGGGGCATTTTTGCTTGCAAAATACCAAGCCTGCCATCTTCTTGTAGTTGCAACCACAACTGTTTCAACTAGCTGTGGAAAAAATCGGGGGGGATACTGGGAGTTTGAGTTGAAAACAGTGAGTATACCATTTTTAACGGCACCGGCAAAGACACTGGCACACTGGATCAAAGCGTATGTGGCTTCATAGCTGCATAAAATTACCAAAGATAATCTGTCTGACAGGTTAAAAAAATAGCTCACTACTCTAAAAATCGAATTTATTATATTTCGACCATATTAACGAAAGATGTAATCGATTACATTTTTTAGTTATTTGAAAGCAAATAGCTGTTTCTACTGACAGATATAAATTCATTTTCTAACAGCACGCGTTTCAATTTTTCTTATTACTGTATTTTTGTTCTTGTTGAGTTATTTGCCTCTCAATGCAAAGATTCTGTATTATTTCGTTTTCGCTACACACTATACGCGTAGTTTTAGCGATGTCTCCATTACTAAAACTTGAGCATTTTTAAAATAAAAAAAAACAGAAGATTTTTTTAAAAAGTAATATATTGTATGGTGTTGTATGATATTATGCAGATCCTGTGCCCCCTCGGACTACTTTTTTTGCACAGCCAGACGCCGAAGTGAAAAAAGCGCATAATCTGCTGATTTGTGTCCTTTTCTAGATTTGTCCATACTTTCAAGAGTTTAATTAGATATACAAATAAGCGTGATCAGTTAAGTGTTGTTACTTTAGTATTAGTTGGTTTGGGGGCGAAGCAGCACTGATAGAAGTTATACCCGACAATCTCGTACGTCAAGCTCCCAGCCCTTCGCGGCGTCCAAAGTCGGCTCTTATGACAAGAAATACGTCACCATCGTCACGAGCGCTGACTAGCTGCCGCGTCATCTGAAGTAAAAACTAGCCCTTGAAAGTTTTTAATGAAAGAAAAATGACCCAAAAGTTCGCTCTTCATGTAGTCAGTATGGCCGCAGTGTCTGAACCCCTTAGCGTTAAATAATGCAGAGGTCCGAGTGGGACCGAGGGGGTGCGGCGTGCGCGTCACGTGAGCGCCGACAGCCCTCCGGAGCGCTGCGACCGCTTCCCGTTATCCTGGGGGGGGACAATGAGGCGGCGGTATGGTCAGGGCTCATTTTCTGCACAGAAAACGTTTATGTAAGCAAAAGAGCATGGCCAAGAATTAACGACGGGTAGACTCCGTGGCAGATGATGCTTAAATTATCCTAAGTCAAACCATGGCCATAAGGGAACTGAAAGTGTGTCTTCTTGGGGTAAGTGAAAAAGTTGAAACAGAGGATTCTTTATCAGCTTTTCTGTCGGCACTTCGGCATCGCCCCAGAAGACAGAATACGAGAAAAAACGGCGACTCTTTTATATTCCCACTTCGATGTTGTATAATTCATTACTTTTTAAAAAAATATTCGTCTCCAGAAACCATCCGTTCAATCCAGGTTCTGCCGTATGTGGTTTTAGAAATCTGCGTTCTTACAGCTGGGTTTCTTGCATTCGGGCAGCCGTGTTTATTTCATTCGAGTCTTGGATTGTTAAATGTCACCGATGGCATATATTATAATTTATTTGCTACTTTTCGCCTCCACTTTCGGGGTTGTTGTGCCGTTTGAATACTTTCTGGCATCATCGGCGATGACGTCACCGCCGGGCCCGAATGGTATTTTGTTTTTTTTCCGTGTATCTGAATTAATTAAACTAAAGAAGTCTTATTTTGAAATTATTAAACATGCTAATCGAATATATCTGCAATGTGATTTGGTGTTACATTTCGGATTTAAGTTTGTAAGTTATTACTAAAGATGTGATCTGTTGTAGTATAATATATTGTTATCTTTTTCAGGATACAGGAGTTGGTAAATCGAGTATTGTGTGTCGTTTCGTACAAGATCATTTTGACCACAATATAAGTCCAACAATAGGGTATGGAAAATGTTTTCTTCTATTTATTTTTCTTTAACCGGAGCAAAGCAGGAGTCTTGTGGTTTTTTTTACCCTTGATGTTTAATTTATGACTCAGTATTTAGCTGCTTTGTGTTTCGGCCTTCTCAGAGTTATCGTGTTGTGTAAATAAATTGACTGCGTATTTCCGAAATACCGTCGCAAAACACCAAAAGAATCCGTTATATACTCATAATGGCCTGTATAGATGGCAGACAGCATTCTTTCTGCTCATCAGCTGTGCATTTTCCTTAAGCCACACCTTAGTTAATATCTACATAATTATGTTACAAAAGATCTTTTTATGATAAATGTAGGGTAGGGTGTCACTTACTATGTGAAAAAAAAAATCATACATCCTTTACTCTCACTCTCCAAATTTGTTCCATGTGGTTAAAAGTTAATGTGTCCCAAATTATTTCATAATTATGTAATGTTTACAGGTCGCCCATCAACATTTTAATTTATATCACAAAATGGATGATGTTATACGCAGTATATTTACCAATTATACAATGCTCAAGAACATAGATTGAACATGTAATATAATGGTTTATTTGCAATAGATTGTACAATGTACTGCACTAACACTTCTAGTTAAATGTGATTCTTTTAGTCAACCTACAAACTCTGGTTTAATACATAGTTCTGTGGTGTCACATTAGCTAAAGTCCATCTGCTCTGCAATCAGGCAAATAGTTGTAATATTAATCAGCAAACGGCAAAGGCACAGTGGAGAAATGCAAGAAAAGCTGTAAATGTAAAGAATAAACAGAATGTCAATGTATGCAGATTACAGGTCAGTAGGTCATGAAAATGAAAATTAATGTAGCATGTAAAAATTTGAAATATTGAAAATCTACTATTTTAAATTTAGAAATTACAGTTAAGACTGATGAAAACTAGGACCCATGAAGTTCCTCGCTCCATTCTCCAGCTTATTTAACTTGGCTTTTTGTGTCTTAGCCTATAGCCCTGTAGTGAAACAGGCTACTGCCTTGTTGCAATAATGCTATATAAAGACATGAAAACAATGCATTTAATTTAATGCAATGCATATAATTTATTGCATCGCATATATTACCTTCTTTTGATCGAAGTTCAATAAGCAGCAGATTGATTGATTATGTCTGATGTTACTGTGCTCGACATTACACTGCAATCTGAATAACTGGTGAAAAATAGCAATTAAACACCAGCAGAAAACAAGATGGCTGACTGTTTTGTTTCTGCTTTCATAGAATAGCTAAAATATCACTGTCAGAAATATAAATAAGTAATATTGGTGTGGTTACTGAGATTAGTGCGATAGGTACCTGTGAAAGCGTGGTCATCATGAGGCGTAATTAAGCTTAAAAAGCTAACATTGAGAGGCCTTGGACTACTTGTAAATATCAGTATTTTTAAGTCAATTTTTGTCTGGGTCCATTTTATCACCAACGGAAAAGATGTAGGTGGTGAATATCAAAACTTTAAATTTTTATACGTTGATATTTTTTAGTTTTTAAAAAAAATAATATGAAGACAGACTCGAATTATACTACATTCAAATTTGCTCCTATGGTAGTGATCAGTTTTATATTTTTATCTGCAATAAAGAAGTTCTTCATCAGTTCCAGGGCAAAAGTTACTGAGATGAGGAAAAAAAATGACAAAACTGACAAAAATATACATCTTATCACACATATTTCTTGTTTATTGTGGTTTATATGCAAGGAAGTTGAAAGAAAAAAAAAATTGTTTGTTACTGATTTTTGGTTGCCAATTTGGGGGAAATTCTAAATGTATATCAAATCAAAGCACCAAATGACATAATTTTAGTGCAGTAAAATCTCGGATTGCGAGTAACTTGGTTTGCAAGTGTTTTGCAAGACGAGCAAATTTTTTTTGTAACAAATTTTAACTTGATTGACGGGCAAGTATTACGTATTCGCTTTGTCTACCTGGTGTCACATGTCGATGGATCTTTTCTCTCTCTCGCTGCAGGATTGTGAGTAATCGTTTCCCATGCTCAGTCTCAGTCGGCATGCCTCACTCGATTAGTCAAAATTTAGTATAAAAACACCACCAGAATAAAAGCGTCGCAGTGCGAGCGACGAATCTGTTTAATGATGCACAAAAGGAAAAAGATTCCAGTTAGAGCAAGTTCCTGAACGAATGATGCTCGCAACCTGAGGTTTTATTGTACACCTAAAAGGTTAAGGGAATGTCAGTTGCCATATTCAAAATAAAACAGAAAGAACAATGTAATTCACCATAACTTTTTTTTTTATTTTTTTATTCAAATTTGTTAAAATGACCCATATTTTATCTGCTTAACTTATAAATGAATAAGTGAATAATGTGCGCTGTACATTTGTACTTGCTTCAACCAAATTTTGCAAATTATGATATTTTTATCCTATGTATGTCCAGAAGTTTTTTTTTAAAGAAATAAGGCAGGTAAAAGACCAGGAAGGAATATTGTAGGCCTCTCTTAAAATCTATGCCTGTACTGCTCTTCCATTGGAGTAACAAAATACTGCATGTGTTAATGCAATCAAAGAAATAACATGTTATAACTTTAATGCAATATGTTATGATAAATTTCCCGGCCCTAAATATAATGTGGTGTAATATAAGGACATATTTTGTATGTAGCACAAAGAAGCCTGACATTAGTATCTCAAGCTAATGGAATGATGGATGTCATTCTCCAGTTTTTGGCTGTATTGGTGATAAAAACTTATCTGAATGGTTTTCAGCGCATCTTTTTTGACCAAGACTGTTCCTTGTGGAAATGAGCTTCACAAGTTTTTGATTTGGGACACTGCAGGGCAGGAGAGGGTAAGTATCACATCTAAGGGGTATAATCACATAGTACCAGTGCATGAGGTTGGTGTCTACGGATGCTTACTGGCCTGAACTACTTTCATCACTGGCTATCCTTGTTGTCCTTTGTGAATGCAGCTTATAGTGCCTAACTGCCCGTAACTTTGCTGCTTATCTTTCCTGTGTCACTCAGCTGGAGAGTGACATCATGGGCTGGCCTTACAGTAAGGAAGGGGCGCTTCCAACAGATCACAGATCTGTTTTCATTCAACATTGGAAAAAGCCTTTAGCTCAGGATATGATTTGTCCTCACCAAAGTCACGGCTCAGCTTGGCGTTAAAACCAAGAGACCTGGTCCACTACGGGCCAGATATGCAAGACCAAGTTTGCAACTCTGCTGTGACAGTGACGTTGTAAAAGCCACTCCTGACTTCCTCGCTGGAAGGCTCTTACCTGCTGAACCTTAACCCTACAGTGAGTTCTATGCGATATGCCAGTCTTGCTCATCTTAAGGAAATGCCTATTACGTCATGTTCAGCTTTTGCTTTTCTGTGCCCATTGTTGCATGGCTGTTCTTCTGTTTTCCATTTGCAACATTTCCTGTCTATTTCTGAGTCTGCACAGTGACTCATTTGCCACGCACTAATAGTGAATATAGGCTTTATAGCAGAACAGTATCAATATATACGTTAGACATGTAGGTTTCTTAGCCATTAAAGTACCGTGACTTCCAACAATATAGATTTTGTCATTCACTGTAACAGGCAACACTTTATAATGAGTCATATGTTTTTATATATTAATAAATTTGTGTGGGTACAACACATAGTGCATGTATCTATATCAGTGAGTGATTTGTGTTTTTTGTTTTTATAATCTGAGCAAAAATCTTGCCTTCCTTAGTTACATAACAGCTGCGATAAAAAGGGCTTAACAAAATCGGTGACTCCTGAAATATATTTTGACAGATGAACATTGACGTTTAGGTATCACTGTGCTGTACTGTCAGTTTGCTTTAAACAACATTCAGAGTGAATGGATGAAAGGGCCTGAAACTTATCTGAAGCTGCAGAGTGTTTTACAGTAAATTAAGCGTGGAGAGTGACAGAAGATGAAAAGCTGCACTCTGTTGTAAAGTGAAGGTCAATTATCAGACTGAGGCTTTGCAGGCTTGGGGCTGCGTAGTTTTGTTTGATATGGGGACCATCACTCACTGTTGGCTGGTAGAGATGATGGTGAGGAAATGCTTCTCATTTTTGTCTCTCTCTCTAGTTCCACTCCCTGGCCCCTATGTACTACCGAGGGTCAGCGGCTGCTGTCATTGTGTATGACATCACCAAACTGGTAAACTCTACAGACTAACCTCAGACAATGACACCAGATGATTGGCACACAAATTAGTAGCAGAAGAACCTTTTCCGTTGTTGAAATTTCTGATGGTCTTTGTGTGTGTTAACCACCTGATACACCTGTACTCAGGCACACATCTGGGGGCAGGACAGTCAGTCTCTCTGCATGCTCCAGAAGGAGGAAAGAAGCCCTCTGGATGCTGGGTTAGCACAGGATAGAAATCACACAAATTAACTTCATACGCATGTGCAGTGTTGGGAAGTGATCTATGAATCTGATGCAGGTATTCATTTGAGCAGGAAGAAGAAAAAATATCCCAAGAGATGTGATGTGAGCATCTCGGTAACATGCAGCTGATAACTGTCTGATTGATCAGCAGAGACAAATGCATTTCTATACAAAGTCAGGCAGAAAACAAAGGGAGCTGAATAGTAAAGAAGTAACTGCAGGTTAGTGGTCTGATACTTAGTTACTGTCCCACATGTCCATCTGCTAGGACTCCTTTCAGACATTGAAAAAGTGGGTGAAGGAGTTGAAGGAGCACGGTCCTGAGGACATCATTGTGGCTATAGCGGGGAACAAGAATGACCTGAGCGATATCAGGTACGGTGCCCATATCGATGAAGGGCTTTCTCCATCCTCTGCATCAGTGCTATGTCTACTGTAATACTTAGAGGTTGCAGCTCCTACCGTCTGATCATTGCTGCAGGTTTGCTACTAATTTGTTGTAAGATGTCGGTCATTTCTGTGGTTCCAGGAGAGTGTAATAGAGCTGTGTTTATATAAAATCCAATAGATGGCTTGTGTGTGTGGTTTTTTTTTGGGGGGGGGCTGGGCATTCAGTAATCACACCTACCATCTGAAAACTGCTTAATGCCTATGATTTGTCAGTGATCAGATTGTTTTGAACCTTATAATCAAATATTTGTCAATAATAGAGATGCTATTTCTTTAGTTGTTTGACTGAAGGGAAAAAATGGTTGTCATAGTCATTACATCGATATAAGTTTGCGTGTTATTTAAGTGTATTTAAGTTATTTAAGTGTAAAATCAGTCCTAATTTATGATTCTTTTTACAGAGAGGTTCCCATGAAAGAAGCCAAGGAATTTGCAGAGTCTATTGCTGCCATTTTCATCGAAACCAGTGCTAGAAATGCGGTCAATGTCGAGGAACTCTTTCAGAAAATCAGTGAGTATTTGCCAACTACTTCTGGCCTGTCCGGCATTAACATATTTACAGAAAGTGAACAAGCACCGTTCACATGTAAATCTTAAGTTTTAATAAACTAACTAAAAATTTCAGGCCGGCAGATTCCACCTCTGGACCCTCAAGATGTAGAAAGCAACGAATCCTTTAAGCTGACGCGGCAGCCGGCGACAGTGCACAGACGCTGCTGCTAGTGAGACCCCCCCAGGGGGAGTGAGACCCCACAGCTCTTTTAAAGCCTCTTAAGCACAGCTCCCTGTTGTGAGATTCCTAAAAGGGGGGGGGGGGACCCAGCATTAGATCCGACTCAATATCAGCAAACATTCCATGAAACATCCATCCTATTTATAACACATTTACCTTAAATTAACAGAAACTACATTAGGATTCCTAATTAGACTTGATTTGCCTGTAGCCTGTATGAACAACAATGTGTGTCTCACGATTTGAATGAATCGGTAAGACACCTCTTCTTCTAGGGCTATGACTTTTTTTCTATTTCAATGTAAAATAACCTTGATAACAACATGTATTTATAAGTTGGCAGTGGAATTATAAGTTGAAGTTTAAGAAGCCAGAACCAGACCTGTATTTTATGTTATTTTTTAAATGAATAGGCACCCAAGTCCTATCGTAAGGGATGTTTTCATCTTTATGCAGTCACAGAATATAAGTTTTTTTTTTTAAACCCTTTAATTCATTTAAAGGTACTTCACAGGAATATAAGAGAGATAATGTGCTTGGCAGTGATAATGAAAGCTTACATATTTTCCAGTGTATCTTGTTGGCTAGTTCACTCCAGGGTTGCATTGACCTTAGTGGTTAGCAATACTAAAATTAAAGGCTTTACCTTCAGTCTGTCTTTATATATGCATTCTGATAAGTTAAAATGACAGTCCTTCTCATTCTGTGACTGTACACTGTACACTTCTCACAAACGTTAATGTCAGGAACAAAAATGTTTTTTGAGTAGAACAACTGACATCACATAACATTTTTAGGTATATTAAAACAGTCATTATTGCTCTAGTTTAATTATTTTTTTAGCATTCCGCTTAAATAAGAAGCCAAAATATTACTGTAACAGTTCTACGATCAAATGAAAATGAAACGGTTCCAAGTCTTTCAAATTTATTGGATGTAACCCATAGTAAACAGTTTGTATGATAAAACGTACATTATTTCCTCAATTAGTTTTGTCATTTCTCAGCTCGTAAATCTTGCCATGGCTTTGATGAAATACTTTTATTACAGAAATAAGTGTTATTATAATAAGACTGATTAACTGTCCCAGAGTTTACATAAGTCTTGTATAATTTGAGTCTGTTTTCAACATAATTTGGAAAATTACGTAAGTTACAATAATGTATTTGTGAGAATAGCCCCATTCCTTCCAGTCTTGGTCAGATTTGATATCATGCTCGATTTCTGTTTTGTCCACTTACAGCTCATAAAAACAGTTAATTCTTCTTTGTGGCTGTCTGTGTTAGTGCCTCTGCTGGTATTTACAGGAACAGTGTTTACAGCAAAGTCACCCATTTTAATGGGCACACTTTAAAGTAACTATATGTTAAACTTTTTAACCCAGGTGAGGTAAATCCTTATAATGACTTGGTCATTAGAAGTTGAGTTAAATAATATCAAGCAAGGTCAGTAAAGACTAGAAGAGATACAGATTTTAATGTCAGTGCCATCCATTTACTATTTCCACTTGACCTAGACAGAGTTGCAATACATTTCTAAAATACTTCTGAGGCTACATTAGTCAGATTGTAAAAGGACTGGCATCCAGTTAAACTCATTCATAACAGTTTGATGAACACAATTTGAATAAAACAGCTGATAGATGAGTACTATCATTCAATCCAATTTTATTAACAACAGAAAAGAAAATCTTTTGTACAGGTAATCATTTATTAGGTAAAATGGAATTTAAGGTGCATCTGTGGATATAATTGAAACAGTAGGCCTATGCTTTTACTCTAAATGTGACAGACCATGACAGGGGTGTGCAGGCTAGAAAGCACAGCACACTACAGCCCAAGAGGGGCATTTTCCAAGAAATCAGGACCACTTTTCCAGTTTTGTTTGCCTGATGACCTGAAGTCTAAAATGTGGAGATTCCTCCTGCTATGATGTAATGTTTTTTATGGCGTTGTCAATAATAAGATTGTAAAAATGCATAGTGTGACTTTGTGGAGTTTCCTTTTGAGTATTTGAAGAGGATAATCTTCAGTTTGTATGTTATTGTTGTTTCTATATATATATATATATATATAAAATACTACTCAAATATATACTCAAATACTCAACAGTGTAAATACAAAGTATAAGCTAATAATTATGGAGATATATATCTCTCCATAATTATTAGCCTATACTTTGTATTTACACTGTTGTCTATGTCCCTATGCTGGAGTTATTACCTAAAGCATCACACATTTCTGATGCATCGTGCTTCTGAGGGGCTTTTCATTTTGAACACATCAGAATGTATACCAGGTACCTCCACTACTGGGCTCCCCTGACAAAGCCGAGGGACGGAAAAAAATGTTTTATGCTGCATTATTTGGACAGGCGCTGTAATTACATGTTCAGCATTTATAAAGTGCTTGTAAAAAATAATATTAAAAAGACATATTGACTTATGAAATACTAATACTATGCAAAGTAAAATTGCTGCAGTGCTGCATAGATATTAGGGTAACATTTGGTGATGGTCTGGCTGCATCTAACCACTCTTTCTGAATTTTCCTGTAGTTACATGTTATCACTGTAAGCACTGCACATGTAACATGTAAAATGTCCCTGGGCAGTGTAGACATTCGTAACCATAGTAGTAATGTTGTATGATGCCACTTCCACACAGCCCTGTTCAAATGCAGTCTGGAAAAATGATTGGACGCCAACGTAAAGTTGCATAGATTAATCACGTGGCTATACATATATTGTATCTTCATGAGACACAGTCATTTTAATTGTAACCCTTTTTATAATCTAGGCTGACAAGATTAGCATATTGTAACCTTCATGTCAATAAACAATTAATATTATTAAAACTTGTCATATGTGTGATTTTAGCATCTTGTTCAGTTAGTGTTCAAATGTTTTATTAATTCACTAAGCATTACCACTCTGTTTCTGTATTTTAAAGAGTTATATTGTACTTAAGCAAGTTTACTTGCATGGGTTTTTCACTGGACACTCCAGAAACTCCATTGGTTTATGGTTTGATGGTTGTAACTACCCTTTGTGTTTGTGATTGACTGGCATCTTCTCAAGGTGTGCCTGTGCATGACTGGCATCTTCTCAAGGTGTGCCTGTGATTGACTGGCATCTTCTCAAGGTGTGCCTGTGATTGACTGGCATCTTCT
>JAABNY020000092.1:25488-42408 GCA_015164015.2 Brevimyrus niger | reverse complement strand
CCCGTCTCGTACGCCCGGCAGTCAGCGCCATTGCCCGTCTCGTACGCCCGGCAGTCAGCGCCATTGCCCGTCTCGTACGCCCGGCAGTCAGCGCCATTGCCCGTCTCGTACGCCCGGCAGTCAGCGCCATTGCCCGTCTCGTACGCCCGGCAGTCAGCGCCATTGCCCGTCTCGTAAGAAGGCTCCGAGGACAGTCCTTAGAGCTTCCGTGCTGGAATGGCCTGCTTGGGTGTCCGGCTGTGCCACCGTCATGGAGGAACCTCCTCTGTGCTCAGAAGGACCATGGGAATTCTTTATAACCCCGTTTTATTTTATTGTCTTAAGTGCTTCTCCTCCTGTGTCTTCAGAATGACCTTGATGTGAGCAAGGCTGTACCTGTCCTTAATGCATCCAAAGATGGCCCAGCTTCTGCAAAATCCGGCAGCCTCTCGCTGGACGACTCTGAACTGAAGAAGCTGATGGAGGAATGCAAGCGGCTGCAGTGCGAGGTCGGCAAGCTTGCTGACGAGAACCGGCAGCTGAAGGTGCGTGATCCGGGCTCCTCGGGACGAAGGGTGCGGGGTCCGGGCTCCTCGGGACGAAGGGTGCGGGGTCCGGGCTCCTCGGGACGAAGGGTGCGGGGTCCGGGCTCCTCGGGATGAAGGGTGCGGGGTCCAAGTAGTGCCCCCAACCAAGCGGCGTGCTAATTGTGTCTCGCCCTTGCAGGACGACGGCTTGCGAATGAGAAAGAGTCCTCGCTCAGAGCTCATGGCGTCCAGCACGGGGGCCCTGATGGGCAGGGAGCACGGCACAGCTTCCAGCTCCCTACCCTCGCTGCTCGTCGTCATCGCTGCCATCTTCATCGGATTCTTCCTAGGGAAGTTCATCTTGTAGACGGGGACGCATGCCCTCCGCCTCCTGTTTTAAGGCCTGGGGAAAAATAATAAAAAGAAAAAGAAAAAAAAAAGTCTTTGTTGACCTGCCATGTCATTGGTAGTGCGGCCCACAGTGACCACGTTTGTGTACAGCATCATAAAGCAGGTCTGGCCTTTAACACGGTTAGTCAGGTGCAGAGGGAGAGGGGGCAGTTTGGGGATTAGAGTGTCTGCCGGGGGTTTCGTAAAATCGTACATGAGCATGAAGAGGTTCGAGGAGCCGAGCAGAGCCTTGTGAATTAAAGTGCTGTTCTCCTCTGTCGGTTTTAATAGGAGCTGAGCGGAATGCTAAGTGTCTTATACATGTTATTTTAATCCTTTTAAGAAAAGGAAAACCTATCAGCAACAAAGTCCTTTTGTTACCTGTTTCTGGAATGTCCTTTTTGTCTCGTTTGTGACTCTCCATCTTCTTGGGAATGTTGTTCAGGCCCGTGGAGTCTCTCCCTCCCTTGTACGTTAATATTTCTCTTTCCTGCTGACCCCGATGCAGGCTCTGTTTGATATTATTATTATTATTATTTGTATTTTCTTGGCACAAATTATATATATTCTTTGTTGACTGAATTAAGGTCTTCATTCTTACAATTCTATCCCATGGTATTTAACACTGATGGAAAAAAATAAAGATAAAATCTTTATCATTGTTTTGAAAACCTTTAAATCCATCCGGTGTTTCTCCCCATGGGAAAATGTTCTGGAAAGTCAGTTTTTTCCATGGGAGTTTTTCTGTTCATTTCTCATTCCTGAAGTGGTTGACGGTGTTCGGCATGTTTTTACGTGCCCTCTAGGGGGCAGTGTTTACCATGCACCTGTTTCATTAGGTCTCGAGTACAGTGTGGTTACATGTGTGCAAAAGGGAAAGTTGTCATTTTCAGCAAGACTTCGGTTCACTTCAGCCATTCCTGGTTAAAGGTTGGAGTGCTTCACTGAAAAGGCTGATTTTGACCCCTTGCATTGCTTTTAAGGCCATTAGGGGACACTGACCTGAGGTAGTGTTGATTGTAACGTACAATTATAGGTGGTTGGCTTTCATTCAAGGATCTTGAAATGGTAAAGTTTCTCTGGTGTTGCGGGGATGATTAGTGAATGAGCTGACTAGCTGCTGGATGGTGATGCCTTCGCCACGTGATGTCATGCCCCTCCTAAGTGACCCATAACATAGAGTGTCACTTGTGCTGCCCCCAGTGCACGGGTACCTGTCCTCGGCAGTTTTCAGCCACCTTCCCACCTGGTTTTCCTTCTATGAGTTCCCGGAAGGTTCTAGCTGCATCCATTGCTGCAGTGAGCTGGCACTGGAGGCGGAGCCTTGCTGAAAGCTGCCGATTTAAGCCAATGACCTCAGGTGAGATGTTTGTACACGTTGGGACAGTGCTGTGCTTGTGACATTCACAGACCTGCTCTGTGCATTCAGAGATGATTCACGCAAGTGTGGATTTCAGTGAACGCCAGGGTGTTTTCGTTATGAAAGGTTTGAGGACATGTTTGTGGACTTCATGTGGTTAATGTATGCATTTTTCCACGTGTTATGCTTCCTTGGGATTCAGTTACTGGATCCTGTGCTTATCAGAACTTCCTTTGGGGCTAAAGTCCAAGCCCAGTGGCTGACTCATGTCACGCAGTGATGATGTGGGGGAACCGGTGACAGAAAGAATGTGTAAAATATCTATGAAATGTCGGTTTCGCTCCCCTGCTGGAATGAGGACCGTCACCCAGTTTTTTGCAGCCATGAATTAAAAGTGCAGTGGAGTGAATGTTTGCTTGGCCATGTAGATCCCGCAGATCCCTTTCAGTGAGCTGGGATCTGCTCACATTCTGCTCACGATACCTTTCCACTACCCCAATTACGATTCAGTTACCCAAAGTCTACTAATCCGCACTTTGTCCTGACACCAAAACTTGACATGGCTTGTATGCAGTGTTTGCGTCCATCTCCTGGTGCGTGTTTCCCAGTGGGGGCAGCCTGATGCTGAATGTGCTGTAAATCACCCCTTAGCTGCTTCAGTACCATGTGGGCCTCCAACATGCTCGCAGCTGTGGCCTGCAGGGTTTGTTTTTAATAGTAACTCAAACACTGAGACCACTGTAACACTGGGATGTTGCCTGTGATTCTTGGACAAAGTGTAACGCCACTGTCATACGATAAGCTGTGTTTATGATTCCAAGATGGTTATCAGAAAGAGCTTGAAAGCAGGTGTCAGATTTTTATGAACATGATACCTATCTTTTTAGTCCGTTTTGACTGTTCCTCTTGTACAAAATCCTTAATTTCACATCGGACTGAAGGAGATTACATATAGCTTCTTGCTTTAACTGTTTTGCGTTGAATGTCTGTAAGGCAAAATAAAGACTTTTTGGCAAGACTTCCATAAATCTCTGTAATCATTACAGCTGGAACGTGTTTTTATTACGAGTGAAAACCAAATCCTCAGAAATCTGCAGAACTGATTGTTTCTAGTATAAACCTTAACTTGTATTTTTATACAGTCAAAGATTATATACATTGTAATTGTTGAGCTCATAATGGCTGGGATTATAACTGAAAAAGATGCTGACTTATTAAATAACCAGTGTAGTTTGTAATAACCAGAAAGGCTATTTGTAAAGGCAGAGAGAACACTGTAGGTCAGGATGACTGCACTGTGAGCCCAGCCAGGTGGGAGCCGACCCACCCAGGACGCTTCCTCAGGTTGTTGATTATTCTCGGTACCTATTCAGCATCGGTGAAGTTCTGCTTGTGGCTGGACAAGCATATGTGATGGGGGCCCTTAGTGAACAGCTTACAACTCTCAGCAAGCAGTATCTACCTGAAACAGGACAGGCTTTGGTATTTCTGCAACAGTGGGGTTTGCTTTGTATAGGGGGAACCTGCAAAGGTCTTCCTGGGGTTCCAGGCATCCTCAGGTGTGGCTGAAGATGACAGCAGGCCATTTCGCTCGGTGATGGACAGGCAGGAGGGGCACCATTTTTCATGTTTACTTGGACATGGGCAAGAGACTTGGCTAACTTGGATATCAAATATATCAGATTAAAAAAACAGTTCTGATTTTGCGTTGTGAAAGTGGTTTACAGAAGAGGTGGTTTGATGTAGAAGAGCAAGATGGAGGCACTCTGTGTGCGGTCTGACAGGAACCACACCCTGGACTCCTTTTGACTCCCGTCCCATGGGCGGCAGAGTGTCTCGTGTACATCACCATGAGAGAAGCGCAGTGACGGGTGTAATTAAACTTTTAATTTTCTAATTACAGAGTCAAGCTTGGAAACAGATGCTAGCTGAGGGCTGGGAGCGTTCGTCTCTGGTTCTACAGCGAGATCCGCTGGCTTTGGATCGGCATCTAGGGACTGTCTTTCATATAGACACGTCCCACTAATCTCAGCAGCCAGTAGCAGGTTCCTGCCAGATAGCGTGACACGCTTTTCCCTCTAGACTATGTACAAACCCTTAGCAGGTCTGCTAAAGTGCATTTACTGTGATGCATAAGCGCTGGCCATCATAAGACGCATCCCCTTCAGCCCCCTGAAGAGCAAACTGCCCAGTACGTCCAAGTGTGTCAAGTGAAGCACATCCCTCTAAGAATGCAGTGACTCAGTACGGTCTTCCTCTCCTTTTCAGCCTAACGAGGGCCACAGGAATGGGGGTGTGTGTGGCTTAGCCCATGAGCATGAGAGGGAAAAGGAGAACGAGTGCAATTTCCACTGTGGCCACCGTGAAACACCGTGGGCACCTGCTGCTGAGACGCAGGGGCAAGTCAATGTCCTCCGCAGCAGTGCTGGGCCTGTTGCCGCTAGTGGCACACTGCACTAGAGGCAGCTGGTAGGAGGTGGCCCTCCTGTCGGGCCGGTCCGGGCTGGAGCCGTCACTGGGCCTCTGGCCGTTGTAGAGCAGGTAGCGGCCGCGTGGGTCCTGCTCCAAACGGAAGAGCTCGTACTCGGTGTGGGGCAGCCGGATGCCCAGGGCCACGCAGCCACTGGTCGCTGTGACGTCCTGTTCCACACCCTGCTGCCAGGAGCCCTCTGCCCCACACTCGTGCCCATTGAAGACGTTGAGCAGCGAGGTGGTCGCCTGGTCCATGGGCCTCACCTTCATGTGGTTCACTGTAATGGGGGGGGGGGGCACATCGTAGCAGAAATAAACTGAATATTAATAATGTTCAGGGAGCACCAGATTTGAGGATAATCAGGGCTTCTATCACAATTTGGCAGCCTTTGCCCTCCCCCCCACCTGCTAATGCTGGGCTGTGGCTGGGGGACCTGGGTCCTCCTGCACTCTTACCTTTGAAGACGAACTCGGTGCCGCCCATGACCCTGGTGGAGTGCACGCCGTGGCTGTAGCGGCCCCTGGCATAGATGCTGAAGGTGGGGTGCTTGCATACAGGGTCGGAGTAGTGGTAGTAGTGGCCCTCCCAGGTGTTGTTGTTGTCATGGAAGATGAAGTGGCGTGTGAGGAAGAGCACCTCGGGCCGGACCTCGCAGCGCTGGCTCACCCACTGGCCGTGCAGTGCCACTGCCAGGTCCGCTCGCGGCGGCAGGATGGGCGGCCGCTGCTCTTCCGAGCTAGCGATGATGCGGCAGGCGATGCACGTCTGGTCATGGTTCTGGAATGGGGGAGGGAGGTGGCCAGTGGAAGTGGAAGTGGACCTGCCATGAGGCTGCCAGCACAGTGCCCCCCCTGGCTAGTGGGGTATGGAAGCCTTAAGAAACAGCACACAACACCCTGCAAAACACTCTCAGATAACTGCCTTAGGAAGAAGAGTCAAAGCAGTAACGAACAGGAACGTCGTCAGCGGCGTAAATATCCCCGGCCAGGTTTGGCTTCCCGGGCTCTCAGTGTTTATCTGGGTCAGCTCCCCATGTTCAACAGCACAGTGAGATACATCTGTAATTTCATGTGCAAATTTCTCAGGACAAGAACATCTTTTATAGCTAATTAGATGCAGGAATTCCAACAGCAGCCCAAGGCAGGTCATTCTCATGTCGCTAGGTAGATGAGAGGTGTTCCCAGCATGCACTGCCATGCCCTGCTGATGAATGGCTACTGTTACACTTAACACTGTGCAGATGCCCTCTGACACCACTCTGCTGAACACGGAATCTGACCCAGCAACCTTCTGATCACAGGCGCAGCGTTCAAACCCACTGACTCGCACCACCCACATCTTCCACTATTTCTGCAAAAGAAAACACAGGCGCCTTACTGGGTGACAATTATGGGCTGTATTTATGCGTTCTGCATTCCTCCTCTGGAGCATATGTCTGGGATGTAGGGCCAGCTGAGGTCTCTGGCCGGCGAGGGGGAAATGGCAAGACATGTGTTCAGCAGAGCTTCCTGCCCTTGTGAATCCGGGAACAGTCACACGGCATGCCAACCTCATCTGATGTCACGTGAGTAAGTACATCTGCTTGGCTGCTTGGAGCCGGGTTAGTGCTGTGGGATCCTCAGGAGCGCTAACTGATGAGATTCTTCCGCTCCCTACTTGGAAGAGGGCAGATACTACAGGAAAAGCTCAGCGTTACTAATCAGACAGCATCTGTGATTAGCAGCGCAAATCTCTGTCAATAGTAGCCCAGCAGAATGTAGCTTAAAACAGGAGTAATACTGCCCTCGCCTGGGGTGCTGTGAATTTACATGTGATGAAACCCTAACAGATTATGTTATTCAGATCGGTGGCCTTCTGGCCCTGTCCAGAGCAGCAGGGAGCGGGAGCGAGGGCCTTCAGAATCGGGCCAGCTTCTGATCCAACCCCTACTCCACAAATTGTCTGGCTGTCTACCAGGACAAAATGCAGTAGTTTTTTTGTCTTTTCTTTGAGGTATAAGTTTTATCAAATGCTTATGACTGCC
This sequence comes from Brevimyrus niger, assembly GCA_015164015.2. NCBI lineage: Eukaryota > Metazoa > Chordata > Actinopteri > Osteoglossiformes > Mormyridae > Brevimyrus > Brevimyrus niger. The sequence continues at coordinate 35,656 of JAABNY020000092.1, read as the reverse complement.
TGTGGAGCCCCTGTTTTGGGGAGAGGGATGTTTAATTTTCTGCGGCTGAGCCACAGATGGAGAGGCTTCAGAAATTCATGCACTTTTATGGGTGGTTCTTGTGGATTTGGCCCAGCTTCAGTCGATCGGCCTCCACCATTGTAATTAGAGATCAGAAATTCTGCATACAGCAGCTTTAGTTCAGGGGCAGCCCACTTCAAGGAAAGCCTGTAAGCCATATCTCTGCCCAGGACCACTAGGACCACTAGGCCTTGTATTCCTGCTCCAGCCTCCAAAGGCCAAGCACCATATCTCTGTCCTGGCTTCAATCACCTGGGTTATGCATCTCTGGCCCAGCTTTAAACAGTCGGGCCCAATATCTCTGCCCTGGCTTTAGATGCCTGGGCCCTGTATCCCTGCTTCAGACAGCCAAGCCGTGTATCTATGTAACTCATTTCCCATTCAGTATCTTTCCTTCATTTTATTGCATTTTTATTCCAAAGCATTGCAAGGCAAAGAGTTTCACCTGGATGAGACATGATTAATAAATAATCACAACTTACCTTGGCGTTCTGCAGGGCTGTCTGGTAGCTGGAGGGTCTGTAGTACATCCTCTGACCCAGCTCAGTGTGCACGTCGCCCAGGAACAGCTCCTCCACTAGGTGGTCCAGATTGTGGTGCATGTAGTGCTTCTCCACGCGCAGCAGCTGCAGCTCATGCATGGCGAAGTTGAGACCCCGTGAGCAGTCGCAGCCTGATGCCTCATTCCACAGGTCGTAGCTGATGTTGGGCTCCCAAGACCCCAGACCTGCCCCTCCCGCACTCCGGCAGCTGTGGCCCAACCTCTGGCTCAGCTCCTTGGCCACAGCCTCACTGTGACACACCAGCTGGGTGCGGTGGACCTGGTAGTCGGCCTCAGTGCCCCCACGGATGATCCAGGAGGCCTGCCGCAGACGTAGCTTCCCCCGAATCACCAGCGTGTAGGTGGGCATGCTGCAGTGGTTGTCCTGGTAGTAGAACTGATAAGCCTTGAATGTGCTGTTGTGGTAAAACCGGTAAGACCTAGTGATGAACTCTGGACCAGGCCTCACCTCACAGCTGCAGGACAGAAAGAGACTGTTAAAGGGTGTCTGGGTCAATCGCAAAAGACTTATGTGCTCACTACATTGGAGGAGGGTAACCCTAACCCTCACTATATTGGAGGAGACTGAAGCTCTGCTCACGGAAAAGCCCCTCCAGACATTCATAGCTGTTCATTTGCCGATGCTCAAAAACGCATCCTGGCTCAGTGCGAGACAGACATGCCGCTCCTCCCAGCCTTCATGCGTCACATTGGGCAGCAAAGCATCCATGTGCTCTAAGAAAACAGTGCAAGCTAGACTGCTACTTCAGAACATGGCCGCTAAGCAACAGGAAACAGCACAGTCACAGTCACAGTGCTTCTGGGATAAATTTGGTGTTTCTTACCACATTTGCATTGTGGTGAGGAACTGTTTGAAGAGAGACACTCAGACACGCACTCTCACACCACACTGTTTGAAGAGACACACTCAGACACGCACTCTCACACCACACTGTTTGAAGAGAGACACTCAGACACGCACTCTCACACCGCACTGTTTGAAGAGACACACTCAGACACGCACTCTCACACCACACTGTTTGAAGAGACACACTCAGACACGCACTCTCACACCACACTGTTTGAAGAGAGACACTCAGACACGCACTCTCACACCACACTGTTTTGTCTTCTTGCTATTTCTCTTTGATAAGTGTCTATTTCTATTTTAAGTTCTATTAATAGTTTCTATTTAAATGTTATATTTCTATTTCTACTTTCCCTATTTCTCTTTGGCATGTGAGAATGAGCCGCCTGTCTTCTACAGTCAGCATCTCCGGTCTACTATGATTTATCACATCACTCCCCAAACCCTGCTAAAGAATGTGCTAAACATGTGGAGAAAACCTGCTCTAGTTTATCACAGCAGGTTCAGAGAGGCACCTTGTAGACACCCAGTGGCCTTCGATGTTGGGGGGCATCTGCACAGTGACGCGGGCCCCGTTGTGGAGGTGCTTCAGCATTTGGTGGCACTGGGAGTCCCTCGCATGCCAGCCTGTGTTCTTCTCCAGCGACAGGGGACTGACTCTGCCATTGGGGACCTGCAGAGACGATCCTGCACCACCACCTGCAAGTATGACGAGTCTAAGCCAGGAAAAGTCACCCTAACCCTAACTTCCAAACACTTCATTGACTATAGAAATGTGAGACTGGTATATGTAATATGTAGTATGTGCATGTGAGTACTGAAATACAAGACTAATCATGTACTTTTGTGAATCAATACAGCTTTCCACAGCCTGTGCACAACTGGGATAGGAACCCCCTACTTTAATGGGTGTGAAGCACTGGGTATTGGTGGGGGGGGGCTCTTCTAATGAGGCAATGTCTGCCTGCAGCTCGCCCATATGCAACAGTGACTGTTTCCCCGGCCATGTGCTGCAGTGCACTGAGGCAGAAACACCTGCATCATAGCGATGGTCTCACCCAGGTGATGGGATTGGTACATCAGCTCCTGTGAAAGCTCTCAGATCAGGCCCTGGGGACTGAATGAGCAGGTGGAGATGCAGCTTAGAGCATTTGGTGTTACGTCTCCCAGGTCCTCCAACCCGCATTCAGAAACGTCACATGGCACCTTTTGATATGTTTACAGAATAGCCATTTAGGGCCATTTTTAGGCAGTGGTGCACTAGACAATCATCTAGGGTACTACCAGCCCCAGGGGGCACCACAGAGAAGTGATTTCGAAATGTATTTATTCGATGCACCAGGTGAATTGCATTTGTCTCTCTCAGGTGATTTTGATCAAAGTTATTTTCAATGGTGACGTTCTGTTTTCAGTTAGGAAACACAGGAAAACTGAAAAAGTCTGCCATAGAAAAATTTGATAAGATGAAAAGTTTGAACGTTATGATTTTATAAAGCTATTTTAGTAACAATCATTAGCATCCTGCTAAATGTTTGACAAAAAAAAACTCAAAACAAAAATGAGAGCATTATAGCTTTACAGTCAGTGCCAAAATAATGTGAGATTATTTCTAATGTAGCCCAAATAATAAATACAGTTCAGTTATAACATTTAAACCACCTGCCCAATATTGTGTCAGTCCCCCTCATGCTGTCAAAACAGTCTGAGCCGTCAAGGCCTGGACTCCACAAGACCTTTGAAGGTTTCCGGTGGTATCTGGCACCAAGACCTCAGCCGCAAATCTGTAGGTTGTCAGGTGGGACCTCCATAGATTGGACTTAGATTGAGATAATTTGGAGGCCAAGTCCACACCTTCAACTGTTTTTCACGTTCCTCAAACCATTCCTGAGCAATTTTTGCAGTATGACATGGCATATTATCCTACTGTAAGAGGCCGCTGCCGCTGTGAGCCTTGGGTGCCCATGACCTTATCGCCGGTTCACCGGTTGACCTTCCTTGGACCACTTTTGATAGGTACTGACCACTGCATACTGGGCCACCCCACAAGACCTACCATTTTGGAGATGCTCTGACCCAGTCATCTAGCCATAACAGTTTGACCCTTGTCAAAGTCGCTTAAATCCTTACGTGTGCCAGTTTTCCCCGTTTACAATACATTAAATGACTCTTCATTTGTCTAATGTATAATGGGATCTGTCAGGAGCTGTCCCAGCCTTTCATGTCTCCTCCCCGTTTGGCCATCCTGTCCTCCAAGTCCTCAGTGTGTTTCCCTAGCTCCTCAGACTGCCACATGGCTCTATGGGTTGAGTTTGCCCCTGTAAACCCCTCAGTTGTGTGTTTGAATCCAGCCACCTCTGTTTTTGTCTAAAGTAGATATTGTTTCCTAGTGTTTCTTTTGTATTAGTTTTCTTGTTCTCGGGTTTCCCTGCTTCTATTCTGTTTTGTTCCTTTCCGGTTCTGTTTAATTATCCATGTGTTTTATTCCCAGTTAATGTTTTCTAGTTCCTGCTATTTGTTAAGCTCTCTAGTTTTTGTGTTTAATTATTATTAGTTCCACCTGTTTTTTTGTGCCGGCCCTTGTTGACTGTGTCTCACCTGTCCTGCGTTATCTTGTTAGTCCTCTGTATTTAAGTCCCTGATCATGCTCTGTTCCTTGTGGAGTTGTTGACTATTTTCTTGATGTTGTGATGGTGGTTCATCTGTTTGCCGTGTGGGTGCACGGGTGTGCTTCCCATCCTGTTTTCTGTGTTACTGGTTTCCTTTTGTGGGTTTTTTTTATTTTTTTTGTACTATTAGTTTGGCTCTGTTAGTTTTGTGTTGTTCCCCTGTTTAGTTCTGACCCCTTGTGGTCTTTTTGTTTTTAGTGTTTCCAGGGTTCTCATTATCTGTAAATAAGTCCCTGTGGTTTTGCAGCGCTGGAAGTGGATCGTCACCTTTCCACCTGCACCATGCCCCACTACCGAGACAGGTATAATTCACAGATACAATTGTAATGAGATAATCAGTGTTATTCATTTCACCTGTAATTGGTTTTTAATTTTATGGCTGAACAAAGTATATAATTCACAACACTAAACAAAACTTAAACAAAGTATTAAGTGCTTAAACTCTGCCTCTAGAAGCACAAGATATTAACATCTAGGGTTTTGTTTCAGCAGTAAATATCGATGATGAATTTTACAGATGCACTAGAATCATTTTAGAGAGTACAAGTGCTTCTGTGGAAGAGGGTTAGAAGCCTGAGTTAAATACTAGGGTTAGAATTTTCCTCTACATCTTTGTCATCTTGTTTGCTCCATATAGTATTATTTCCATGCCGTTTGCAGAACTATTATCAATGCTATGTCATAAGAAAATGAGATTTCAGTAATTAATAAAACTGATTTGATTTTGGGCCTGTTGACCACACGAGGCTTCAGATCACAAAATAATTTCTGAAACTGAAGGCATTTAACATTTGAGGAGTCAGGATTATTCAATGAGCTCACACAGGTCAGACAGCTGGGCTAACAATATCTCACTGGCAAAGTCTCTTGTTCTAAAAAGCCGGCTGCCATGTTTCCGCAGCATAACGTTGTAGTTCTCTCTCGTTTATACGTCAGAGCCAAAGGTGACTGGTTAGGTATTTAATTAAGCACCAAATCCTCTGCGTGTCAGATGTGAACAGTGTCTGCATCTTCTCTGATGCCCAAATGGCGCCGATGCATTAGTGTTGCTGTTTGTCCACGTTTCACTGGCACCCACTGATTGGCTCAGCTGGTTTATGCACGGATCCACTGCACACAGTATATTCAGAGTTTTAAGGTTGTTTTCTGTTAATTCTATTTCTTCAGTCGGAGTCCGAACTGTACGGTCAGGCTCACAAATCTTGCTGCTCTTGTTTACTTTGTAATAAATACTTCACTTAAATTGCAGCAGAAAATGCTGTCTGTCCCCCTGCTCAAAGTCCTGTCCTCTCTTTAACGGAGGCCCTAGTCCCAGCACCAGAACCACCAAAAGCATTTCCAGCTGGCAGCTTCCTTTTGGTGAGGTAACAGCTCTGGGACGTCTGACAAATGCGAACCAGGCAGATCATTACAAACGGGCTTAGCCACAGCTTGTCTGGCCCTGCTGTTCCCTGGTCCAGCTTGTCCTTTGAACTGCACTTCCAGGAAGAGTGTCAGCCCCACTCTCACTGGCAGTAGGTCACACTTCTGGAGGAATTTGGTTCTTAGTACAAAGAGTTCAAAGTGTGATATAGGCAAAGAGTGTTTTAAAGATTTTGCACAAGGTTTGTTAACTGTCCATAAATTTGGTTGCTATTTATCTTAAGTACTATTTATTTTATTGCAAATCAAAAATCGACCATATTTATATAACTTAATTCAATGAGAATAAAAGACATTTTCCAGAAATTAATAAGGTATGCTAAATATTCATTTTATACGCTACGACCTACGTTAAAAAGGATGTCCCAAGGAAAAAATAGATACAAATATATTTTGTTGTTGCTGTCGATGTTTTAATTTCATTTACATGGTTTGTTATAAAAGCAGTAATTTTCGCAAACCAAACCACCGCTTGGTTTAACATTTAGCAGAGTTTGAAACAGGACACCCCTAATGGCGCAATGTAAGGCCATTTTTAAACTGCTTTGGTTTGCTTTCAAAGACCACCGAGGGTTATTCCCATCTAAATTTACGACGCACAGTAAACTGGCATGACATTCATTTTTTACCGTCCATAGAACAGGCTGAAATAATAGGCGAGTTAACTGAATGTTACGTTTCTTAAACACACTTTGCAATAAGTAGATTTTAAAATATCTTTATCTATTTTGCAGTTTATTTGAAGTTGCAGCGGTTATTCTGATCAGTATTTTTGTTTTTATCGCTTTACATGAAAAAACATCGCTGGCGTCGCTCCATCACGTGTATTGTACTATTCCTTACTGTTATAACCATTATCTCGGCAAATAGACAGCATGTCCTATGTTTCTTTCTGTGCATTGTTAATAGGCTATTATTTGTACTAGTTGGTGTAGTGACATTACTATTACCGGAGATGTTATTAGAATAGACCTAAATGAACTGTCGTGAGTTTTAAAGCCCAATAAAATTCTGGATACGGCACGTTGAGCCACTGAAATCATATATTCATAAAAAGGTCCCACTGATACAGCCAACAGAAAGCCGAGGAAGCAATATATCACTACCGGACATTTGCTTCTGTCCACAACTACTATGGTCTCATGAAAAATCTAGATCTCGTTTCTTACAAGAAACTTGGAAAGGTGTTTTACAAAATGAAATGTATCTTATGTATCTCCAGGGGTATGCAATACAGTACGCAAAACACTTATGGTACAGGAGTTTAAATGAGGTTAACTCACCAGCAATCACAAGTAGCAAAACCACGAAAGCGTGCGTCGCCCTCAGGATGGAGAATAACATCCCGTTTTCCCTTAGTTTTGTATTTTCCGCGTTTTTGTTGCTGAAAACGATGTAACTGCGCACCATTCTTGTATGCGAAACTCCTTCAGCACGGGAAAAGAGCGAGACGGGACGGCTGGCGGAGGCAAGCGGTATTTTAAATGGACTCTTAATGGGTACGACTTTATTTTCTGTTCTTCTCTGTTTACAATTAGATTATTCCACACTTTTTATATTAGTTATTCCGATTAGCAAAGAAACCACACTTGCAGAGTATCTGAAGTCCAAGTGCGACTCGCATTCCATAGGAAAGGCTGATGAGTCTAGTCTTCGCGTCCCAGATGCAGAAACTGCGCAGTTCTCTTTATTAAGGAGGATCTTAGCTTTCTGTGGCTGCAAAACGTTCGCGTTGACGTGACAACTTTTGCAGTGCAGTCCTGTAGACGTGATGCCCCCGCCGCGCCTCTGCGCTTCATTGACTGCTACGCTGGAGGCTGAGGAGGGGCGTCGGGGGTGTGGACTCAAGGCCCTCCATCAAACTGATGGAAGAGTGTTCCTGTTATTAAAACCTGAATCTAAACCTTCAACGAGGAATTAGCTTCACTTCAAAAGGGGAAGGAAATCGTAGTGCTTGAGCCTCAAATAACATGTTGGTACATCTGGAATCCTCTTCGCAAAGTTTCAAGGCTCCATTGAAAATGTGATGGAAATAATATCTTGTGATATAATATGATCGCATGTGCATATAGCTGTCTTGTTAGATGTATACGTCTACAAATCAGTGGAATTTGATAGTTAATTGAACAAATTGACTTTACCCAACTACTGAGTATTGTTGAGAATAAGACAGAATAATAACCTAACGTTGTGCGTGCAGGGTGTTCTTTAACGGGCTGATACGTAATCTAAGAAATCAATGTAAATTGGACCGCATTTATTTACTGCCAGCTAGTATGGACTCGTACATGCAATTATACAGAACATAAGACTAGATAAATGCTTGAGATTAAAACATTTAGAGATTATAGTGAACAAAGCATCAAAACGTAGGCTTCTCCGGCAGGCTAAGAACAGTATCGGGCTTCTGTTATAAGTTTGTATTATCGGACCCGATTTATTAATGACTCCGCTGTAGCAGGTGACATAGCAGGTCTGCTTTTAAGGACAGGTGGCTTCTCATAACGCGCTGGTACATACACCTTCATATCAGATTTTAACTTTTTTTTTAACATAAGAGGGAGATGTCTTTGCTCAGAGATCAAACGGCTATTTCATTACGGGTTGACCTCAAAGTAACTGCAGCCAGCCGCGTCAGCCAGGGGATTTCCCTGCTCGAGGACACGAGGTTAGCGACGTATGCTGTGTGCTGTTTAGAGTGAGGCGTGTGGGAGGAGACTCGACTGATCTAGCGGACCAGGATCAAAATATGACGGAATTGGTCTTTCTGCTTTTTTCAGATTCCCGTAAATTATTCTTGTGCTACATAAACACAGTGTCCTTATTTCTGTTTTTAATTATTTAAAAATGTGGCATAAAGCGTTCAGAAGAAATTCATTACAGAAAATGGCTATTATCCACAAGAATGATCTCCCCCAGCTTACCGCTACAGTGAAAAGTCTGTCTTTGAAGTGTGAAAGCACTTTCCACTTTTGCTGTGTTTAACATCCTTTTCATTTTCCATTCCTGCCGTTTTCCACTTCACTGTTTTGCTCCTATAGAAAGTGCCACATCAATCAGAGGCTTGTGCCGTCTGGTGAGACATGTGACCGCGTGCCTACACGGGATGAGATGGTGAGTGCTGGAAGCAGTGATGAATTCAGTCATGAATAAATCATCATGAGTTTGATAGAAGCAGAACAACTCTGTTCTCTCTTGCTGGGGCTCCAATTCCCTCAAATGACTTTGCTTTGTATTTCAGTATGGGTTCTCTATCTGGAAAAAGTAATTTCTCAGATATAACAATAATCTTTATTTAACTCATGTGAACACTGAGATTCTCATGCTTTGCTGCCATGATTCTGAAATTGTTTTTGAATGTGTTGTCATTCTTGTGTGGGACCAAATGGTGGCATGTTACTACCATTATCACTGGTGCAGGATAATGACAGTCAAGCTCATGTCGAGTCTTTACCAAGCGAAGCATCTCAGCTCTAGGAAATAAGAACCAATAAGCCAAAAACATCCTTTCCTCATTAAATCTCTCCAAGATGGGCTGGAAAAGCTGAGGCTGGGAATTGCACCCCGCTTCCTCGGAAGGGTGGGGAATTGTGGTGGGACACTGCAAGTTTTTCAGCGGCTTTGATGGTGAGGTAACCTTCCTTTTCTGTGAAGTGACAGAAATTGAATGAAAGGGATGATGAGACTTTCAGGATTTCCAGTGAGCTATTTCCCATGGGAAACCGGGATATACTGAACATGTAACGTCACTGTAATCCCCACTATATACACTATATACAAAAGGGTTGCTTGGATCGAGGAGACCTTTTACTTGGGGAAGCTGAGAGAAGCACCAGGACAGAACTGCCCGTCCTGCAGAGAGAAAGTTTAAAGTTTTGAAAAATGACCTCAAGGTTCTGAAACTAGTTCCAAAGCAATTATAAAAAACTATAACATTTTTAACGTTTGGTCTACTTACTGGTTTGCCACCCGTGGAAAAGGTCGACCAGTAAGCCAGGCTCAGAAACCACCAGAAATGTACTGAGAACTGGGCGACTGATGTCACTGTGCCTCTTTAGAAACCCCCCTGAATGCAAGACAGCCCCTAAAGATTTTCCAGACTCCTTCTGGAAGGGAATGATGCAGGAAATTTTTGCTGTATGAGTAAAAACAATGCTGGGGAAATTTAGGATTGGAATCATCACCCCCCCCCCTCCCCCCCCCCCACACACACTCTTGGAAATGGGGTGAGCAGAGTTGCAGGCTTTCCTGATTCAGTCCCATTGAGCCCCCAGTATTTTCCAGAGCTTCACCTCAGACTTGCCCACAATTCCAGCATGATAGGTAAGAGAGGCTTTGGGGTTGCAGTGGGCTTCCAGGCTGTGATGAGGCTATGTAGGATTTTCCATCACCGACTTTTCTTAGCTGACTCTCCACTGACATCCAGCAGAAGGGAACTTCTGAGAATTTCTGATGTCAAGCAGGTTAACTTGATTTTGACTTGTAATAACACTTTTGGTTGAATGTGGCCTTAGACTATTTCATAAATATGCAAATTATGCAATGCAATTTTATTTATATAGCGCATTATCACAACATTACATTGTCTCAATGCGCTTTACATTTCTGCCA
>JAABNY020000092.1:2842-17202 GCA_015164015.2 Brevimyrus niger | reverse complement strand
AACCTTGGGAGGAACCAGACCCAAAGGGGGAGCCCATCCTCCAGGGGCCGGCAGAAGAGTCAAACAAAACAAGACAATATGATATATACAACTATATACAATCATATTATACAAGCATTAACACTATTTAACTAATATACTTATATGGTATCTATGTGGTTATAGATTGATTTCATAGATAGTATTCACAGTTCGAAAAGCCCTTGTTTATGACAGCTTTTACACCAGAGCCATATGTGAACTGAACGCTGTCAAATACTGATGCTGACCTGTGAGTCAACTTTAGCAACTCCAGTACAACAGCTCAACTATATTGTGTTATATTTTGGGACAGGCCAATTCACATTTTTTCAGTTCTGATCCAATTCTACTTAGTGATCTACTTAGATTTCCAGAAGGCCTTTGATGTTGTCCCCCACAAACAGCTCCTGCTTAAGATCAGAGCTGCAGGGATTTTAGGAACTGTGGCGGTTTGGATTGAAAACTGGTTAACTGACAGGAAGAAGCGAGTAGTTATTAGAGGCACAATGTCACAGTGGCCCTGCGTTCATAGTGGAGTACCGCAGGGTTCAATTTTAGGACCACTATTATGATTAATGATAATGGACACCAATACAGTTAAATTTGCAGAGGACACCAAGGTGGGTGGGGTAACACATACTGAACAAGCAGCACAAAGGCTATGATGGAAGTTTGATTTAATTAGCAACTGGGCTGATACCTGGCAGATGAAATTTAATGTGAATAAATGTAAGGTAATCCATGCAGGGAGCAGAAATATAAAAGTACAGATATTTTATGGGTTCCACTGAAATAAAGGTAGTTGATTATGAGAAAGATCTCGGTGTGTATGTTAATGCTTCCATGTTCCACTCTCACCAGTGTGGGGAAACAATAAAAAAGGCCAATAGAATTGGGTTATATCATTAGGTGTTCAAGTCAAGGGAGGTGATGCAAAGATTAAGGGGCGACACGGTGGTGCAGTAGTCAGCATTGCTCCCTCACAGCAAGAAGGTCCTGGGTTCGATCACCAGGTCAGGCGTAGGACCTTTCTGTTTGGAGCTTACATGCTCTCTCCATGTTTGTGTGTTTCCTGCCGTGTCCCTAATCCATCATTTCATGGGCAGTGCTGTCTTAATGGTTAGGGAAGCACACTTGTAATTGAAGGATTGTAAGGTACCGCCCTCAAGCGCTGCTCCCCAGGCACTGAATTAGCTGCCCCCTGAGGTGTCACAATGTCACATATGGGTTAAATGCAGAGGACACATTTTGTTGTTTTTTGGACCATGAAGGACGTGAAGAGGGAAGATGGAGCCAGTGGGGTGTGGAGGAGGTAGAAAGATACACAAAACTCAAACATTCATGCAATTGCAAGATGAATCCTGCCCAACATGAGTAGGAAATGTGACACACAGCTCCAGTTAGCTAATGTTACCTGCTTTGTTACGTATTTCTAATTAAAGGGACACCCTGCCTGCGAGGTGCATACTGGCCGCTCCATACTGGATTGATGGTTTCTCAGTGCATTGGAATGGTGGCCTCCCTTGTTTTTCCCTCCATGAGTAGGGGGCCAGGCTTGCGGGAACATGGGAAAATGTCTCCCAAATCACTGCTCCTCTCCCTCCTCTGGATGAGACATGCGGGGCTTTGATGTGGGACTCTGGGATCGAGACCACAGTCCCAAGGAGAAACAGATGGTAGCCAGCCCCTCATGTGGTGTATAAATAAGGGCCCAAGAACAGCCTCCATACCACCACGGCTCACAAGTGAAAGCTGTCAAAGACAGATATCGATTCGCTGTAAAAATGCCCTATGAATACGTGGAATCTATTAAGGCACGTACCAATATCACCAGTCCTGGAACGTCCCACTATAACAAAGTGGGTGAGTGAAGGTTTTAGATACTGCTGAACCTCTTGGAGCATTTCAGACCATTGGGGCCTTTCTTCTGGCTGCTTAAAGTGACAGGGTGATTTATATACTTATGATTGATAAGTGTGTTCCTTTTACCATGATGCTTGATGGACCTCCTGCATGGACAGCCATCATGGTCCTCAGGTCCTACTGGCTCTGGTGAACAGAGTAGAGCAGGTCCTACTGTTTAAAGGGCTGCATGTACAGCGGCTGTTCTGAGATTTGGGACTGTCTCTCAGTACCATACAGCATTTATGTGCTGTTTACAACAGATTCAGATTCAGACTGTATAATACTGTACAAATAAGTGATATAAGGAACACAAAGCTTTAAGTAAGTAAACCTATTAGTGAAATTGCTCAAGATTCCTACTGTTAATCTCTTAATGGGACTCCACGGTGTCCCCTGCCCTGTGCACTTGACGGACTGGAGTCCCGCCCCTGGTGTCGTCTTTCTGGGTGTGCCCTCTGCTTTTTGACATGGGTACCAAGCTCATAGGAATCCTGTGCCAGGTCAGCAATTAGAAGATGAGTAGATGGACAAATTGATGAATGGATGAATTTTTGTGCCGATTCTGCATTTTTTAAAAGCTTAGTCTGTGTTTTTTTCTTAAAGCTGAAAAAGAACATTTGGATAGATGTTTAAGATCCAGTCTTCCTGTTTCAGTTTCTATTATTCATGGTAGATGAGACCATGACCGACTCAATGTAGCTGTTTAAGTCTTTATTTTGTTTAAGTTTTTATTTTTTCAGCCTCTTTAATATAATTTCCAAATGCCAGCTGGCATTTTTGTAAACCTCATTAGTGTCTGATACACGGACCTCCCACAGCACTGTGGCGTATGGCTTTCTCCACACATCCATCAGTCTCTGTCTGTAGCCTGACCACATAAACATAATGGCTGCCATTGAGAGCTTTCCTCTGGTCACACGACAACGCCAGTCCAAACCCACCCTGGTGTAAAGGCTGCCCAGCCTCCTCTTTTAATCCTCCTGAACTCCGTTTAGCTGACCCCCCCCAATCCCCTATGTGGCTGTTACTGGGGGTACTGTGGCTCAGTGGGGTGAACCTGTGTGTCTATGACCAGTAGGTTGCCAGTTTGCATCCCGTGCCCCTGGAGCATTGCTCTCACCTTTGTTTGTTTGTGTGCCTTATCAAGGAGAACAATTCAGGATGTGTGAAAAAAAGACATTCCTTTACAAACGGCAAATAAAGCATGATTTCTTTTGTAGTATAGCTTGCCTCTGAAGTAAGGAGCATGGAATTCAGCCATTAAAACCCAAAAAGCCAAATCTAACCTAGAACCTGAAATATCATTTTTGGTTACTGTCTAAAGGTGTGTTTTGTGTTTAGATGCTTTCTAATGCATGTACCTTATTATCCAAGTTCTACAACACTGCAAGCTGATCAGTCAGAAACTGCTGCTTCTGCCCTCATACTAGAATAACAGTGAGCTATATCCATACTACTTGTGGTATAAAACATTTAGTTACAATCTTTACACTTTTATTTCCCCAGTTTTGGAATTAAGAACTGGGCGAATTAACTGAAAATGAAACATGATATTAACAGAACCCAGAGCTAATTTTAAAGGGCTAATGCTTGTTTCATTGAGCTGCAATGTGACAGGCCATTTGTTGGCTATACACTCATTGTGGCAAAAGAAAAGTCTCCCTTAAAAGCAAACATTGTATTAATTTGTGTCTTCTGTTGTTCTGCATTTTCCAATAACTTGAACTTATAAATCAGTGAAACGTTTGTGACGGTGGGTGGAAAGTGTTCACATATCCATCAAGGATAATTCTATTCCCTACCCAGGTAATGCCGGGCTGTGACAGTCTTGTCTGTACAAGCTCTGTGATCTAAGAAAATCCGGGATGGTCTCCTCCTCCCATGCAGATCAATCAGAAACAACACGACCACTGATCTGCACATAAAGGTCCCCAGCAGATGTGACTATGGTCCGCAGAGAGATCACAGCATCTTTCATAATGAGACCCATAAGTGCTTTTGAATGACCATGTTTAAAAAATTAGACTCTAACCAAATTAGGTCTGTGAGTGGAATCCCTAAGGTTTTGGAGAGATTTATTAGTTGGAACTGTTTGCCAAGAGCCGGAAAACGATCTTTGGCATGGGGAACTGTCTTAATGACGGACTTTGGCTTGGCATGATGCAGTTTACACTTTGCTTTTAGCAATCAAGCCCATTCTTTATTGTTTCAATAGTGTCAAGTACGCCCGGGGGGGGGGGCTAGTTTTTTTTTACTGCTTAGGAGGTTTTGATTCCTCTCCTCTGTAATCAACCTGCATTATCTATTTATCACTCTAATTAATCTAATCTAATCTAATCTAATCTAATCTAATCTAATCTAATCTAATCTAATCATCTATCTCTTCCCTGTTTTTGTATTATTCTGTTTTAATAATGTTTAATTTAACACTACACACCCATGTAAAGCCCTTTGAAGTGACACTGTTGTTACAGGCATTATATAAAAATAAATTAATTGAATTGTGGGTCACTAGGGTAGCATTTGTTGCAATTGTTGTTCTCTGTTTTATCTTTGGACGGCATGCTGTCCTGTGACTGTCTGGGAGAAATGATGCAGATCGTTCTGGAAACACGCTGCCTTCCAGCACCGGCTTCCCTGCGTGTCTGGGGTTCTGCTCCAGCAGTTTGGAATGCAGCACCTGTGAGTCTGGCCGGCTGAGGAATGCTGAGGGTCCCACTCTGTGTGCTAAACACCCATGGCATGGTGGCATGGCACAGTGTGGAAGTCATTACTGGTGAGGGGCGGTGCTGGGCCATTCGGGGCCTAACAATAGAGAATTTAAACAACAGGAACAGCGCAGAATTGGAGTAGGCCTAACAAAATTCGTTTTGAGGGAATCCTAGAATGTGGTCATTTTCAAGAACTTCATTGGTATTGTCCAGCTCATTCTTGAAAGTAGACACACTGATAAAATGACAATAGTAACGGACAATACAATACATTTCCTGAAGACACTCTGACTGAACTTGATTTATATTTGTAAAGCTAAGGAGTGTTTTTTTAATGCATCGCTGGCTTGTTTTACTTTTTTTTGCAGTCTGAGCCTCCACCTCAGCCAAACCCTGTTACCTCAGCCACACTCCCTCACCTGGTCTGCCTTGCCTGAAAATTAACAGCTGCAGCCAATTGTTTGTTAACCAAGGAGGTAACTTAAACTCATTGTGAAGTATTAGTGTCTTATAAGAACTAGCTGAGCATCTATTTACTCTTCCTGCTTTTCCCAGAGTGACTGATTACCCCTCTGTGTACCCTGTCATGTTTTCAACCCAGTAAGTGTATGATTCCTTTAACCTCTTGAAGCGAGTGTGTGTCTCACACCCTGTCTGCACTTGTGATTGCTCCCCCCTAATTGACCTACTGGCTTTTTCACCCCTGTTTTTTGAACCTCACCACAATTCCTGCCTTTCATCATTATAACCTGTTTGCTGAGCATCTGGATCCTCATGTTCCCAAGTGGTGTTACGAGCAGTTTGGAACCCATTACATTGAGTATTCTGACCACTGTAACTTCTGTCATGTATGGGTGTTTTGCCCTCCGATATGCTGGTTGTTTTGACAGTGCAAATCCACTTACTATAAAGCAACTGTCCCCTGGACCCCTCTAAATAAAGCACTAGGGTGGACAGATGCACCAACCATATGTTTTAATCTGTCCATGTGTTTTATAATGGGAGAAGCTCTGCCACCTGGGGGCAAGAACATAGGGGTGAATCCTTGCTTGTATGTTTAACCAACCACATGTACCAAAGTCTGTTGCTGTTATTGAAAATCTTCTGTTAGGGTGATTCTCTAGGGAAGCATCTGAACACATCTGTCCAAGGCATAGAAACATGGAATTGGCAGCATTAATGGAAGAAGCCATGAGAGTGAGCGATCTTATTACCACGCAGTGCAGCATCTACAGTGCATATGGCTAGAGGTGGAACATTCTGGTTCAGAAAGTACAAATCCAGCCTGAAATTTTGTTCCAACCAACTAGTTGAGTTTTCTGAATATGACTCTTTATGATCAACTGGTTGGTGGAAACAAAATCTTGGTCTGAATTTGTACTTTCTGAACCCAAACTTTCCAGCTCTGCATATGGCTGTCAGGTTAACTAACAAACTCAGGAAAGTAGCAACCATTGCATATCATGCCACTGTATCTGTGCCAGATGCTGCTGTCAGGGGTGCATTTAAGTGCTTCTAGGCCCCATCAGTGCTGCACCTCCTCATCACGCTATCACATGACCTGCAGGCTGTCCAGACTGAACACTGCAGTCGCTTTACTGCTCTTTTAATGAAATCAATGTGTGCTGCTTTTGAAACAGTCATGGAGACTATTGACACAAAGGCTGGTCCCAAGCTGAATGCAGACAATATGTCTGGCAGCCTTGATAGCTGAGGATGACTGCTCTGTGTCTCATTAAGGGACTGTCAGGCAGTAATTCTGATTAGCAACTATAATCATAACTTATGGGATCAGCTGCACACAATTAGAAGTACCCTCTGTTTGCTGGGTCAGTCGCTGTTACCTTCTGAACCCTTTGCTACATTCCTGGTAAAGGAAGTTCACAGACCGAAGCATTCCCAAGTGCCAGCTCTTCTTCGTGTGTCGTCTTTGGTTGACTATACAGGCTTGTAAATAAACTGTCAGTTGAGTTTGTCAGTTCTTTCTACTTCTGTTCCCCTGTCTGGGGAGCTGGCAGGTAGCAGCCGTAGATAGTGGTTGTTGCTGCTCCACCTATGGGAACCAGCAGCTGGCAGCAGTTCATTCTTAAAAAATGGCTTGTGAAACCCTTATATTCATCTGCACATGAACCAGTCAGATGGGTTTGAAATGGCTCTGGTTAGAAACTATATAGAAATTATTTGGGCAGCTGAAGTTACCAAAGTAACATCTACCATTTAGAGTGATGCAACTAGTGTGAAGCTGCAACTTCAAAGCCAAGAAATTGACTCAATCTGAATGACACAATGAAATGCTCTTTATCTCCCTTCCTTCTTTCAATGCTCTTAAGTCCATGGCTGCTTTTGTCCTTATTGTTTGTTGTTCAATCAAGCAAATTGAGTGATTAGCAGTTAACGTTTCACAGTATCAGATCAGATTGTCTTTGACATGCATCCAGTATTAATGAACTGTGAGACATGGGACACTTGGTCACGGAGCTCCGTGTTTGTTAATCTTGGGTGTGCAGTTTGCTCCCAGCTTTTTCATGAATGTTTATAAAACGAGGTGTGACTTCATGAAGTAATTCGGAGAAGAGCGTTCTTTTGCTTTTTTAAAATGTTTTCTTCTGCATGTCTACTCATGAACCCCACCTTTTAAGGTTAACCTTCTTAGGTTTTAAGTGTGACATCTTTCATATAGTTCATTGAGAAGGTGTATTTGCAGAGAAACACAAGCTGTATGTTCAGTTTATCACTTCAAAGCACCAGATTGTGCTGCTTGCTCTGTACTTCCAATTTCATATAGTTTCATAATTTCATAATGTAGTTACTGTGTTACAGTGTAGTCATTCACTACTGTGTAGTGATTGTTATATAATGCACCTCAGTCAGTCATAGATTAATTTAATGAATTCACAACATTTTAGTGGGCTTTATAAAACAGACAAAATGTACAATGTGCACATTACGAATACTTTGTCATATTGGCATTCCGTTTTGAATGTAAAAATGGATTGACACACACCCTTAACAAACACCTACGATCGGTTCTTGTGAAAGGCTTTATGCGAAAATAAATTGAACTGACTGGTTAATGTAGCTGCCACTGGTGTGATGTCACCTGTCATCCTGACCTCTATTTCTCTGAACCTGTCAGTGGTTTAACGTCTCCTGCTGCCACGCACATGCAAATTAGCTTTAGTGCTCCTCAGTTACTTCTGTGATCCTCAGTGAGCCAAAAAAATTTCCTTATGTCTGATGCACTCTAAGACTCTATGGCAATTGGTTGTCAACAACGCTGGCTTCTGCATTACCATCATTATCCGCACCAGTGTGATGTTCTTGAAAGTGGTCCTGTAGCCGGGAGCGTGTAGTCTGTGCTCTCCTGGGCAGCCAGATCTCCTACTACAGCAGAGACTTGCTGGCCCAGAAAACCTACATATACTAGAGAACTCCAATTTATGCCAAATTGCAAAAACTACTCGCAGACTGATGTCTGAAGTCTCTCACAACATAAACAAAATCTAAATTTTTGGCCACCTGAGTGAGGGCAAGAGACAGTAGTTTGTAAGTCCAAAAGAACATCTCCAACCATACAGCATTGCAGTGTTAACCATGGAGTCCTGATGTCAATCTTATTAGTCGTTTTTAAAATGAGGAGTTTGTCACAATAGGGATGGAATCTCTTTACACTCTTTATTCGGGTTTAGAGTAGGATTTCTGGAAGATGAACGCAACAGCAAAACAGTAAGTTTCAGAGATGGTGATCACCCTTTTTACTCCCTAACTGTAAGAAACACCAAAAAAGTCACACTTAATCATTTGCCTTTCCCAAGGAAGCTGTATATGATTTTTCACCCCTACCGTAATTTAAAGTTAAGAGACCCAAAGCAGCTCTCATATTAAAGGTCTGAAAAGCCTAATCCTATTCAAGGAGGGTCAGCTTCATGACAAAGGCGGCTGGTCGTCCTCTGAAGAGTGAGAGTAACCATGACACCTTTGTGGTAACACTACTCCACGCAGGGAATGGACTTTATTACACTGCAGTCCTTCCCAACTAGTATTTTGCTATGAAAATCCAGTAACTGCTCAGAATTAAACTTTTAAACCAGAATGGCACGAAATGAAGTATGTCCACAATAAGCCCCCGGAGTGTTTGAACCACCAGTATTTCAACACTGCTATTTTAAAATATTTGCTGATTTTGCTGAAATCTATCCTAATACTGTGAAATGCTCTTGCCTGGTAACGTATTATATTGAACTGTAGTATTTGAGGCAAAACTATGATTAGTCTTCCTCAACTCGTATACATCCGTGGCATATAGAGCAGCTAGAGAGCTTCCTGCTGCTTCCAGATGGTTAGCATACCTTAAACTCATCTGCTCACCTCCAGGTTGAAGTCACATCCAAAATGAAACAACTGTTACTATCAGATGGTACAGCTGTATATCAATAACAAATTTGAAAGTAAAACGCAGACATATTATCTCAAAAGTAGCCAAAACAAGGAGGTTGACTAAGCAGAGATGTGTGTAATATTTTATAATTCCTCAGAAAAAATATTCAGACCATATTCCAGTTGTCATAAAATAAAATACTATTCCACCCCAGAATAGCAACAACAATAACTTGTTATAAGACTTCAAATGGTTTTTATTTTTTTTTCACTCCAACATTGTTTATTTCCACACCATTTTTTTTTTTTCCCTCATAACATTTTTTTTGCAGGAAAAATTAAATCCAGTGGAACACCATTATCTCATTAGACTTCTAAAAATGCTGCTAAAAATACACTTTGGTTTACTGCACTCCATACCCCAAATGGATGCTTTAATCCAGACTGTACCGATGCAGCTTGTTTTATGATCTATATTCTTGTGGCTCATTCCCTTTGGTAAGATTGAAAGCATTTATACTGTTTAAATTCCACATAAAAACCGAGTCGGCATGCATGTCTAATATAAATGTCAGATTCAGTCTTCTAAGCTGTTATAGAAATGTCCCAGGGTTTGGCTGAAACTAACCTCTCCCTAAAATGGATAATGGAACCATTCAGGGTCAATGTGAAGATAACTGGCACTGAACGCCATTCAATAGCTTGCAGCATGTATCTGGAAAGCCTGAACACTGGAGGCTTAAAGATGTGCCCCTAGCAATGTAGTGGGGTCAGGCAGACATGGGCTGATGGGTCCCGTCTGGACCAATTGGCCTCTGGGGTCCAATTGCTGTTTGGTGTTGTTGTATCACCTTATGCTAGGTACTGCAGCCTGACATGAGACATGGTAGCTTCTCACAGGGGGTGGGGGCATATCTTTTTCACGTAATGTCTGACGTGTGGGTTTGGCTGGATCTAGCCCAGACACCTCCCCACATGACCCTCCAGATGTTACCAGCCTGCTCTCTCTTCCCAGGGTATGGAGGTCATGCCCTTGTATGAGGCATTTAGGAAAAAGGACTTGCCTCTTATGAACGTTTTTAAATGAATAACTGGTTATACCACATTTCTGATGCTTCTTCTCAAAGAAAATCTTTTTTGCAACTTGCTTTGGCTGTACCTAACACAGGGGTGGGCAATCCAGAAAGGGCCATTCTCTACACGAGTTTTTACTGCAATTAGATGACTAATTAGAGGACTGATTTGGTGTCCTCACACCTGGGTTTGAACAGCTGACCTAAAGGTTACCCCAAAAACCTGCATACACACAGGCCCTTTGCAGAAAGGATCGGCCATCGCATGTAGTATGAACCTCAATATGCTTACTTGACTGTATTTGTGTATTTGTTTACCTGTGTTACGGACTGTGTATTTGTAGCTGCATTTCTTCTGTTTAAGATCCCATACTCTAGGGATGTAGTGCCAGGTTTTACACCTGCCGCCTTCTGTTTCCTTGATGACCAGATGAACACTACCTGTGCGTCATTTTGGTCCTTGTTTCTTGCTTGTCAAATGAATAAAAGGAACACTTTGCCTATAGCAGCTCCTGGCTTTGTGTAGGAGAGCTTGTTATTGTGCTTCTGATATTTGTCTTAAATTTTGGTCATGCTCTCGGTCTTGACTTTTTGCTTGAACTGACTACCTCTTCTGGATTGTGATTTGGCTTGATTGTATCATCTTAAAAAACGTGTTTTAGTTCCTTGCCAATTTTGTATATACAAAACAATTAGGGAGTAGCTGCCTTTGGATTAAGTTTTTGTTGGTTAGGTTAGTTGTTTGGCTTTTACTTGAATTTTCTTTCTATTAAGGGTATGTGACTTTTATGCACCTAGTTAGTTTTCGTTATTTTGTTTTGTCCCTTTTACCTACCTACCTATACCTGATACGTCCCAACCCTAGACTGGGGAGTAACCATCTATTTTAAATCATTTTATATTGCTGAAGACTGTTTCCAGTGCTAAAAACGCAAGTACAGAGGATGGTAAAAATCCCCAAATGTTCTTGCTCCACCCAAAATATCAAGGATACATCAGCTGCATGTTCATTGCATGACCGCAGTCCCATGGCCCATTATGCCCATAGTTAAATCTTGGAAGGCAAGCTGGCCATGACCACAAGTATGATGTTTTTATTCTTGTTATTGAGATTCACCCACTTAGCATAATGTACAAGATGGACACCCCCCCCCCCTAAAAAACTGGGTGCTTGGTGAAGCTGGGTTTAAAATAATTATCAAAATTATTACTTTTTTTCAGGCAAGTGTAGCACCATCTTTTTCTAGGGTGGGCTGTGATGTCATGAGGCTAGTCACTGGTTTAGAATCCATACATTAGGTAACATTAACTTCCAGCTGCTCTTTTTGAAACAAAGTCTAATATTATGCTACCATAAAAAAATAAAGCTCTCCAGTTTCATACTATGGAATCAAATATATATATGGTTCAAACTATAAATGTTATTAGCATTATGTTTTATTTGTCTGGATGTCACCCAACTGTCTAGCATATCAATCTGGCGATATGGGGTTTGTTATCTAACTAGCAGGCTTACTAGCTTCCAAACTGATCGAACTTCATTTATCAGCTAAACAGCAACTGAGGATATTAATATCAACTTAAATGAGTGATTTGGCGAAAGTATACGCTTTCAATAATACCAGCGTTTAAACATTGTTTTTGGACCTTGGAGACGACATGCAAGTTAACAGCACTGAAAATTATATGGATCACATTAAATCATACAAATGGGCTATATAAATATTAGTTATACATAATATTTCAGAGCATACTATATTCATCCATTGTTTGAAACCACTTGGCCTATTCAGGGTCTGGAGCTGATCACGGAGGCTACAAGTGCAAAGCAGGGAACGACCTAGGATGAGCCGTTCCCCCACTCACTCATAACTATGGGCGATTCAGTAAGTCTGCTCAACCTCAGCACTTTTTTAAGCTGTGGGAGGGGGGGACCAGAGTATGTGGAGGAAACCCCACAACACAGGGAGAGCATGCATACTCCATACATGAAATCCAAGCCCAGGTCCCAGACAGACTCAACAGTGCTAACCCTAACCTGGCATGCTACATCTTCGCTATTAAAGAGAACATGAAACTGTCTAGTTTTGATGATTTAGTGATTGTAAAATAACATTGAAATAAGCCTGCACACACGCTCCTGTCCTGTATGATTCTTACTACATGTTGCAATGCTAGACATGATACTCTTATCAGAAATTACACATTTTATTAAAATATCTGAAATATTTTAATTCCTGCTGTGGGAATTCCAAGCCAACCACCCTCATGATGTCACATCCTACACTAAGACAAGATGGCACTAACTTGGATTACTTATTTTAAATCCAGATTCACCAACAGTGTTAAACCTAAGGATTTTTTTTGAGTGGGGGTCCATCTTGTAAAATCTAAAATTTCTGTGGCTGCTTTCTGCATGGCGATGCAGAAAAAGGCCAAATGAAAGTCGCTTTTCATTTTTCTGCCTGTGTGGATTCATACGGGGCTCAAACGCATCCCGCTGCTGCCATAGCAACACTGCTGAAGCATGTCCACCGATTTATTGCTCTGTGTTTCCTTCCCTCTTGACTATAATCTCAGGAAAAAATATGTATTCCTACTCAGGCTCTGGATCAGAAGCCGCTGTATGAAAGGCACTGTTTTTACCTGTAGCCAGGCAAACACTTCAGAATCCCCGGAAGCCTCCATGGGGCAGGAGGGTATTGTGATTGCTCGCTGCCTGAAGCCTGATCCCTCTGCCAGGCCATTGTTGTGGTTCCGCTCCCTTGGCTAGCCTGGGTCGGGCTTGGTCCTGTTGTGCAAGCGGACAGAGGCTTGGACAGAGGCCTGACCAGCCCCTGCCTGGTGTCTTTTGTGCAGGTGCATTCAAAAGCACCAGTGTGGAACAGTACAGCAGGATTTACTGTCTGCCTTCCATATTTTTAAATGAGATTAATCCAGAGCTTTTGTTACATGATGAGAGAAGAGATCAGAGGGTCTTTGAATTGCTACAGGCCAGTAATTTTACTGCATTAAAATTCAGAGAGGACTACCCTCCTCCAATATGTCCTAAGTTTTTTAGCTGTAGGCTAATATGTCCTTTTCGGTTTAATTGCTATGTTATTATGCTATGTCTTTTGCTTTTATAGAGCTTATTGGTTCAGTGCAAACGGAGATCTGCTATCAAAGTTAAAAACAGGGACAGAATAACTGAAAGCAAAACCTCCTTTAAAAGCAAAATCCTGGGGCTGAGCGGAGCTTCATTCTGCTCCTGGAATGAAAGCTGTAAAAAAATAAAATAAAATAAAAAATAAAAAAAATATATAATAATAATAATTTTTGATTATACTATTATTCATTATTATACACAAGAAATACACTCAAATAATGAATCTAGATGCATCTAGTAGGTCCACTTCAGAGTCCACAGCGCAGATCCAATTGCCAGCTGGTAAGCAGTATATCGCCCAGCTGCTAATAAAAAATGAGTTAATCGAAGAAAAAGCCTCTATATGATGTACGAGTGAAAACGAGAATAGGGCAGTTAGAATAGTAATGAGCAACATCATTTATCCCAGAGCAGAAAGCTAGCAGATCAAATGGAGATGTCCATCCTACCAAATGGAAGCCATTATGTCTGCACGCATCCGGACTGGCTAGTTTCACCTTCATTTGGAGTGACTATTTAAAGGTTCTCTTTGAACACTTTGTTTCAGGGTCTGGCTGTAATTTAAAGGTCAGGGTGTGACTGGGGACATGCTAAACGAGCCTGCCTGGCACTAGACACCAGCCATTGGCCACGCGTCCCAGAGACAACCACCCGCTCAACCCAGGAGGCAGCCCGCAAGGGCCTGTGTGTGTTCTGCTACACTTTGGGGACAATTTTATCAAATGTGATCTATGCAAACACACACACAAACATACTTAATGCCCAGTCACAGTGCGTGCACACACACTGTGGCTGGCTATAGTGCACATAGACACACAACGACCAGTTTCAGCGGACACGAACACAGAGCGCCTAGTTACAGTGGGTGCGCACACACACAGTGACAGTGCCCTGTGACAGCGCACACACACATAGTGTCCAGTTATAGTGCACACACATTTACACAGTGCTCTGTTACAGCACACACACACAGCCCCCGAATCAAGCTCTCTCTCTCACACACAGCCCCCGAATCAAGCTCTCTCTCTCTCTCACACACAGCCCCTGAATCGAGCTCTCTCTCTCTCACACACACACACACAGCCCCTGACTCGAGCTCTCTCTCTCTCACACACACACACACAG
>JAABNY020000091.1:0-15250 GCA_015164015.2 Brevimyrus niger | reverse complement strand
CGTTGCTTCCAGGATAGGCTCCGGACCCCCCGCGACCCAGTAGGATAAGCGGTTTGGAAAATGGATGGATGGATGGAATTGCGATATTAAGAACATTTTGAGAACTTGGAGAAACATCAGAGATAGAGGAATTCCTGGAACAGAAGGGTCTTGAGGCATTTGTTGAAGGTGGAGAGGGAGTCTGATGACCGAACTTACCTAACCTATAGAGTCATAGGCATTTTGACAGTCTCTCCAGGATATTTTATACCTGTCTATCAAATCTAGTCTGCTCTAGCTCTACGTTTATGATGCCTTGGAGGTGTGTGGACAGCTTTGCCCCAACAGCCAGGTGCGTGTGCAGCAGGCACCCTATAGGCCAAAGAATGTCCCTGCCTCTGCTTACACAAGCACACCACTGCAGTAACTGAAACCTCTGGCTGTAACAATTCAGCCCACCAAAATTAACCTTCTCAGACTTATAATCTTATTGCAAACAGTATTATTCATACAACAGTTACCAGAAATGTTAGTGGTCACAGTTAAAAAGTATAAAATGTAGCCGGTTTCAGAGGGTGTACCCAGGGGGAGCGTGTATTGACGTCAGCTAATGCCACATGTACGAGAAGCTGATCCTCTGCTCCTTTGTTGAGCAGGTGAAAAGCCATTCAGCTGTAATTGGGATGGCTGCGAGAAGAGGTTCGCCCGTTCTGACGAGCTCTCACGGCACCGACGAACACACACCGGCGAGAAGAAATTTGCCTGCCCTGTGTGTGATCGGCGTTTCATGCGGAGTGACCATCTGACCAAGCACACCAGACGGCACACAGCTACCAAAAAGACCTCTGCCTGGCAGCCAGGGGTGCAGGACCATAAAATGACAGAGGCAGTCAGGGGAAAGACCGGCACGCCTGCCTCTCCTGCTGCAGTTTCCCGCACTGATGCATTACCACCAACTCCAAACTAGGTCCCCCTTCCTGACCATAGGCCCACCTCTCAACTGACCTCCCAGTATCTACAAAGGTGACAATATGAAGACAAGGCTGCTACAATAACTTCACAAAATACTCCAAACTCATCTTGCACTGGAACAACTGTATTTTTTCATTTTTGTTATCCCTGCTTCACAGGAATTCTTGTTTACTTTCATACAAGTCACACTTTACTAAATGTATTGTTTATTTGCCAAAGTCTTTCAGTAAACGTTTTGTCTGTCTGTAAATGTGTACATATGCATATCTATATATGAATGTACTGTGTATTCCAAACTGCATTTATTTACAGAATATGAAATGAACCTATATGTAAAAAAAACACTTGAGTGGATGATATTCCACTGTGATTTCTACCTACTCTTTCACTTTGCCTATTATTTAATAAACATTTGTAAGAAATAAACGTGTATGTTTTTTGATATTATTACAATTGTTTAAATTGCTTTTTTTTGCGAGGTACCCTTCATTTTAATATACCAGAAAGGTTGCAAGAAAAGTCACCGAAGTCTAGTTCCCGGCTTGCTAAGATTGAATCTTTATTGATTGCCATTCATATGTATCGATCATACATACATTTTGCAGTGACTTGAGCTTCTGTTATAAGTTGTTCCCTTTAAAATAGCAAAATCTAACAGCGTCTGTTATGAAGACAGCTATGGGCTATAGGCTCGCGTTAATGTCGTGTGCTTAACCAAGTAATCCATTTAGACACATAAACCCAGTCCGGACATAATTTCTTAACTAACTTAATTTTAGCGTAGCGTACACACTATTTTTTGTTCTCGTTACATAATGTTGTTTCATCAGAAGTCTTAGACATTTGCTTACAGCCAAGCAAGAGTGCAACAGCGCACAATTTGTGTGCAGAAAGAATAAAGTCAAACTGCATTCGTACGTCATCAAATAATTAATTTTGTAATCATTAAATTTGTATTTATTCTTGTATGCCATTATATTGACTTTATTACTTAATTCTGACGTAACAAACTGAACACACAGTAAAAACTGACCCCACAAAAGCACCACAACATGCAATACTATTTAATGCGACATTTCATGCAATAAACAGAACTGTTTCTCCCTTACACACCTAGTAACAACAATTTACCAATCAGATTTCAGGCAACGGCGAAGGGGCGCGACCAATCGGAGAGCAGGCAGAGCTGGCACACTGCCGCACTTTTACTTTGATTGGTTGGATCCATCCCCGCCCTTTTGCCTTACTGACCGACATTCGGCGAAGGGAAAACAAATGTTGCCACTCCGGAATGTCGTCAGCGTGCGCTGCTATAGAACGTATCATGGCGTAGGCGGCACGAAGGAAAAAAAGAGTTACCGGTAATACATAGCATCATCAGATGGAACTATTTGATATGCTTGGTTCCACCAAAATGAGCAAAAGAGACGGTGCTTTTAGTCCGAAATATGCGTATAACAGTAGAACCGCCAGCAGTGACCTATAAATGATGAATTGAGGCATTCCTCTCGCCACAAAACGACGTTAACTTTATTTCTAAATGACAATTTACATAAAAAGAAGGATTAAATAGATAGTAATGACCCAGGACTACACCACTTCTGTCTCTAACATTTAATTTGACTTAATTTATAGTCTACTGATTTATTATAGAGTCGTAAACAACAGATTATAGCGGAATTTAAATACCATTTCAGCATGATTTGGATAACATTTTCTGTTTGCCTACAGCATGACCCAGGACCAAGCACGGGCTAGGAACGCTAGACTCTCTTTAACAGATCTCAAAACTAATCAATAAGCTTATAATATCCATGTTCCGTCCACTTCCCAGGCTCCCGTGGGACGATTGGTGGGAGGGAGCAACATCATAGAACATGGGGCACAAAGCATTATAACATTGCAATGTCTTGTCTTCGCCACAGAGAGGCAGCATTAAGCAAAATAAAATATGAAGCCGTCTTTTCTCGTTTTTGCGAGTCTTAACATCTTCCAGATGAAAGAAAGAGAATTACATGGCTGCTCAATGGGGCTCAATCCCGTCTCAAAAATGTAGGTTCAAATCCCATCTTTGGCTCTCTGTGGGCCCTGTGTCCTCCCATGCCTGTGATGACTGTGCAGGCTATCGCTGGATAATGCATCTTATCCCTGCAATCCAAAATCAATGTGTTTGATGGACATGCTTAGGATATCATTTTGTTTAAGGGTTTATTCTATGGGACAGCCTCTCCTAGGATAGGCTGCAGGTTGCCCATGATTCAGGCCAGTACAGGACAGATAGATGGATTGAAATGCAGGCAAGTTCAATGGTAGTAGGGGGTGATTTCATGCAAAGCAGGTGTGGGCAATGAGAGAGAGGAAATAAATCATCAGGTATAAAAGGCAGGAGTTTTCTAAAATAACCAGCAACCTGCAATACCACCTTCCCCCAATTTTTTATGTTTTATGTAACCCATGTGAATTTGTACAGTTTGTATGTTGGATGAATTAGGACACTTGTTGTAAGTTGTTTGCCTGTTTAAGTATGGGTTTTAATTACAAGCATGTCTAATCTCCTCATTCCTTCTTTTAAGATTCAAGATTTTTATTTGTCACATGCATGAATAGCATGTGTGAATAGTGGTACACTAGGAATGAACTGAAACTGCCGCTACTCTAGGCTGTGCTATAAACAAGGTAGAAGGATAGCAAAATTAAATAACACAAGTTAACTAAATAAGTACAGCACTAAAAATATAATATCAGTAGTAAAGATATGAGAAAATATCTAAGGTGCGGGGTGCAGTTATAAGTGATATTAGTTTTTAATGGGTGGTGTTAATGATCCCAGTGGCCTGGGGGATAGCAGCTTCTCCTCAGCCTCTCAATCACGGCCATAAGGTGCCTCCTGAGTGCAGCTACTGGAACAGTTCATGGCATGGGTGCCCAGTGTTTCTGGTGATATTAACATCCCAGACCTACATCATGGTATGTACTGTAGATGTCCTGCAGGGCGGGCTGTTTTCACTAGGTTATTCCCTCTCATGCCATATCAACCTCTGCAGGGCTCTGAGATCCCTGCAGCTACCATACCAGGCATTGGTGGTTCCAGATAGCAGAGATCCCTCAGCTACCTCAGGTTATACAGTCACTGCCTAGATATCTGCAGCAGTGTGGAAGTTTGGGTCGTCCCTGTCAGGTACTCATAAATGTGTATTCCGAGATACCTGTAGCTGCTGATCCTCCCCACCAGTATCCTGATAATCTTGAGAGGTGTGTAATTCCTCCGCTGCTTCTCCCTGAAGTCCATAACCATCTCCTTGGTCTTAGAGACATTCAGGTTCTAGTTGTTAGCTTGACACCACAGAGACAGCTCCTCAACCTTATCCAGGTGTGCCATCTCATCCCAGAGATTAAACCTACCACCACTATGTCAGCTGCAAATTATAGGCTGGTGTTGAACCTGTGTGTGGCTGTACAGTCATATGTGTACAAGGAGTAGAGAGCACAACCTTGTGGGCCTCTAATGTTGTGAATGAGGGTGTTAGAGGTCCAGTTACCAACTCTCAACACCTGTGGTCTACCAGTGAGGATGTTTAAAAGCCAGTCGTAAAGGGAGGAATTCAGCTTCAGGTCCTTGAGCTTGGTGACCAGCCTATGGTGTTGAAGGCTGAACTGTAGTCAATAAACAGCTTCACATAGTTCCCCTCCCAGTGTTCATGTGGGAGAGGATGGAATTGAGGATATTAGAGATAGCATTGTCCATGTACCTGTTGGGTTGGTAAGTAAACTGGAGAGAATCTAAAGAGCTGGACAGAGATGAACAGTTGAAGTCTTTGATGATTTTCTCAAAGCATATCATCATCACAGAGTGCAACAGGATGGCAATAATTTAAGCAGGTTAGGTTGTTCCTCTTGGGTAGCGGCACAATCATGGATCTCTTGAGGCATGTTGGGATGACAGACTCTATCTGGGACTAATTGAAGATGGAGGTGAAGACTGGGGCTAGTTGGTCTGTGCAGGACTTAAGGACATGTCACCAGGGCCTGCTGCCTTCTTCCCATTCATGCATTTCAGGGATCTTCAAATAAACCATTCACCACAGAGCTGTTCTCCTTCATGAGAAACTGGCTTTTTTCACACTAGTGTACAGAGATTATATTGTGACTTTTGTTGGATCTGTCAGGTGTTATCTATATGTAAGTAATAATAGAATTGAGATGACACCAAAACTGGGGTAAACTGCCCATTAGTATAGTAACTTAGTTACTCTAGCTATTATTGCTGGTTACATGTTGAATCCTTCCTATGTAGAGTTTGTGTGTTTTCTGTTTGTTTGCATGGGTTTCCTTTAGCTATTTTGATTTCTCCCACACAGGCAATTAATGTTATATGCTAGTTTATTGGTTACACTAAGCTAAACTGTGTATCAGACTCCATATACCATGTCTGTAAAAACCCAATGAGTCCCATCCAGGATATTAAACCTCTCTTACACCCATTTTCATGAATATGTAAGATTAGGAACGTCAAAACTGATATAAGTTGTTATTCATACATGGATACTCCCCAACCCTCTGCACTTAGTACACATTTCCCCCAAATATCATTCACACAATACTGGCCACTGTTTCAAAGATTATGAGAATTAGAAATGCATCTGCAGACCTCCAAATTAACACATGAACAGATAAATGCGCACTACGAATTGTGTAGTTATGGAAAAAACAGCCAGTGGTTTGAACGTGTTACTGGATGTGAGTAATTCTGGTTCAGCACAATACATGTATCTGGTTAAATCTGCAAGAAACCATTTGCATCTTATAGTTTCTGACGTTGCTTCCCTTCAACGACAACCGGTGACTGTAACCATCTTCAACTGGTTTCTCTGTCAAGTGCCACGGAGCAAATTAGAGAACTATGAATAAAAAGACATGCTTTTAAAGGTTGCGTGCTAGTCTACTTGCCGAGAGGGGGCGACATAATTGTATGATAAGGTATTTTTTGCACATTGTCATCTCTTGTCGGTATACTCATTACAGTGGTTTCACCTTTTGTTGAAATACGGCGGGTTTAAGTGTCAGGACTGTTGCAACTTTGTTCATATTTAAATCATTGTTATGAAAATAAACAATTTTACTTTATATTGACGGGTATAAATAATAGTTTAGTTCTGCATTTTTTGTCATTTTTTAATTTCGCTCATCAAAGAAATTGTCGTATAACTAAATTGAATTAAATTTATAATAGTTAAAACTTCCTAAATGTGATTACTGCCTCGGATTAGTTTTACCTTCTACAATAATATATTGGTACCACGCAAACATGTTTTTCCTTCAGTAAACTAAGTACTTGCATAAATAATATGTAGACTACTTACAAGGTTGCCAACTTTGCGCAGCTGGCTTAAGTGAAATTCGAGACAAGTCTGCGCACACAATCTGATATGCATGTAACAGCTTTATTACATTGTAATAGTCTGTAGGGTTTGGACAATAACACAACACTTTTGATGTGGCTAATTTTAGGTTTATAATAGAATAATATATGTTTTCCTTAAGATTTCTTGCATGAGCGGTGTGAGTCTAAAAGCATCACGCCAAATGCGTTACAACCCTGTATTCAGTGACACTTTTTCCAGTTGTCGATAGTCAGCTTATAGTGTGCATTGGTAACAAAAATACCGTGCCAGAATCACTTGCTATATAAATAGGAAAAGCTTCTACAGAATGGCGGGAATACTAGGAACAGTGGCTATATAAACTACATTTACAATCCCTATTAAAATTGTCATGCAACTAACGCATGGAGTTCCACCCCACTTAAAATGACATTACTACGACCGATACAGTGCATTAAATTATAGTCATATTTTTAAACTAGCTTATACAAATAGTGAGAAAAGCTGACAAATGTTCCATTACAAAATACGTATAATAAAGACAGTGTACCTATTGTTGAAACATGAATTCTAATGTATTATATATATATATATATTTTCCATTTACATTTTTCATTTCATTTAATTGCAATACATAGTTTCTTAAACGCGCCTTTCCTTCCCGGCTAGTTTTTGGCGCGTTTGAAATTCCCGCAATCGGACGTGACGCAATGAAACCCGACACGCATCCCGATTGGCTGTATTTTGTTCACATTTACATGCTCGATCGATTCTATTGGTTATCAGAATCGAGCGCCAAGACTTGAATAAATAGAGCAGCTCAGAAGCAAGCTGTTACAGTTCACTAAAGAAGCGACTCCTAGGAGGATATCATTTATTTTAGTTTAAATTTTAAAACTTAATTTGAAGTTAATTATTATCTATTTATTTCATTTTAGTTCAGCTTAATTTGTGGGGTTTTATACAATACGTTTTAAGTTGTAATTAGGTACAGTTTCTCTAATCTCTAAAATGTCTGCTCGCAGCCCTCTTTCAAGCAAAAGCGAAAACTCCGTCATTACCAAAATGGACCGTGTTAACCTGACTGACAAAGAAAATACGGTAAGTTATGACTTATTTTAGACTTTGGTTCCTCTCTTTTATTTTCATTGGCTTTTTTGCAGTACCTCACGCTTACGATTCGTTAAACTTTAATATACAAATTCTAACTAAGGATAACATACATGTGTAATATAACTACATACACAGTTAAAAATGAGATGTCTCTGTTTTTCAGCCCCCAAGCTTAAATGCTACCCGAGTTCTGGCATCCAAGACGGCGCGAAAAATATTCGACACAGAGGTAAGTAAACCTGATTACATATTGTTTGTTTATAATTATCGAGACTAAAATGTTCTGGGTACCATTCTAGAAAGGATTTTTGGAGTCCTTTATATCCCTTTGGCGCCCAATCTTGGCGGTCAGCCATGCCCTTAGTGGGACAGGCGGTGATATTTAGGGGTGGGGTGAAAGGGGACGCCGCGGGGGGAGGAGTCACACCGTTCCTTCTATAGACCGGCACGCGTTTAAGCCCTTTTGTGTTTGGTTATGAAGTATAGTTCGGTATGATACCCTGTGCGACTTATCTCTTTCCCGTCCGTAGATGAAGCCTGAAACGGCCCATAAACAAGGCGTCGAGGATGAGCCGCTGCTAAGGGACAATCCCCGTCGATTTGTCATTTTCCCCATCCAATATCACGACATCTGGCAGATGTACAAGAAGGCAGAGGCTTCTTTCTGGACTGCAGAAGAGGTGTGGTGCTGTCTGGGTTAGGAGTCTATGGGTTGTCGCTTTCTGGCTGCTCTGTCTGAACTCTGGGTCGGTCAGTTTTGGAACTAGATGTTTTTTTTGTTTGTTTCTAGGTTGACCTCTCCAAAGACTTGCAACACTGGGAATCCCTTAAAGATGATGAGAGATACTTCATCTCTCACGTTCTGGCTTTCTTTGCTGCCAGTGATGGCATTGTAAATGAGAATTTGGTAAGATGTGTTCTTATGCATATTTGTATTCACATGTCTGTGAATTACCCTTTAAATAAGCTGCATCCTTTCTAATTGTGTTCTTAGGTGGAACGCTTTAGCCAGGAAGTCCAGGTGACTGAAGCTCGTTGTTTCTATGGTTTCCAAATTGCCATGGAGAACATTCATTCAGAAATGTACAGTCTGCTCATTGACACGTACATCAAGGATCCTGCTGAAAGGTCAGTCAGGTACCGCACCAGTGCTGTGTGGTATGCGTGCTTTTCAAAGTATGATCTATGGTCTGTGTTAGACTTGCATGCATTAATCTCCTGGCGATGATGATTGGTGCAGGGGTACGTACCTCAGCTGATGATGGGAGCTGGGTGTTGCTGTTCCTCAGTTTAGTGGGCGTGTGGTCCTCTTAACAGGGCAGCAACATGATAAACACCACGGTCTGAGCCAAAGCAAGAGTGTTTGTTTTAGCATTTTGTACTAGCTGGGGTTTATTGCAGGGAGCATGGGTGTTTCCTAATGATTTCCTGGGTGTTTGTTCTCTGCTCAGTGTGACCTCATATTTCCATTCATATAGGGAGTACCTCTTTAATGCAATTGAGACGATGCCTTGTGTGAAGAAGAAGGCCGACTGGGCTCTGAACTGGATTGGAAACAGGGATGCTCAGTATGGTAAGTTGGTGTCCCAGTAGCACTATTTCAGGCTTTGCTTTGGCCTTTACTCTATGGATGCTGAAAAGTTCCTCTCTTCCAGGGGAGCGTGTAGTGGCATTTGCTGCTGTGGAAGGAATCTTCTTCTCTGGGTCTTTTGCTGCCATCTTTTGGTTGAAGAAGAGGGGTCTGATGCCTGGCCTCACATTCTCCAATGAGCTGATCAGCAGGGATGAGGTGAGTCTGGAACACTTCAGGATGTATCTGTCCCACTGCTTGTCTTGTATACAAACTTTCAGCCAATATTCACTGTCATTTTATATTACTAAATATGTTCATTGGTCCGGTCTTAGCTGAATAGTTCATGTTTGTGTGTGGCTGCATGTATTATGCATAATGAGTTAGGGCTTAACTGAATTGTCTTTTTTAAGGGTCTTCATTGCGACTTCGCCTGCCTGATGTTCAAGCACTTGGTGAACAAGCCTTCCAAGCAGAAGGTTAAGCAGATCATCACAGATGCTGTTGAAATTGAGCAGGTGGGTTTACTGCTGTGGCCTTGGAGATTTCTGCCATGTATTTGTTTTGAAACTAAAGGAAGGACCTACTGATTTCCTCTCTCCCTTTTAGGAGTTCCTCACAAAGGCTCTCCCAGTGAACCTAATCGGCATGAATTGCACCCTCATGAAACAGTACATCGAGTTTGTTGCTGACAGATTGATGCTTGAACTAGGCTTTGGCAAGGTAATTCTATATTTCAACACATGCTGTGTGCAACTGGGATTTCCTAGTTAAGCATATGGTGCTGCTGGGCAATATTTCACATTATGCCATTGTACCAAGTTTACTAACTAAGATTTCTGCATTCTGTGCTCAGATCTACAGGGCGGAGAACCCCTTTGATTTCATGGAGAACATTTCTCTGGAGGGGAAGACAAACTTCTTTGAGAAGAGGGTTGGGGAGTACCAGCGAATGGGTGTCATGTCTGGGCCAACTGATAACACATTCCGCCTGGATGCAGACTTCTGAGTTCAGCACCCCCACACACAGACTCCATGCATTAACACTTGAAGGGAAGGGGATGTGGCATTTGGCTGGGCCCCATGTTCACCCTCCCAACTACCCTGCTGTGTTCTGGTCTGGTCCCAAAGTGACTTGCACCCTGTGCAGCTGGAATCGGGTGCAGCTGACAACTTGGTGTGCACATTATCCACTTTACTGCAGTGCTTTTTAAGTTTTTTTTTGTAATGAATTGTAATTAAAATGAATGCAAAACTGTTTTTTATGTGTGTGTCTATATATGTATAACATTCTGTTATGGTTGGTGAGCATAAGTTATTTGGTTATCCAAAATAAAACCTAGTCAAACTCAGGTTTGGATTTGTCATGATTTACTTTTAGGGGTTGGTATTTTGACTGGGTTATGAAGTTGAGTGGGTGGTGGGATATTACTGTTTAAAGTGCTATGTTTAGATGTGCTGTGTCTTAAAATACTTCCACTAACTCCATGCCCTGGGATAAACTAACGCAAAAGTCGTCTATGTGCTTGTCACCTGTGCTGTTCCACGTGCTACGTAGGCGCGCACGTTCTGAGTATGGTCACGTGAGAATGCTTGTGACTGCCTGTAGCCCGCCTCACGTCACTTACACGGAAACGAAACTAAAATCCGAATAGGCATTGATTAAAAAGACGGGAGCCTGTTTTGGACTTTATTCTCAACAGGAATTGCATACCTTTCGTTCGTACACTGGATATGGATATGTCTGTTGCAAAGCCTAAGCAAACCTTTTTAAATCCGGTAAGGACCGAGTTACATCTGAACGTTTGTAAATACGAGCTTTCTGATATATGACTTGGCGGTTAGCTAGCGGCAAATATTAATTATCGTTAATGATTTAAGTAGTTTGCGGCGGAAACAAATTTTACTTGTGAATACTGCATTTCCGGTGTTTTAGATAGAATCGTTACCAATTTGTTTGCTATACCACGTTTTGACGTGATGGGTGCTCCCTACTCCAAACAAATGGCCTTGTTTAATATTTGTATATTTATGTAAGAAAACACTTTTGGAATTCTTATGACATATTAGTGTTATAGACATTCTCAGGAGTAAAGGGTACGACAGTGTATTTATGCTGTAGGTGTTGCGATGGTTTTATAATATAGTATTATAGGTGTTATATATGTTTTATGAACTCTATTGCGGCCATTTCGCGACCAAAAAGGTTTGGCAGGTCATATCCACAAGAAACTGTCTGGCATTGACTTCTGTTTTCGTTTACCTCATATGGAAGCACATATAGCCAGCTACGTAAATTGAAAACGGTTGAACTACCATCCAGATATTACGCTTACAAGTTGATATCGGGGCAAGTTTACTGTATCAGATGATATGTTCAGTTATGTGACTGAGATGTACATACTTGATGAGCCATCATTGCTTGTTAGACTTTAACAAGGCTGTTTATTTTTTGTAATTGAAACGTTATTGTACCTATTTTAAGCGATAATCTCTATTTGATCTTCTGTTTGCGCGGCGTTACATTTTGACCTGGGTTAACATCTCTTGACGTCCTGTTTGTAACTCTCAGACGGTCCCTTTCGCTGGCACCATCCTCGGTGGGTTGCGGCCTGGAGAGATGGTGCTGATTCAAGGCAATGTGCTGAGCGATGCAGACAGGTATATTGTACCCGACCACGACTGTAAACCGCATTGCTGATAATCTGAATGTCCATTTTGGACGAAAATTCTCATTTAAATTTTATGCTGATTACAGTTTGTTTCCCACAACAATAGGCATTCACATCCAGCGGACAATCGCCTTCTTATCTTATAAGAAAATTTCGACTATTTTTTATTATGTCAAATAAGACTTGGCTAAAATGTCAGACATTTATATTACATTTATCAATGCATGTGTATTACTTATTATTAGCATCGAAGCCCAGGAGTTTTACATCAATTAAAGACCAACCTATTTAGTCATCGCTCTGCGGGAACTTTGATAAATGATGCCACAGTTAAACTATTCCGATAAATATATTACTGACATTTCAAGAAGAAAAATAGTAATAAATAGCATATTGAATTGTTCAAGCAGTTTGACTTTTTTTTAGCCCCGCCTGTTTGGCCTATTTCCAACATTCATAGTTTGAGAAAGTGATTAACAATAGCGAGCGATTACTTGTGTTTGTGACCGTCGTTATGTGTGACTACCGTCATACATGTTACTGGGAAAAGATCGCGTTCAGGTGCACAAACCCTCAGCACATTTTGCGTACCGTAATTATGTTACATTTCATTTACGTACCGCAATTATTTTAACTTTTTCAAGGCTGCAGCTTTTCCACTTTCTGTTCTGTCCTTTTATTTGTGTTCCTTTATGTTATGTCAGGAACTATGATTGGGAATAACTCTTCTGCGTGTTCTTTTAAAACCAATAATCGCTAATTAGGTGGCTAAAATAGTGCGTATAATGTATTTCTGAGCTGCAACATTGCGACTATTTACTACGATTGCTTGCTTTTATTTTGTTTGTTATTTCAAATGGGATACGTGCCAGCTAAATATAACTACCGACAAAGAATATATTCATGTATGTAAATGCAGATTTTAAATAAATGTTTTAAGACGACATGATAGTTATTCTTTTCAATTTTCTTATGCTTTCTGATACTTACGCTGCTTTTTATTTAGTCAATTATGTGATATACAATACCGTGTACTGTGGTGCACTACATTTACTTTCACAGTTAGGAATGCTCGATATAATGTGAAGACAACATTACAAGTGTGTAAGCATGCTGAAAAGACAGCACAAGTCACACTGGGGAGACAAAATCTGACATCAGATGTTAGTCACAGATATTTTATGGGTTCCACTGAAGTAAAGGTAGCTGATTACGAGAAAGATCTCGGTGTGTATGTTGATGCTTCCATGTCCCACTCTCACCAGTGTAGGGAAGCAATGAAAAAGGT
The DNA here is from genome assembly GCA_015164015.2 of Brevimyrus niger. Classification (NCBI taxonomy): domain Eukaryota; kingdom Metazoa; phylum Chordata; class Actinopteri; order Osteoglossiformes; family Mormyridae; genus Brevimyrus; species Brevimyrus niger. Next base: position 2,275 of record JAABNY020000091.1, on the reverse strand, counting down.
CAATAGAATGTTGGGTTATATTTCTAGGTGTGTGGAGTTTAAGTCAAGGGAGGTGATGTTACGTTTATATAATTTCTTGGTAAGACCCCACCTAGAATATTGTGTGCAGGTTTGGTCACCATACCTTAAGAAGGACATTGCTGCCTTTGAAAAGTTGTAATGGAAGTCTACAAGGTTGATTCCTGGTCTTAGAGGAATGTCTTATGAGGAGAGGTTAGCGGAGCTGAATCTGTTCAGCCTTGAGCAAAGGAGACTAAGGGGAACATGATCCAGGTGTATAAGATTCTAATGGTTCTGGATGCTGTTCAGCCAAATGGCTATTTCAATATTAGTTTAAATACTAGAACTCGTGGCCATAAGTGGAATTTAGTGGGAGAACATTTTAAAACAAATTTGAGGAAGCACTTCTTTACACAGCGCGTAGTTAGAGTATGGAATAGTCTTCCTGCTAGTGTAGGTGGGTTCCTTTAAATCAGAGCTAGATAAGATTTTAACAACTCTGAGCTATTAGTTAAGTTCTCCCCAAGCGAGCTTGATGGGCCGAATGGCCCCCTCTCGTTTGTAAATTTCTTATGTTCTTAATGTCTCCCCATTGCCAGAGCTGACCTGTACATCCCAGTAATGAATTCTTTCCAAGATTATAATTCATGTTCACCTTAAAGCACTAGAAGTCTTTTTGATTGCTGTATCACTTTTGTATTGCTTTTTCCTGGAATTTTATGTGGTCCAAAAATCTGCCGGCAAAGTGTGACCTCACTGCTGAAGTCGATTCCACCACTGATTGGTAAACAGCAGTTATGAAACCTCTACAGAATCATAATATCTGTTTATCATAAGTCATTTGAAGTCTTTTAGGCTGCTGTGTTACTGCTGCTTTTTCCTAAAATTTTATGGGGTCATTGGCAAATTGTGATCGCGGTGATTTAGAGAGATGGTCTCAGTCTTTTCTTTGTCACTAAACCTTTTTTCAAGGTCTTGGCTTGGTCTTAAACATAAGGATTAGACATTTGTGTTTGTGTGTAATACTGTATAATAAACTATAAAATACATGAGAATGCTTGTGTTTGTTGAATGCACACTTATTGGTTTGTAATGCTTATGGAGCATGGAACGATCGGTGTATTTTTTAAAACACACAAATCAGAAAACTAAAAATGCCAAAAGTATTTTATTTCGATTGGTTAAGGTTAGAACTGGGTTAGTGTCGATGTTGTCATTGTTGCCATCATGTTTTTTCCCTGCTTGTTCCCCACAAAGATATGAATACAAATGTTTGTGTGTGTGGGCGTGAAAAAATTCACTAATAAATGTTTTGAAGCATATTGTCGCAGAATTTTCTACTTGTCAGATTTTTTTGTTTGTGACCCACTATGCGGCCCACTGTGAATTTTCCCGTGACGCGGTCCTGATTGGCCACCTCCGGCTTGCTTACTACCTTTTAGATATCCATTCAAAAAACCTCCTCCAAACTGTATTTGGAGAAGATTATTACTAACTGTAGTTCCATTACTGCTGTTTTTACTATTAATAGTAAAACTGATATAGATTATTGTTTTCAACCATATTTTTTTCTTAAATTCTATTGTTGTCAAGTTTTGCTTGTTCCTTACAGTGCATGCATGTATCTATCCAGGTTTCAGGTGGACCTCTCATGTGGGAGCAGCACCAAGCCTCGTGCCGACATTGCCTTCCACTTCAACCCGCGATTCAAGAGATCTCCATACATAGTATGCAACTCCCTGCACCAGGAACGCTGGGGAAAGGAGGAGATCCATTATCAGATGCCGTTCCAGCAAGGAGCAGCATTTGAAATCATCATCCTGGTGCAGAAGGCCATGTTCAAGGTAAGTGTTGCAATCAAAAACGTGCCGTGTGAAACAAGGATATGATTTAACAACAGAGCAGGAGTGCTCTTCTGAATTACTGGAGGAGCAGATTCCCCATCTTAGATGGAGATGCATTTTTTGTGTGTTTTGAACAGTTGTTTAAAAACTGCTAATTTCACTCCTTGAAATTGCTTTGTGGATGGCTGAAAATCTGAGGTGAATCCATCCCTCCATTATCTACTACTTTTCCGGGTCGGGTCGCGGGGGCAACAGTCAAAGCAGGGAAACCCAGACTTCCCTCTCCCCGGCCACTTCAACGAGCTCCTCGGGGGGAATCCCGAGGCGTTCCCAGACCAGCCGGAACCATAGTCTCTCCAGCGTGTCCTGGGTCTTCCTCGGGGCCTCCTCCCAGTGGGACATGCCCGGAACACCTCACCAGGGAGGCGTCC
>JAABNY020000089.1:130701-143947 GCA_015164015.2 Brevimyrus niger | reverse complement strand
CACTGGCGGTTGGTCAGGGATGAAGTGCACCAACTGGGGTGAGACACTGGTGGCCAGTCAGGGATGAAGTGCACCAAATGCTGAGTGTGACCCACCCTCGTGCACCTTCCCCCCTCCAGCTGGCCCCCTTGTCTCCTCGGCAGTAGGCTACACCAAGCGGAACCCCACGAGCCCAGCTGAGGGTGACCTCAAGGAGGATGGCGTGACGCAGCCACGGAAGTCCAGCACGGCTGGCGGGCGTGGCCTTGCCCCCCCAAGCCCCATGCTGGGCAATGCCAACAACCCCAACAAGGCTGACATTCCGGACCGCAAGAAGGGCTCCACTGCCCCCAGCGTGAGTGCCCCCCACCTGCATCACTGTGGCATCACCACGGCTGCTTAAGCAGTATCACTGACGGCTAAAAGGGACAATCACCATGACAGCAATGCTATGATATAATGGCCACCTTGAAGAGTGTTTACCACAAAGCATGTGTGTCATATTCAAAGCTGGCAGATAAGTGTTTTGCTCTGTCGATGTGTTCCTCAACTGTATGGGCTGCTGTCTGGCTCGGTCAGGTCTCTTTCTGTCAGTTTCTCCAGGAACCTGCCCAGTACTTGTTCCCATGACAGCGTTCAGCATTTGGAAGGAGATGCTAAATACACACAGTCACATGGCGCTGCCGCATGTTTCATTCCCCTGCCTGTCAACAGTTACCGCCATGAGGTTGTGTGCTCTGGGATCGACACTCTGATCGGCAAATGGCGTTTCTCACTTCAGGGTAACACCGCGTCTGCTGGGATGACGAGGCGGAACACGTATGTGTGCAATGAGAGGACACCCGTTGACAGGCACGCTGTCGTTCAGAACGGCAAAGAGAACAGGTGAGCGTCACCGGCGCCTTCGCTGCTGTCTTGATTTTCAGGAGTCCCAGTGAGCAGAGTGGATTTAACGTCCCGTCTTGTTGGTTTTAGTCGCATTGCACTCCCGGGCTCTGGCAAAGCCTGGTTGTATTACTGCTGCAGCTCCGCTTTGCTCGCCAGCTGTTCTTGGCCCCTGACAGCCACCCTTGCTGAGGGTTACTGCTGTCAGCTTCAGCTTGCTGTTGCCATTTCATCCCCTGTTCAACATGGCTTTAGCTCTAACTTCCTTAAGCTTCTAATCCTTCCGCTTTTAAAATCTCTATAGCCAAATGTTTATATGCCTTCCATCGTGATGGGAGCAGATTCCTGGGGTCTGTAGGTAATTGCAGGATTAGCTGGAGCAGTACAGTTCTACAAAACCATTTCAAAATATTACTCAAAGGTCAAGTGACATTTTGAGTGATTGGTTTTATTCTCATGTAATATATATATATTAGTTTTAGTCTAGTTTTAGTCGACTAAATATCATAAGATTATTGTCGACTAAAACTACAGCTGATTTAGTTGACTAAAATGTAATGTGCGAAGTATAATGTTTCAAGTTTCCATTCGATTTCTGAAAGTCATTATGGTCACCAAGATGAAATGAAACCAATGTTAAGGGATGGTATTAAGGTCTGACTGTGCAGTACACAAATACACAGATTTTACTCCTATTTGAAACACACACATATGTTTGTTTACCCGGAAACTGAGTTCTGTAAAATCAGTAGTGCCATTAGCGCAAAAATAAAATCACTTCAAAGAAAAATTGCATAGGCTATAATGCCACTCTCTGCTCTCTCTGAATATTGAAATGGAAATAAATATTTGTAATACTTTTATTTGCTATTGTTCACCGTTTTCCTGAAATTCTGAAATTCTCAAACATGTTAATAGGAAAATACCAATAATGGTATCAGTGATATATAACCATTATCAAGAAAAAAATTCCAAACATTGAAAACATGCTTCTCGAGGGCTAGCAGTAGCTGGAAATGCAACCATTCCATTTTAGAATTTTCATCATCAAAATAATTACCCCAAGGCTACAGTTCTATTAGTGTATAGAGCTAAAAATAAACTCTCCCCTCTTTCAGGTGATTTCATGTTTAAGCTTTTTTTTTAGCCTTTTTAACAACTGTATAAAATAATGTTGACACTCATGCTTTTAGACTCGAGCACAAAATCTTACGGCAAATCTATATTATTCCATCAACCTAAAATTAGCTACGTAGAAATTGTTGACCTTGTCGAGCGATTTACCTACCTATTCAGCACTATTCATGTCTCTGAGCCGTTCATAAATAAATACATAAATCATAGGGCCCTGATGGCATCTTACATATAGTTTTAAAACAGATGAGGGCTATTATTAGCCAACCTTTAACTTTACTATTACAAAAATCCTTATCTGTTGGTGTGGTACCTTTTGATTGGATGCATGCTAATATAACACCCATATTCAAAAAAGGAGATGGAAGTAATCCAGCAAACTATAGGCTAATCAGTTTAACTTGCATAACTGGAAAAGTAATGGAAGTTATAATCCAAAGGAAAATGGTAGATTACCTGGATTCAAATAACATTCTAAGGGATAGCCAACATGGATTTAGGAGAGGTAGATCCTGTTTAATGAACCTACTTGAGATCTTTGAGGAAGCTACAAGAGAAATTGATCACAAAAAGGCCTACGATGTGATCTACTTAGATTTCAGAAGGCCTTTGATGTTGTCCCCAACGAATGGCTCTTGCTTAAGCTTAAAGCTGCTGAGATTTTAGGAACTCTAGCTGCATAGATCAAAAACTGGTTAACAGGAAACAGTGATTAGTTATTGGAGGCACAATGTCACAGTGGATCTGCATTCATAGTGGGGTACTGCAAGTTTCAATTTTAGGACCACTGTTGTTTCCTAATTTATATTAATGACATCGACACCAATACATACCTTAAACTGATTAAATTTGCAGATGCTACCAAGGTGGGTGGTGTAGCAGGTATTGAACTAGCTCCCGATATCAGTCCTGGTGCTCCCTGGTCTTGTTGTATGGCTGTGAGACATGAATGCTATCCAGTGAACTGAGACAAAGACTGGACTCCTTCATTACTGTGTTTCTTCAGAGAATCCTTTGGTACAGGTAGTTTGACTTTGTGTTGAATGAGCAGTTGCTGGAGGAATTTTGACTGAAACACATTACCTGCTTTGTGAGGAAGTGTCAGGTATGGTAGTACGGCCATGTGGCACATTTCCCCGAGGGTGATCCGGCTGTCAGGATCCTCATTTCAGATGACCCAAGTGGCTGGATAGTGCACCGAAAAATCACATTCCTACCCTACTGTAGCATTCAGATTTGAAACAGAATTTTATTTACATTTTAGTGAAGTTAATGGATTCAGTACGAAAGAACATCATACTGTAAAGTTGCAGGTTCGCATTCTGTCCCCAGCTCTATGTGTGTAGTGTGTCTGTGTGCGTGTGCACGTTGGCATGTTTCCTGCAGGTTTCCTCCAGTTAGGTGAACTGTCATTTATACATTGTCCAGGGTGTGTCGCATGTGTGATGATTCATTTCCAATCCACTGTGTGATCGTGTGTGTCCTGTGATTCACTTCCAATCCACTGTGTGATTGTGTGTGTCCTGTGATGGACTTGCAGTGCAGGGTGTCCCTTTGCCTTTCTGGGAAAAGTTTCAGGCTCACTGTCAGCTGGTACTGGAGAGTAAAGGTGATATTTATAAAGAACAATGCTGGATTCCTGCACAGACTGGCCATTGGGAAGTTGGCGAATGGTGGGCCGGTCTTGTGAGGGCCAGTGTTTCTTCCCCAATCCTAACATTTTATGTGGTGGAATGTAACAAAGTATTTGTACTTTGTTACTGTACTTAAGTACATTTTCACGTATCTGTACTTTACTTAAGTAAAAATAATAATGCATATTAATTAATGCATTTATTTTACATTTTGCGGAAGTTATCTGTACTTTCTACTCCACTACATCTCTCCAGTTTATGCTGTTACATTTCATGAACACAATTTCCTCAAAATCTTGCATGAAAAATAGTTAGCCTATTGCTTTCTGGCGTTTTCTGCCATTTCCTACCGGTCAGGTGGCTTTATTATTGTGCATATCAATAGGAGGTGAGTCGGATGTGTTCCATTTGCCACAATAGTGGCAATACTATGGACCTATATGAAAAAGCAAGATTTTTTGCTTAGCTGGACAACTTGTCGAATTTAAGGTACCTCAGTTTAAATGTTCTTTATCATTGTTCATTTACAATTTGCCCGAACTACCTTAAATTGGACAAATAATCTGACTAATCATGAAATTATTTGGTTAGCAGTGTCACTTGATAACACATTACGCGCGGTGCTTCATGTATAAAACTCCGTAGCAACATGTCCACAGATAAGTTGGACAGTATAGCGTGTGCAACCAATTTAATGAGCCACAAATGAGAAGTAGTGCTTAAACGGGATAGAACTACGACTTTCCCTTCTGTTGATGAAGGGCACAGCCATCTTGGATTCTGAACTCGGGATACTCTGTGCTGTCTGAGATTCTCAGATCTCCAAGAAACGGGAGCACGCATGTCGTCACTTCCAGCTTCAAAACTCGGAATCAGAGTTCCGAGGGCAAATGAGACAAACGTGGATACTGGTAGTAGAGACAGAGCGCAACACGTCATACTTTGGAAACTTTTGTTTGCGGTCCAGCAGCTTATGAAAACTTAAAATCCAAAAGAGATCAGAATAAAGCCAACAAAACAGAATACATAGGAACCTTTACTTTACTCTCTGCTTACATTCATTTTTGAAACGTGGAAATGCGCTCAAAAGGCACTGAGCAAGAACCAGCCCGGCACCAGCTCCTTGTTTCTGGAAATGAGGCAGTAGTTTTTAGATACACATGTAAAGTGGAGTGAAACATTTGATGTGAAATGTCTGAGCGCAGTCAGACTCTGTTTACTGTATTGATAGAATGCCTCTTGTCCAATCATGTTTTTGTTGTATAATAATCGAATAATAACCTAACAACAAAGTTTGTATTACCCAATATAAACTGGTCCTTACCAAAGACCATAGGTGGACAACACGAGTGAAGTCATACTCAAGTTTTTCATGACTTTCAAGTCTTTCACGACAATTTATGAAAGACCCAACAGACTTGGATGTTGCTAACTTGAGACTTGATTTCCACTTTTTATAAATAACTAGTTGCACAATCTATCACTGCAGTTAATAATTTCGAACTTTTTTTTTCCCATTTGTCATCACCTGCTCCACAGATGTGTTTCTGACTGCTCTTATTTGAACCTCAAAAATGCTGTGCGGATGAGAAACAAGTAATTTGTTGAATGCAGCTCAGCACATTAGCATGATGTAACCATGGCTGCGTCCATACGAAAAAATTTTACACAGATGAAGTTTTTTTTTTTTTTTTTTTTTTTAAAGTAACAATTGGCAAAACACATTTGACACATTGTCGACAGTCTTTGAATCTCAATCTACATTTCATGACCTTTAAAGACGGGTTAGTAAGCTATAACTTTGTAAACTGGCAGTTTAACATTAAATGTCCCATTAATTTTCTGACATAATTATATTGATGTTGTATTTTATAAAGATTTCCTAGCCCTCTGACAGGAGGGTTAGAGCCAGGAGGCCAAACTCTGCAGCACTGGTTTAAAGCCTTGTGCTGTTAAAAATTATTGCTTACAACTTATATTCTTGTGCTCATGTATAGTTTTCCCTTAAACATTCAGCTGGTTGATTGTCTTGTGGTTGATGTGTTAACGTTGTAGAACTCATTACGGATATAATGATACACAAAATTCATGGTTTGGTAAAAACCTCAGTTTTGGGTTCACTTTTTTGTGGAATTTTGGTACAGCAATTAAAACAGAATTTGTTTTGAGATTTTTTTTATTAAAAATGCAAGCAGATACAATTAGGAACAGTTGTACACTAAAGGCAGTGCATCTGTCTGTGTGTCTGAATAAATATGTAAAATAAATTTTACAATTTGAAATATGACATCCTAACAACCATAATGAACCAAATCCTGTCTGAATGCTCTCTTACCAAGTATGTCCACATTTGTAATGATAAATACGCTTATTGTGATTTTTAAATTTTTTTTTTTTTAGCCCAGTCTGAAATTTCTGCCAAAATTGCCTTAAATGTCATGGGGAGACTAACTTGCAGAAGCTGTTTCTGCTTTGACCTGGTCATACACAGACTTGCATTTGGCTTTTTGGTGGTGTTTGTAGTATATCCAGGTGTGGCATAAAAGAACTGACAGACATCTTGGTCTAATTTCCAGTCTGCTCTCTCTCCAGTGCTGGTGTAATTTAGTAGGAAACCAAAACCAATCCCCAAACTGCTTATTGTGACTGACCAGTTACCTATAACCAATACACAGCCAGTGTCACGTTTGCGGGTTAGGCAAGCCGGTAAATAGGCAAGTGGAGCCGAACAGACGAGAAAACGGGGTTTATTGTCCAGAACAGGGAGCACACAGGGAAGCAGGACAACTAACTGCAACGAACAGGGCCAGGAGCAGACAGAGGAGACACAGAGGGACGAGAAGCAGAAAAAGGAGGAATGATGGAACCAGTAGCAGACAGGGAAGACCAGACAGGAATGGGTGGAGGCGGGCAGCGGCTGGAGGGGCCGCAGGTGACCGGGAGGAGGGAGCAGGAGGGGACTACGATGGGAACAAGGAGACGGGACGAGGGACAGATGAAGGAGCTAAGGAGGGAGTCGGAGGGGGCACCAAGGGAGAAGAGGAGGGAGTCAGAGGTGAGCCTGACGCAGGAAAGGATGGAGGAGAAGCCGCAGCAGGCGGTAGCAAAGCCCCAGCTGGCAAAGGCGCAGCCGACCAATGCGTAGGAGGAGGGGAAGCCGCAGGCAACCAATGAGGGGCCGACAAGGCACCAGAGGTGGGACCGGGGACCGTCGACGAGCCCCCAGAGGGGGACCCGCAGGCAACCGACAAGCTGGATCCCAAGGACCCGCAGGCACCCCCCAAGACCCAGCCAAGGCGAGCAAGGACAAACCAGGGAGCTGGGAGGGCGGGACCCAACCCCTGCGCTTGTGTCTTCTCCACTTCCTGGACACTGACGGGCAGGGTGTCAGTCGGAGTTGACCGTGCCAGGGCGAGGGAAGAGGAGTCAGTAGGGAGATCCCCGAGGCGTACCACTCAAGTTCCTCCTCCTCCAAGGAGGAAAAAGCGGCAGTCAGACAGTCTGGGACCTCCTCGGGGACTATGACCAGGGCTGTGAGGGACTGGAGCACGGTCTGGAACAAGCAGAGTCTGGGCCAGGGCAGCAGGCATCCCTGAGGGTGAAGCGGGCAGTGCTGTAGTGAGTAAGGGCCGTTATGCAGCAACCGCTGATTCTCTGCCAGCAGGGGGTACTGACAAGACGGGCCAGGCATCAGGAGAGACAGGCAGGACAGACGAGAAATCAGGCATGGTGGCGGAAGCGGGCGGAGCCGCAGGCATGGCGGCGCAAGCCTGCGCACCTACGGGCAGAATGGCGTCCTCGGGTGGTACCGTTGCAGCAGCAGCAGGTGGAAGGTCGGGCATTTCAGCCAGCACGTCCAGGGTTGGCGCTTCCTGGAGAGGCTTGGTACTTTTAAGGGGTCGCAGGACCTGCGGGATAGCGTCCAAGACAGACCCGATCCCCACATATTCCAGGCAGCCACACTGGAACATGGAGGCTGGTGGTGATGCCGGCTGCACGGCTGTGGTGATCCTCTGGGGGCTGCAGAGAGAGAGCACACCCCCAAAAAGATTGTCAGGGTGGCTTCTTACCCTTTTTCCCTGGGCCTCTTCTTCTTTCGCCGGCTGGGACAGGTAGGCAGAAGCGGGGTTGCCTCTGTGAAGGCAAGCGGCGACCGCTGCTTCCTCTTGACCTGTCCCATTAGCTGCTGAAGGTTAGCGCATACTTCCGCTATTACGTGCATTTGGGTGCGTGGGGTAACCTCCTGTATGAAATCCCAACATCGTTTGGCTACCTCACTTAAGCCGGGGTCCTCTTGGACCTCTGGCTGGCCTTTCCAGTGCATCACTTCTAACAGCAGGACGAGCCATGGGTCTTCTTCCTGCCGCGCTGAGTCGTTTGTAAGATCTGTCATTCTGTCACGTTTGCGGGTTAGGCGAGCTGGTAAACAGGCGAGTGGAGCCGAACACACGAGAAAATGGGGTTTATTATCCAGAACAGGGAGCACACAGAGAAGCACGACAACACACTGCAACGAACATTACCAATGACAGATCTGGGCATACTGAATTAGACACGACTAAATACACCAGACAGGCTGAACTGAACAAGCAACAAGTGAGCACAATCAGGAATTAAAACAAAGTAACAGAGGGGGGCGTGGCACACATGAGGATTGTATGAGCCGGGCGTGACAGCCACAACTAGCATAATGTTTCTTATGTTGAACATCTTCTGAATTTGCTTTCCTCCCGTGTCAGTAAATATATCCGTTTGTTTCATTGTGCATACCAAAATGAAAATGATGTACTGATTGGTACATGACCAGTACGTGTACCATTAAATTTCTAACAGACATGGGCTTTTGTCATAAATTATCTTCTACATTCATCTCTCATTGTCTTCACAGTATGTTTGGGATCATTCTGTTGCAGTATAAAGTGCCGTCCAGTGAATATGGAGGCATTTACTGGAACTTGAGCATCTCAGAGTTCATTGTGTCAGTGTTGTCAGCAGTTGCATGGTCAATGAAGATAAGTGTGCTACTACTTGTGGCAGCCATACATGCGCAAGCCATAACACCCCCACCCAGTTCCTTTTCATCTCCACACTTTCCTCGCGCCATCCCTCTGATAATGGTTAATCTTGGTTTTGTCTGTCTATAAGACCTCTTTCTAGAATTCTGAAGGCTCTTTGAAGTACTTATTTGCCAATTATTATCTGGCTGTCCTGTTTTAGCAGTGTACCCTCTGTATTTCTGTTGAGGTATTCTGCAGATATTAGTCTCTGACACTTATTTGTGTGTGTGTGTGTGTGTGTGTGTGTGTGTGTGTGTGTGTGTGTGTGTGTGTGTGTGTGTGTGTGTGTGTGTTTTATGTTTTTAATACATTGTGGGAACCAAAGCTTGGTAATTTTCTGATTCCTACAAAGATCAGTGAATGCCATCAAAAAACAAAAAATGCCAAATGTTTGCGTTTATTTGGTTAGGTAAAGGTTAGAGCTGGGTAGGGTTAAGATCTTCATGATGGTATTAGAATGTTTCCCATAGAAAGGATAGTCCCCATAAAGATAATTGCTAACTTGTGTGTGTTTGTGTGTATCCCTGAACACTAAAAATAGTTCCTAAAAAAATGAATTTATTTCACCTCTTTGAATTCCTCCCTCAGGTTTTGCCTCACTTTCTGTCTTGCGTTCGCATTGCCTGTAACTGTTGCTGCACTCATTTCCAGTCGCAGCACCTCTCATACCTACAGGATTTGCCGAAAGGTCCAGATATTTAGCCTTCTAGGTTTTCTGACGGGTGTCTGTAACACATTGGCGATTCCATGAGGTCACGTTTTGAACATTTGATGCATAGCGATCAAACGGCAATTTGCCAATGTCAATTGCATGTTGATTTACCTCCGATCTGGGGGTTTTGTCTGTATTTTCCAAAAACTGTCAGCTAGTGGAAAACTGGGGATAAAGTTGTGTAGTGTGAACATAGCATTACTTATATTGGAAGCTGGCATTTGCGACATGCACCCATCGGGAAAAACAAATCATCCAACGAGAAAGATGTATGGAGACTGTGAGAACTGATACGTGCACTTGCAGATTTTTCTGTGTAAATGATTGGTTAAAAGGAATAACAACCAATGCTTTGAGGTGGCTACAATGATCTAGATTGTCTGTCCAAACAATTTTGTGTCATATCTACTTGTTAGAACATAAAAAACTGAGATTTCCCTGTGATTTTTATCAAGCATTTTTCATTTATGTTGTCGTTAAAAATTAGTCATGAAATAAAAGATCATCAATGAAAACTTATCGTCAAAATTCCCACTCGCCTGATTCCAGTTCAGTCCCAGCTAAACGTCCCCCCACAACGTGTGATCTGTGCCAACCTGCTCCCTAAACTCATGTCACAATCTGTTTGTCATATTCTGTTTAACATACAGTATAGGTCTGGTGACCGGTCACTTTTGGAGGTGGGCAGCAAATATGAGAATGGGGTCTTTCAGTCTTTGGAAGAATACATGGAATATGTGGTAGATAGGAAAGGGAACTAGGATTGGAATAAAACCTAGCATGTGTGCGTGTAGATAGTGATGTAGATAATGACAGGGGAACCCTGTTCTTCTATGATGACCAAGCTTTTTACTTACAATGCAGCCTTAGCCAAGCGTGTAGTGTGGTGTGGTATTCCTGGCCTGTAGTGTGCTCCTCTTCTCAGCCTCTTACCAGCCCTGTTTGACTCCCCCCCCTCCCCCCCAGTGCTGTGGTACCAGCCAGCCAACGGACAGCGGTGGCCTCCACACACAGCATCAGTGGCACCACACCCCCGGACCGGCTACGCTTCCCACGGGGTACGGCCAGCCGCAGCACCTTCCACGGAGGGCAGCTGCGGGAGCGCCGACCAGCCACCTACAATGGGCCACCAGTATCGCCCACGCTGTCACACGATGCCGCTCCACTCTCGCAGTCCCGCAGCCGTGGCTCCTCCAACCTCTTCACCAAGCTCACTTCCAAGCTCACCCGCAGGTAGGCCGCTCAGCCGGCCCCACCCACTCGCACCTGCCATTTCTGCCTGTTTTCGAGGGTTTTGGGAGTTTGGTTTGGACTTTGCCGGTTCTGGTTTCGGTTTCCCTGTAGTCTAAGGTGAAGGTTCCTCCATGAGGAATAACCTGTACTGACCTGAGCTCTCTGCTTCTGATGGTTTCCCACAGATTATCATCAAACAGAACCATTATTTTGGGGGGCTGCTTTCTGTGTTAAAAATACTCACCTTTGGCACACCCTGCTACGCCCCCTGCTGGCACTGCTTTCTCTCACGTCCCCAACTGACAGTTATTTCCTGATAGACTGCGCTGGGCTGCAACCAGCAGATCAGCACTGACCATGTGAGCAATCTAGGTGCAGCCGCTGCCCCTTGTCCATACTGGGCTCTGAGTTCCAGTGCTGCTGTTCCACACACACAGTCCAGTCTGTCTGCACATGCGAGGGAGTCTTCTATGTGCTTGCATTATAAGCTGAGTGGGAATTACTTTTGTAAACTTGATGCAGATCATCTATCTATCTACCTACTAATGTACCTACCTACCTACAGTGGATATAAAAAGTGTTTTTGTGATGTGAAAAATAGGCCACGATAAATAATTTCAGGGCTTTTCCTACTTTGAATGGGACTTATAATCTGTTCAATTCTTTGAAAAAACAAATTTGTTAGGGGGGAAATATAAAAAATTAAAAACATCTGATAAGCTGGTTTTATAAGTGTGTACACCATTAAACTAATACTTTGTTGAAGCACCATTTGATCTAATTACAGTACTCAGTCTTTTAGGGCAGGAGTCTACTCTTGACTTGCTAATATTTGCCCACTCTTCCTTACAAAAGCACTTCCAAATCAGTCAGGTTGCAAGGGCATCTCTTGTGCACAGCCCTCTTCAGGTCACCCCACAGATTTTCAGTTGGATTTAGGTCTGGGCTCTGGCTGGGCCATTCCAAGGGTTTAATTTTCTTTGAACAAAGCCATTCTTTTGTTGATGTGGATGTATGCTTGGGGTCATTGTTGTGCTGAAAGGTGAAATTCCTATTTCAAGCAGGTTTTGGGCCAAAATTGTCTGGTATTTGGAACTGTTCATAATTTTCTTCACCTTGACTAAAGCCTCAGTTCCATCTGAAGACAACCCCAAAGCGTGATACTGCCACCATATTTTACTGTGAGTATGATGTTCTTTTGGAGATGCACAGGGTTGTTTTAGTGGCAAATATACCTTTTGGAATTGTGGCCTAAAAGTTCAACCTTGGTTTCATCAGACCATAATAGTTTCCGACATGCTTTAGGGAAACTTTTTTTTCAGAATTTGCCCAGGCCTTGATGTTTTTCTTTGTACGATTAGGCTTCCATCTTGCAACACTAGCCCATAGTCTGGACATATGGAGAATATAGGAGACAGAGGTAATACACACCCAGCACTTACCAGAAATGTGTGTAGCTCCTTCCATGTTGCTGTAGGCCTCATGGCCGCTTCCTTGACCAGTTTTCATTTTCTTTTCATCAATTTTGGAGGGACGTCCAGTACTCGGTAACTTCACTGTTGTCCCGTATTTTCTCCACTTGTTGATGACTGTCTTCACTGTGTTCCATGTTATATCTAATGGATTTTTGTACCCTTCTCTTGACTGATACATTTCAGCCATGAGATTCCTTTGATGATTTGTAAGCTCTCCACGAACCATGGCATTGAGAGACATAGATAGATGGATACTTCATTAATCCTGGAGGAAATGTAGGCTTTCAGTAGCTTGAAAAAATAAATGGTAGAGACAGTAATGCACACAGCAATAGATTAAAACACAAGGACTGCCGTTGTAGAGAGTGAAGAAGTTGTACAGATCAAAGTGACTGTGTACACAGATAATAAGCTACTCCCATTCATTATATGTATGATGGGATAAAAAAAAATATAGAAATATATAATTGAAAGTGTATATATAATATACAGTGGTACCTTGGTTCTCGAACTTAATCCATTCCAGACTCTGGATCGAATCCTAAAAAGTTCAAGTTCTGATCAAATTTTTCCCATAAGAAATAATGGAAAACCATTTAATTGGTTCCCGGCCCCCCAAAATTACACCTAAATATGTTTTTTTAGGATTTAAACACAAAATGAACAGGATAAAACAAGAAGAGCATTTTTTTTAATGGCTTCAAAAACAGTAAAGATCTTATCCCAACATTACCCCATTATCGTCTGCTCCTTCCGTGTGCTTCGCCCCCTCGAGTGGGATCCCCATGTGATCAGCTGTTTCTGGTTATTGTCATTAGTCCTCTGTACTAAGTCCGCATTTCAGTTTGTTTCATCAGTCTGGTCATTGGGTGCGTTTGACTTGCTTACAGCGCTGGCTTAAAGCAACACATTCTGATTCTGACGCAATGCATTACGGTTAAATGCATTGCAACCTCTCACCCGGCTGCACAAACTGGAACCGCCTGGAACACACCTTTGCCCTTATTGGTTGAAGAGTTTATTTACACGCATGACGTTTGTATCCCAGGCAGTTTCGATGCGCACAACCTTGAGGCGGATGGGCTACAACAGCAGAAGACCCCACCGGGTACCACTCATCTCCACTACAAATAGGAA
>JAABNY020000089.1:116076-130601 GCA_015164015.2 Brevimyrus niger | reverse complement strand
ACTAAGGGAATCCAAGAAGGCCGGGTACTCCGAACTGACATTCGGCGCATAAGCGCAGATGACAGTCAGAGACCTATGCCCAACCTGAAGGCGCAGGGAACCAGCCCTCTCGTTCACCGCGGTAAACTCAGTTGTTAAAGCACCGAGCTGTGGGGATACCAATAGCCCCACCCCAGCCCAGCATTGCTTACCCGCTGCAACTCCAGAAGAAAAAAACGTCCAGCCCCTCTCCAGGAGATTGGTTCCAGAACCCATGCTATGCGTTGAGGTGAGCCTGATTATATCTAGCCGATATTTCTCAACCTCACGCACAAGCTCAGGCTCCTTCCCCACCAGAGAGGTGACATTCCATGTCCTGAGAGCCAGTTTTGTTAGCCGAGAATTAGAATGCCAGGGCTTCCCTTGGCTGCCACCGAATCCACAATGCACCGAACCCCTGACATTCCCCTTGCGGGTGGTGGCCTAACTGGGGACAGTCCCGCGTGACTCTTTCGGGCTTTACCCGGCCGGACCCCACGGGCTAAGGTCTGGCCACCAGGCACTCGCCAACGAGCCCCTCCCCCAGGCCTGGCTCCAGGGTGGGGCCCTGGTGACCCTAGTCCGAGCGAGGGAAACGGGATTTTGTTTTTATTCATTATCATGGGGTTCCATATTTCCAACGATAAAAGTACTTTGGAATGATTTTTGCATATCCCATCATGCTCTGCTTTGAGACATATCCACACATATAGGTGAGAATTAAGCTTGGGGTCTCAGTGAAGAGTTAGCCAGCGACTTTTGAACCAGCAACCTTCTGATCACAGGCACAGTAATGTCAGACACAGATGTGGAGACTGGGGTGGTTTTTCTATATTGTATATATGTATTTGTATTTTAACCGGCATTCAAACCCTGGTCTTGCTTGACCCATGTGGAATACAGCTCCAGCCTCCTCTTGGTCTCTGATGGAAATGTAATGTTATCTGACTGTGAAGTGGGGCCCTCTCTTTAACTGTATGCTGTTTGTGATGCAGATGTGGCTATAGTGCAGGAGAGGGTGTGAGCACCTGCAATTGAAGTTTTTATAAAACATGGGGGTATGAGTTTGTAGTTTTATGGGTTCATCAGTTGTGAGTTGTTTGGGGCTATGGTGCTATTTTCTTTGGGGAGCAGGGGCAAAATTTCATATAGGAGAGTGTAATATTAGTGTTAATATTGCCCTCAGTCCATAATGTTATTGATGTCCTGTTTTTGAGGACTGTTTCACCTTACATTGTCTCAGTGGTGTTGCCCTGTTAAGCTAAATTGGTGAAGGTTTTGAGTAACAAGAGAGAGGGTAAGTACAAACTCTGCAGCTTGACTGTGACTTCTAAAGCTGGGATAATTGGTAACATTCCCTCTTGGATATTATGAACTTTTTACGTTCTGTTATATGGCAATAGTAATGCCTCACCAGGTTTCCTTTTTCATGCTCCCTGAGGCCATGGCCTATGCTCATCTGCCTGGAGGCCTGCCATTTGATGGCGAAGAGCTTCTTCAGGCCAGTTGGTGGCCAGATTACACAATGTAAGGAGAAAGCTCATCATACAGAGATCTTGCTTACTTTATTTAGCATATTTTGTCCAAAGCAGAGACAGAGCACATTACAAACATAACAGAACTGGCCAACCCCAGGTTTGACTGACCACTGGGCCTTGGACACCGCAGCACCCAAAGCTATGGCTCTTTGGCATCTCCCATTAGTAATACACTGTATTATTCATTCTCTACAACTCTGAAAAATTCTTGCAATTTTAACTTCACTGATGAAGCGTATAAGATGCAATGGTACTTATTGGATCACCAGATAGAAATTAGGATGTTTCAACAAAAAGATAATGAGGATTAAGCAATCAACTATAACAATGGTGGTTGCAGGAGGTAGTGCTACCATTCGGCAACCGGAGGGTTGCAGGTTTGAGCCTCAGGTCCTCCTGACCCCATCGAAGTGTCCTTGAGCAAGACACTGAACCCCAAATTGTTCCCGGTAAGCTGGTTGGCGCCTTGCATGGCAGCCTCCGCCACCGGTGTGTGAATGTAAGGTGTGAATGGGTGAATGTGAGGGATAGATTGTAAAGTGCTTTGGTAAAAAGCGCTATATAAATGCAGTCCATTTACCAATTGGTTGTCATATTAATCATATGTTAACCATGCATTTACAGTGAATCAATATCTATATCCATATGTCAAGTAGGAGTCTAGCAGTCAAGACATGTTTTGGGAAACTGAGCAAAATTGGTGGATTTACCTTGCTTCCAAGGTATACCAATAAAGCAGGAGAATTGTGTTTATCATACACTACAGCTCGGTTTGTTGGTGTTTTGTGACAAATCAGGACTTAGAAATCCTTGTAGGGAATTGGGAGTTATAGTTTATCAACTTTGTGCTACTTGGCCCTTGGTACCAGAGTGTGACAGAAGCGCTTCACTGGATTTCTCATATAAAAGAGATAACTTTGCTCACCAACTGAGAGGTCCACAGTCTTATTCCCAGTGGCTTAACTAGAGTTATTAAAGAAGGCAATTAATAATTTTCTTCCACAGATGTAAACAGTTCTTGAAAAAGCGTGAACTACACACTGATAGTTTAAATGAAAAACACTTGTGGATTTATCTTTGTGCGCAGAACATAGCAGTTTGCAAAAAACTACATGTAGCAAACACACACTGCACAGGAATGTGCAAAGTATGGATTTGTATTTCTAATGTAACACATCATAAATTCAATCAAAGGGATAAAGATATTTATCTTTAGCTTTTCAGGTGTGCAGAGCAGAAACATAGAAGCTACGGCAGGAGAATTATGAGAAAAAAAGTTCATAATCAGCTACAAGCATGTAGAGTCACAGTATCAAAATGCTTATTCAAAGTATCGCATTAGCAGGGTGCTAGCTCTGTGTATCAGTTGAGCACATGTTTTCAATTGGTTGAGCTCTGTATAAGAAAACATCACCCTCTCTCATCTTGCTCGGACCTGACGTTCACACTGGGCCTGTTTGAGAGACAGGACAGGACAGTATGATGTATGTGCAATATTCCAGCTTAGAAAAGACTGGTAGCATGCAAAGATATTACAGTAACACTAAAAGCATTAACCAGTCAGCATAATTTTTTATACATAACTTCAAAATGCATTGTAATGCATTCATGAAGTATTATAAACATGCCTATAAATATTTCTAAAAAGGCAAATCACATTATAGCCTTGCTTATTATGCATTATGAATGCACTGTGAGTAGCTTTGCAGTACAAAGCATACATAATTATAATACTGATAATTTTAATGCATCATGCAGGTATTTATAGTGCATTATAGATGACATCTTCATAGAGCATCCATGCTGCATGATAAACATGGCTTTTTATGTCATGCTTATAATACTTCATAAATGCATTATAATGCATCATGAAGGTATGCTTGATGCATTATAAAACAGACTTCATAGAAAGTGTTACTGATATTTCTGTCAGATACAGATATAGACTAGACTAGACGAGACTAAGGGACATGATCCAGGTCTAAAAGATTTTATTGGGTCTGGATGCTGTTCAGCCAAATGACAACTTCGGTATTAGTTTAAATACTAGAACTTATGGCCATAGGTGGAAATTAGCGGGACAACATTTTAAAACAAATTTGAGGAAGCACTTCTTTACACAGCGTGTAGTTAGAGTATGGAATAGTCTTCCTGATAACGTAGTGCAAGCTGAATCTTTGGGTTCCTTTAAATCAGAACTAGATAAGATTTTAACTCTGAGCTATTAGTTAGGTTCTCCTCAAGCGAGCTTGATGGGCCAAATGGCCTTCTCTCGTTTGTATAGTTCTTATGTTCTTATGTTTTTATATGTTTGAACAACAACTTTACTATCACCTCGAAACCCCACGTATAATTCAGAGTGATGGTCATGTAAATGCTTTGCTGAATTTGTCGTACTGCTCATTTTGGTTGTGACAACTTTGAAACACTTCTTGCAAAGGGGCTTGTCAACATCTTTTGGTTTTCCTTGTTCATCTGGAAATGTCCTTGTTCAACCAAGCAGGTGCTTATTTTTTATGCTGTTTGCATGGTGTACATCATGATTTACTATATGCAATCTATTATTATTTTTCTTGTTGTTGTTGTTGTTCTTCTTCTTCTTCTTCTTCTTATTATTATTATTATTATTATTATTATTTTACTGTGTGTCAATTTTTTCTAGCAGACAGCTACTGTGACCTGCTAGTGTTTTGCACAGCCAGTTTTCTAAGCATTGTTTTCAGCTTAAATGATTTTAGCTTAAATAATAAATGTCTATTACTAACTGCTCAGGGGTGCCTGGGTGTAATCCATTTTATTGTACTTTATTGTAACTAGCTAATCTACATGGGCAATACAGATAAGTAGCAGGTAAATGCCTGATGAAGGTTGCTTTCCCGACATACCTTGGTACAGAGGTCTGTCTGCTTATCCTCATATGATTTAAGCTCCCCTTTTCTGGATGGTTCACCTGCAGGAAACGTTTGGCGCTCTGCACTGTGTTCTGTTCAGGAAGTGACACAGGAAACAGCACCA
This sequence comes from Brevimyrus niger, assembly GCA_015164015.2. NCBI lineage: Eukaryota > Metazoa > Chordata > Actinopteri > Osteoglossiformes > Mormyridae > Brevimyrus > Brevimyrus niger. The sequence continues at coordinate 126,030 of JAABNY020000089.1, read as the reverse complement.
TGGCCTTAATAGACAATTATTCAATGATTAAATCAGTGTGTGTATGTGTGTCTGTGTGGGTTATATATATATTACATGGTGGGAGCTATATATTAAATACATATTATAAACCAAGCCAGGGACTTTGGGCACCATGGTGGCGCAGAGATGGGAGTTCGAACCCTCCTTTGCTCTGTATGTATAGAGGGAATCTATCACATGAGCTTCCACTTGGATTCCAAGGACATGCAGTGCAATTGATTGGTGTCCACAAAACTGCATGTAGTGCAAAACTGTGTGTGTGCATGTATGTGCCCTGTGATGGATTGGCTTCCTCTCTAGGGTATAACCCTAGAAATGGGCTCTATACCCCTATGCCTGTGACCAGGATCAATGGTTAGAAGATGGAAATAATAATTTGGAAATGACTATACATAACACGAGTGAGGGAAGGATGGAACAGGAGTGGTTTGATGCCGGATTGGTGCGGCATCAGCAGTAATGCAGGCGCTGCATTGATCTGCAATGGTAAAGAAAGAGCTGAACCAAAAGGCAAAGCTCTCAATTTACCAGTTAATCTACGTTCCTACCCTCACCTATGGTCACGAGCTATGGGTAGTGACTGGAAAAAATTAGATTGCGAATACAAGCAGCTGAAATGAGTTTCCTCCGTAGGGTGGCTGGGCTCTCCCATAGAGATAGGGTAAGGAGCTCGGCCATTCGGGAGAGACTCAGAGTAGAGCCGCTGCTCCTCCGCATTGAGAGGAGTCAGATGAGGTGGCTCGGGCATCTGCTTAGGATGCCTCCTGGACACCTTCCTGGTGAGGTGTTCTGGGCATGTGCCACTGGGAGGAGGCCCCAGGGAAGACCCAGGACATGCTGGAGAGACTATGTCTCAGTTGGCCTGGGAACACCTCAGGATCACCCCGAAGGAGCTGCATGAAGTGGCCGAGGAGAGGGAAGTCTGGGTTTCCCTGCTTAGGCTGCTGCCCCTGACCTCGGATAAGCAGTGGATGATGAACAGATGCATGGATGGATGGACTATGCATGACCAGTACTTTACAGTCATTTATATCCATCCATCCATCCATCCATCCATCCATCCATCCATCCATCCATCCATCCATCCATCCATCTACTCTTCAAGCTCATTTTAAAAATGTGTAAAATGTCTTTGAACCACTTACGGAGGACAGGAGCCCTCTGGGGTAAATTTTATATGTTTATCTGTAACAATGCATGGGTGCATAAGAGTGTTGGATACAGGACAGCAAGACTTTACAGGCCATGATACAGTATAGCCATTCTTTCAATGGCTTCCATCTCCAAAGCTGTCTGAGTTATAAGTAGACGTGTGTATAGTGACTGAATGTAGGTATACCTCCATGAGCATGGCTACAGTCATGGGGCCCACTCCTCCAGGCACGGGAGTGATGAACGCTGCTCTCTGCTGGGCAGAGGGTTGGTGAACATCTCCTAGCAGGCGCTTGCCTTTAATGTTCCTGTTATCTAAAAGGTCCATGTGACAAGTGAGAGATTAGCGAGACAGCATGCAGCCAAACTCCCAGAGAGCAGCACAGCTGGGCTGGAAAGCTCCTGGGATTCTCTGTGCTTTAAAAATCCCAAACTTACACAAATGTTCAAGTTACCTAATCATTTCCATTTTGCACTCCTAGCAAAAACAGTATTACAGAGAAAATATTAATATTCAAATTATACAAACCTAAAAAATGCAGATTACTATACAGGAAGTCCTTCACTTCCAAACAAGATGAGTTTTCTAGGTCTGACTTTAAGTCAGAATTATAGATAAATTGGAACAAGTACATATTGTTCGTATTTAGCGTCAGTCAAAAATTTGTCTTAGTGCATAGATTATATTATACCATTCTACTCATAGAAAACACTTTCAAATACACAAAAATATTTAAGATAATAATACAGTAGATAATTTTATACAGTAATGATAAAAGTAACTAGATATGGTACTGTACTGAACCTTAAGCCAATTAACTTTTTATATAATAGGTTTAATGGCAGTCTGTACGGAAGACGATTAGGGCCACCATGAAAATACTATTTAAATTCTGACTTTGGAAAAAGTCAGAATTTTGAGATAAAAAAAATCAGAATTCTGAAATTAAAGTCAGAATTCAAAAAATATTTTCATGGCGGCCCTAATCCTTTTCCGTACAGTCTGTTCATAAATAGGAGTTGTCTGTAAGTCAGATGTTCTTAATCGTGGGACTGGCTGTATTACAATTTTCTTTTGACTGATGTTATCCCTGATATTTTTTCCTCATCAATGGCACTCCAAACAAAATTATGCTTAAAGAGATAGGGCAGCTTTATACTTCTATATTTTTGGCTTGTCTGTGAGGCAGTAAATTGTTGCTGATTTTTTACTCTCCCACAGACACGTACGCACCTGGAATGTGGTTGATGCCGCAGTCGATGACCAACCCCCCGACCTTGACCCACTCCCCTTTCACTATCTCTGGCTTCCCTGCTGCCACCACGAGGATGTCAGCTCTGCTCACCTGAGAGGACACTCACAATGCATAAAATAAGGGCAAATAGATTATCGTATTACTGAAGTCAGGAGGTCATTACTGCAATGTTCTGTGAAGTCTCACCTCAGTTGCGAGGTCAGTCGTTTGGGAGTGACACGTTGTCACGGTTGCATGGTTCCACAGCAGCAGGTCATGCATGGGTGCGCCCACAATTTTACTGCGCCCCACCACCAGTGCATTCTTACCAACTACCGGCACACCTGTAACATAGTCACACATGTGTGCGTATGAACGCACACATCTATATACAAGCATATGCACTCAGGTACATTTCCGGTTTAGATTGGATTTCCGATTTAGATTGGTTTGCTGATGTTTAATATTAAACATATCATACTGTCTTGAATAATTTTAATGTTTCATTATAAAATTGTTCATTTTTAGTCATTTTAGTTTTAGAAATATATGAAAGGTATAACCTCAAATACGTAAAATAATAATAGATTGAAACATATTCATAATACATTTGTTGTTGTTGTGCACGATATATCAATTAACAGGCAATACTCATATAAAAATCAAGATATTGACAACATTATGTGTCAGTCTTGCTTGCCAATATTCAAAGTTGAAATAATGAAGACAGTTGCATTGGATGACCAGCCATGTTCCATAGTGGAAGACGAGTCTCATTCACCACTTGGAAGAATTCTCAAGTATCACCTCACAACAGATTTCTAACTCATTACTAAATCATGCCTATAGATTGATCTTTCGTTTTCCAGAGCTGAACAGTAAGGACTCACTCCTGATTTTTAACAAACAACCCATTTCGAAGTGCAAGAAATGCTAAAAATGAACTTAGACCTTGTCTTCTTTATTATATATATTTCTGCCCTCACTTCCTGTTGCATGTCCTGTCGCATGTCCACAGACAGCTGGGAGAGTTTAACCTGTAGCAGCTCAGGGTGAATATAGTACCCTCATATAGATCTCTGAGGTGTCAAGATGCCCAAGTACAGAGCACAAGGCCAGGAAAACAACATCATTCACAGACCAGGTAGTCCTGTATGCAGACTGAAAGGGGTCAAGCAGATGGCTTTCAGCTTGATCAAGACAAGAAACTCAAAGACTTTCATAACTGCAGATGTCAAGGCAATAGGCCTGCAGTTGTTAATGACACTGAAAGCCTTTTTGGGGATAGGGACGATAATTGAGGACTTGAATCGTGGAAACAGAGCATAAATTCTGTGATTTATTAGAAATGTCAGTAAAGACTGGAGCCAGTTGGTCAGGCCAGTGCCTCAGGGTAAATGGTGATACCTGGCAGGGCCAGCTGAACTTTTCACTTTTTGTTTTGTAAAGTGCATGCAGGGACCCTGTTCACAGATAGTGAAGGGTGTTGTGGGAGACAGAGGGGGATTGAAAGCAGAGAAGTGGAGTTGTCTTCCTGCAGTTGTTGATGAACTGTAATCTGAAATTTTCAACAGAACTCATTCAGTTCATTGGAGAGCTGGCTGTTGTCTGTGAGATGTGTGGAATTTCTCACATGCTTAGTGATTTCCGTATGGTTTTCCAGACTGATGTTGGGTCGTCAGCATCTGGTTGCTTATTCCGCTTATCTGAATGCCTTCATTTAGCTGCTTTAATTTCCTTCTCTAAAAACATAGCTTGTGATTGAATACATGCCAATCTGTGATGTCAAAGCAAATCTGTAAATCATCAATGGCTTGACTAGTCTACCATTTCACTGTTGTAATCATGGACTTGTTGGTTTTTAATTTCAGTCTTTAAGTTAGAATCAAATGAATGAATCTATGATCATAATTCCCAAGATATGCTCACACCACATCTTTATTTCCCCGTTCATGAATCACCACCAATTACTCCTAGTAGGGTCTCTCAAGGCAAATTGGTCCTAGGTGAGTGTTCAGAGTAAGTGTGGTTCATGAAGATCCTTATGACGAAGAAAATAAAGAAGGATATTACCACACCCGTATTAGGGCGCATCTGGTGAAGGTCCCTGTCTGTGAGATCTTTAACTCACACCTGCGACAGAACTTCTATTCACTCCAGAGGGAGTGGGGGGGCATGGAGCATGAATGGACCATGTTCCGGGACACCATTGCTGAGGCGGAAGTGTGGAGCTGTGGCCATAAGGTTGTTGGTGCCTATCATGGTGGCAATCCCCAAACTCGGTGGTCGACACCAGTGGTAAAGGGAGCAGTCAGGCTGAAGAAGGAGTCCTTCCAAGATTGGTTAGCTTGTGGGACTCCTGTAGCAGCTGACAGATAAAGAAAGTGGTTTTTGCTTTTGCTGAGGCAAAAACTTGGATGTGGGAGGAGTTTGGTGAGGCTATGGAGAAGAACTTTTGGCCTACCTCGAAAAGGTTCTGGCAAACCATCAGGCAAGTTGAGGGGGGGGGGGCAGGGCTTTATTCATGCTGTTTACATTTAGGATGGAGAACTATTGATCTTAACTGAGGATGTAATCAGGCAGGAAGGAATATTTTGAGGCAATTCTAAATCCTACTAATGCACCTTGCTTGGAGGAAGTACAGCTGGAGGACTCAGAGGGGGACTTGCCAATCTCTAGGGCTAAGATCACTGAAGTAGTCAAAAGACCTGATGGTAAGGCTCCTGGGGTGGATGACATTTTCCTGTTTGGCTGTCTTGCCTGATACACCTATTCAACATTGCATAGATGTTCGGGACAGTGCCTATGAATTAACAGACTGGAGTGGTGGACCAAATTTTTAAGAAAGGGGACCAGACGATATGTCCCAGCTACAGGGGATCATACTCCTCAGCCCCCTAGCCAGTTTACATGTTCTTTGTGGACTTGGAAAAGGCATATGATCGTGTCCCTCAGTGGGTCCTGCAGGGGGGTGCTTCAGGAGTATGGGGTACAAGGTCTGTTGTTATAGACCATCAGGTCCCTGTACAAATGGACTGAGACCTTGGTTCACATTGCCAGCAATAAGTCAGACTCATTCCTTGTGGGTATTGGACTCCATCAATACTGCCCTTTGTCACTAATTCTGTTCATAATTTTGTAGACAGAATATCTAGACATAGCCAAGGAGCAGACTGGGTACAATTTGGGGGGCTTCAGGAATGCATCTTGTTTGTGTGGATGTTGTGGTCCTAATGGTGTCATCAGCTGGTGACCTGGGATGAGGATCAGCACCTCCAATCTGAGGCCATTATTCTCAGCCAGGAAAGGGTGGATTTCCCTCTCCAGGTGGGGAATGAATCGCTGCCCCATGTGGAGGAATTTAAGTATCTCAGGGTCTTGTTCACAAAAGAGTGAAAAAAAGAATGACAGATCCTGTAGCTATATCGAAGAGATAAGCTGAGCTGAAAGGGGGAATTTTCAATTTACCAATCAATCTATGTTTCTCCCCTTGCATATGTTCATGAGCTCTGGGTAGTGAAGGAAAGTATGAGATCGCAAATGCAAGCGGCAGGAATGAGTGTCCTCTATATGGTGTCTGGGCACAGCTATAGAGAAAGGGTGAGGAGCTTGGACATTCCGGAGGGGTTCAAAGTAGAGTTGCTGCTCCTCTGCATCAAACGGAGCCTGTTGAAGTGGTTTGGGCATCTAGGATCTCTCCATGATGGGAGACTCCCTGGGGAGTTTTTTAAGGCTTGTCCAACCAGGAGGAGGTACCCAGATGGACCCAGGACACACCAGAGAGATTATGTCTGGAATCCTCTGCACATAAGGCACACAAGCAATCCTGAGAACCAGCCTTTGCATTAACTTCAACGCAGAATGGGGACTTGCTGTGAGGATCTCTGTAAAATTCATAGCTTCAGGAAGAAATTCAGTACTGAAAAAATGGCTGGTTATTGTCTTTGAAGGTCAGCAGCTGTTCTCCGAACCAGGTAATGAGATCAGACTTGACACTCACATCATAAATGAACAAAAAACAGCAGACACATGGGAGCAACACATCATGAGAGCCATTTCTGGTGCCATCTTAATCTCAGCCACTGATCAATCTCCCCACTAATGGAAACAGGGCAGAGGTCATGTCATGGAAGATTGAGATTGATGTGAAACTGATTTTTAATTGACATTTAAAGCGAGATTTTGTTCTAGATTGAGATTACATGGGAGAATTATTCGAGTGACATTCAGCCCTAGAATGAGATTGCATAGAAGTAAGAATTGAGATCCAAAATCAGCCCTAGAATGAGATTTCATGGGGGAATGAATCCAAATTCAAAAACAAGTAATCATGCAGCCCTACTTCGCACCCATGAATGCAGCAAACAGTGTGTTATCACTGTCTTGACCCACCTGCCTGTCTGATGAGCTCCATACAACCACTCGGAGTACAGGGGATGAAGCAGCTTCTTAGGTCTCCACGGGACAGTTTCCCAGCATTAATATGGGTCAGGCTCACATACATACACACAGAGCACAAATACACAACACACAGGCACATACACCCAAGTGTGAGAGTGGCAACATGTCAGAGGAAAGTCGTGCCATAACATGGGCTTTCTTGTGAAAATACATGCTACGCACAAATTTCTAATGAGGTAATGATTCCCTTTGTTGCTATCCATAGGGATACTGTTTCCTTTTAGCCTCATGCTTTGTCATATTCAGAGATGTGGATGTGTAAATCAAAATTGAGTGGCTTTCTATTGACAAGCATGTTAAAAATCAGAAGATAGGATGTTCTGGTGAAGGTGGGAGATGCTCACCCATCTACATCTTTCTCCGGGTTAACAGCATTGATGACTTTCTCAGTATCTATGGGATTTATGGAGTCTAGGGGCAGCTGCACAATCAAGCCATGGACTAAGGGGTTTCTGTTGACCGCAGAGATGCCAGAGAGGACCTGGGGGAGGAGAAAAGGAGTCAGTAAGAATGTGAAGGAGACTGAGACACAACCATTCCTGAGGGAGTCAGCCAGAGAACTGCAGTATCAGCAAAAGCCATAGAAAATGGTTACTATGAGGAGATTTAAAGAGAGCTGCCAAACAGAGCAGACACAGTATGCATGGTTTGGCCAGTGTGCTGCAGTCCCCATAACATGCTCATAGGAAGAGCGGGTATGCTCCATTAATTGTTTTAGCTAATTTTAATATTTGGACATAGGTATTTCATTTTTATTTTACCAGGGCAGTATTCCCCGTGTACCTGCATGTGCCACGTTCCAAGACCTACTGCAGATAACTGCTGATAACAGCGAACAATCCGCACACCCCATACATAATGTTACTTTCATGTACATACATATACCAGACCCTCCGCTCAGGGTACTGATCACACTGCCGGGGCTTATTTCAGCGTTAACTACCGGCTGCCTGTACATTATCCCTTACATATTGGATAACTGTATGTGATTATAAATATATAACCCTTCCCAGGTTCATAGGCATCAACAATCTTTTTTGCCTCATCCCCCAATTCAACTTAACCAAAATCGGAGCAAACCATATTCATATATAGCAGGGCCTTATAAGATAACGGCAGAGCAGGTTTTTATAAAGTATAAGTTATTGGCAGTGTAGGTTTATATAAAAGTAGTGGCCTATAAGTTAACGGCAAAGCAGTTTTTTATAAAGTGAAGCCCTATAAGTTAATGGCAGAGTAGGTTTATATAAAGCAGTGGCCTATAATTTAATGGCAGAGCAGGTTTATATAAAAGCAGGGGCCCATAAGTTAACGGCAAAGCAGGTTTTTATAAAGTGAAGCCCTATCAGTTGAGGCAGAGCAGATTTATATAAAAGCAGGGCCCTATAAGTTAATGGCAGAGCAAGTTTATATAAAGTGCAATGCAGTATGAAGACTATGAACAAGTAATAAATGTGCAACAGCAAGTCATTAATACGCACATCATCTTCGGTGGCAGTCTTTGGCAGCCTCAGATGGTTTGCACTGATTCCAATCTTTGGAAGAATGAAGAAAATTAAAGTGCATAAAAAACACAAAGAACCACTCTTGAAGTTAATGCCCCTATCAGTCACTGGGAAATACCTCTGCTGCAGCCTTCAGCTTCATCCTGATGTAGAGGTTGGAGTCTTCCCTATCACCCACCTGCAAGCCATGTGCAGTAAATAATTAAATTAAATAATAACCTAGCTACCTCTGGACCAAGTCATATTCAAGGAATATCGGTCTGCAGTATTTCAGACCATGCTTACTAAAGATCCCTTCTGGAGTACTATATAAACACTTGCACAGAAAAACTAACGCAGAAACTGTAAAATAATACATCCATTCAATTGTGTTGTAACTGCTTATCATGGTCAGGGTCATGGGGAATATGAAATGATGAGTACCATATTTGAGAGGATATAGCCTGTGCTGATCAAATCCCATGTGACACCCTAGGCTCCCTCCCCCAGTGTTAAGTCATCCTCTCAGAAGATGCCTAATGGATTGACTGGCACCAGATATAGCCCAGATTGACTAACCTGTAGCACCACCAGACCAGGCCTGAACCCCAAGTTCTGAATCTTCATTTGGTCCACCTCCTTCCTCAGTCTCTGCCGTATCTCCCTGGAGACACAGTGACAGGCTTTTCAGCAACCTGCAGACATGATCAGAGCGCAGACTTAATACAGAGGAGTTTTTAGGTCACAGTGTCCCTCAAGCTTACAGGGAGGCCTTCTGTCCTGAGAGCACCACTGCCATGGACCGCTGGCTTCTGCAGCAGCTTGAAACTCGCCACAGCATCCAGAGAGTGAGGTAAACCATAGTTATACAGCTGAGGACAGCACAGCTTTACAAAAAAGAGTGAACAGTAGTTAGCAGGTGGTGTTCTTGTATAGCAATACACGTTTGGTTAGATGTGTGTGAATGTTTCTATTGGGAGATGGAAGGTTCCTGCCTCCAGACATTGCATAACGCACTGAAACTGGTTTATTGGTACAGCTGGGGAGGTTTCCACAATTATCTTATCATGTTTTCTGAAGTTAAGCAAAGTATTTTGAAAACTTTGGCAAAGCAGTGAGTTTAGCACTGGACAAAAACTGGCAGAGTGAGGGGGGTTAAATAGCAACTGCAAAGATGGGCATTCAAATGAAGTGAACCTTATATCCCATGGAATTAAAGCGGGCAGATGTGTAATGTGTGTAATGTGTGTAATGTTTCACCTTACATGGGTTTTCGGGGCAGCGTAGGGCCCAATGGGCTAAACCTCTGCACTTATGATCATAAGGTCGTTGGTACCGGCTTGGCCCCAATCACATTTGTGGATCCTTGAGTGAGGCGCTATACCTCCAGCTCCCTAGGTGTTGATATGGGTGGCTGCCCTCCATGGCCAACTTATACCTACAGAGAATTTCCCCATGGGGATCCATATTTTTTTTTTATTACTATTATTATTATTATTGTATGTAATATATATTACTCACCTTAAGGATTATTAGGAACACCTGTTCAATTTCTCATTAATGCAAATATCTAATCAACCAATCACATGGCAGTTGCTTCA
>JAABNY020000089.1:16810-40166 GCA_015164015.2 Brevimyrus niger | reverse complement strand
TCTTTAGTGTTGTCCCTTGAAAAGATATAATAAAATATTTACAAAAATGTGAGGGGTGTACTCACTTTTGTGAGATATTGTATATGTCTATTGACTTTAAAACATGCACAGGAGGTCACTTCCATTATGACAAGGATCGCTCAGGGGAAACCCCTATGACATCACGCGGGGCCCCGAACGTAGGGTATATGACTCAAATTTACCTACCGGTACAGAGTAACCTGAACCTGTACCCATTTTGAAACAGAGCACTCAAGAGTAAGTTAATCACCAGGAAAGGAGACGCAGGCAGTTGAGTAGGACACAGTATAAAAGGGGTTACTTCCCATTCCCAAGAGCACTGATCAATATCATACTGTATACCTTGATCAATATCTCTCCCTACCCAGACGCTAACTAATTCTCTCACTGTTGGACTGTATTATTTCACTGACTGAGCTCCACATGTCTCTTCACCAACCTGCATCTTTCTTCCTGAGTTGATCATACAATTAGAAGAGAAATAAATAAAACAACTTTAATATAAATGAAGAAAAACAGCAGTTGGCATGGTATCAATACTAGACCTAATATTTGGTTTTTGGGCATTTTTTGAGAATGGGCAACTTAAAATAAAAAAAAAAATCTAAACATCTCTATGAAGTGTGAAGAAACTGTTTTGATATGACAAGCATTTATTAAACAATAAGGTAGCAAAGGCAATAATTAGTGAAGGTGAAGTGTATTCATGTCCATAGCAATTAGTTTTAGTTCTTGAATGTTTGTCATACAAGGGATTAGGAAAATATTTGGACCCCTTCATTTTTTTCACATTTTGCTTGGTGGAGGCTAATGCTACGTAAAACTGTATTATTTTTTCCCCCCATAATCTACACTCAGCATTCTGCTATACTGAGTGTTTATTCAACTGTGGGCTTTAAATCAAGAAATGACCAGTTTAACTTATAAACTATAGAAAGAAAAATCTGAAATGTAGATATGTTTTATATAAAAATACTTACCGAAAAAATACCTGTTGAAAAAATTAAGAGATGGACTCATTATACAACATTATATGAAATCATTTATTATTGTGTTAAGCATGCATTACAATCCAGACATGATTAAAAGGCTATTCTATGAAAGCAGTGATTTTAAATGTTAGATATTTAACATCATGCCTGCACCTAGCTTATTTTCATTTTAAAATTAAAAACAATATTTTGTGAGCCATTAAAAACAATCACAATTATAGAAGATGGTTTAATTTATTAAGATACCTAAATGAAACAATGAGTACATTAAGTGAAAAGCTGTCTGGGGTGGACCGTTTACTAATTAAGAGAAGCTGTTGTCATAATAACTGCCCAACCAGCCCACTGCTAAAGAGTTTCAAATGCTTGATGGTCACTCTTCTTGGCCTCCGGTCCCATTATCCCTTTCCTAAAACCCACTCTTATGTCCAACTGTCCATCCCACATAGTGATAGATACAGGACACCGAGCGCCCACTTCTAGCAGCTACAGGCAGGATATGAACAGGCTACCAATCCGCTCACATAAAGGAGACTAAGAAGGAAAGGAAGAAACCAGACCCTTCAGCCAGATTAACCCTCAGTGTTGTGCAGTATTTTACATGTAAAACAAATTTCAATTTAAACCATGGAAGAGGGACTGATACATTAGCAATACAGAGACCAAAACAGCATTTTAGCAAATGTATCTTCCATATGGGCGTATACTATTCAGTTCTTCAACGAGCTTATTTTAGGACACTGGATAGAGCATTACAGACTTGCCAGGAGTCAGACCAACGGGGCCTGCAAAACCTCCAGTCTTACAAGGAGGAATCAGTACTCTGCCTGCAGGAGTGTAATGACTGCATGGATTGGGACATGTTTAAAGAGACTTTTGGAGATGATTTGGACAGTCTTACTGATGTCATTTGTTCTTATGGTGCATTTTGTAGAAACATGATCATTCCCCCTAAGACAGTTAAAATCAAGCCATAGATGACAAATTCTGTGACATCCAGAATACAGAAAAAAAATCTTGTTTTTAGACATAGGGCAGTATATGACCTATTTTAACACACTGGGGACACAAAGCATCACCACTAACGAGAACAGGTACGACAAGAATAGGAATCAGAACCACCCATAGAAATACAGGAGTCAACTAGAAGCTTCACTCGGATTAACGCTTTCCTTCACGTTAGACCTACAAATCTTGGTTAAAGGCAAAAATGAAACCTCAAACATAGTGAGCTATCCCAGCATGCACAGAGACACTGAGGATCCTGAGACAATCCAAAATGCTGGATAGAGGGGTTCAGTGAAAGAGGTAGTGAACCTGTACAGGAAGGTCAGTCTATCTGAGGAGACACTGTAGAAGGACAGAGTACCAGCCTCCCAGTCTAGATATACTCCTACTTTGTGGGAACCTGAGGGATTTATGGGTATGGAAGTCTGTTTATTATTGTGACAGACCGAGAAACTGTCAGTAGAGCAGAACAGACTCCATGACTTATCTTTGAAACCAATCTTGCATTTATCACTCCCTTTCATCCTGATTCCTTTATAAGTCACTCCAATATCGGCTCCATTGCCATTCCACTCAACCTCCCAGTAACAGCGGCCAATCAGACTCTCTCTACAGAGAACCTGGTTCCAGTAATTAGATTTCCTTGGATAATCAAGACATGGCTGCTCCACGCTCATTTGTGTCACCTTCCTGTTCCCCTCTGAAAGAGACATCAATCCATTTGCCGTGTTGGGGTCCAGTGTCAGCTGACAGGAGTCTATAGATAGCCAATATTTTGATTAGATCTTTTACCACCACACTCACTCTAAAACAGAAACTGATGCACACACATACACGGTTTCCATCTCATTGTGCAGACTTTCCATTCATTCTATGGGCATAATTCCAATCCTAGCCATCACAACCTTAACCCCTACCCAGCCCTAACCTTAACTAACCAAGAAAAAAATACAAGACTCTTGGCATTTTTTAGTGTTTTGATTACATTCATAATTTTTTTTATAAAAATTGAGGAATCCTCGTAAGTACTGAAAAAATTATAGTATTTAATAAACACTTACATTTCAGGAGCCCTGGTTTGATTCTGTAATGCCAAACATGCTCCACACTATAGAATAATTATCATGACATAGTGTTAGTGTATCAGTTTGTTTTACTGGTACAGCTTCTTCACATACATATATAAATGTTTGTAATACAGACTCTGCACTCACTTCAAAATCTTGTTGGTGGGTTACTGTATAATTTTATGCTATCTAATGTTAAATAGTATTGTATCTTACCAAAATGCCCTTACTGCCTAGAAAAAGAACTTTAATTGTAATTTGTTCTTAGAACACAAGCAGAACACATATAACACAGGCAGTAACACATAGTAACAACCACAATAATCAAATAAGGAACAGAACAAAGACAGGAGCTAAAATATGCTGATAACAAGACTAGGCGAGAGACAAGTGAGAACCATAACCAATTACTAAAAAACAGGTGGATTAATCAATTGAGAGATACAGAAAAGGTCCAAATACCAAGGGAAACTAAAACAAGGAAACCTGAACGAAACTGGAATGAGGAGCAAAAATCAAGGAATTGTAACTGAAATACATAAAGACATAATAAACTAAGATAACATAAAATGACAAATGTTAAACAAAAAAAAACAACTAAACAAGTCACAACAAACAGGGACCCTGGATGGTGGATGACTGCTTAGCTCAGTAAGTGGGTAAGTGATGCAGCAGCCAGAGGAGCAGGGAAGCAGACTAGAGTAACATCAAACAAGATAGCCAGCAAGAGCTGCTGGCCAAATGGGGAAGACACATGGAACAGGGCCAGACAGGCACTGATCCTGACATTTTCTTCTGTAGTGTAAGAATTTTTCACAGTACTATACTCTTTACTCACTTCAGTTTCTCTAGTTTGCAGTCAGGATCATCCAGTACAGCAGAGAGAAGCTTCACTCCCGGTTCTCCTGGGTAGTTGTAGCTCAGATCCAGCTCTCTTAGGTGTGAGGGATTTAACCTCAAAGCTGAAGCCAGTAAATGACAGCCTTTGTCTGTGACTCTACAGCCTGACAGTCTGTAGATGGATAGGTAAAACATTGTTTCCTAATCAATAAATAGAATTACCTCAACATTATATTATGTTCAAAAGCAATGTTACCAGGATTGAAATGCATGTCTTCTCCAATACACTGTGGAGTCCCCAGCAATACTGACCTCAGTATCTCTAGTGTGCATTGTGAATCCCCCAATCCAGCACACAGCAGATCTACTCCTGAATCCTGCAGATCATTGTCACTTAGGTCCAGCTCTCTCAGTTTTGATAAGTTTGATCTGAGACTTGGGGCCAACACTTCACAGCATTTCTTTTTGAGTTGACACCAGTTCAACCTTAAGAAGACAGAATTAATTATCTGCAGAGTCTTTTTGAAAATGTGTTTTGCAGTGGTTCAGTTGTATTGTCACCTGTAATTTTATCCATAACAATTATTAAATATTATGCAGGTTTAAGGTCTGAACTTCACTCTTACTATCATTTTTATCCTATGCAAAATAGTAAAATACAGGACTGAAATCCTGAAGCCTGCTTTGGCTTGTGTTTAAAAAAGGATTGTTTCCTGTTTTTCTCATTACTTATTTTTCAACTGAATTGGCAGATAATAAAACTATGGAACAAAAGGAGTTGTTAGAAAATTATGTTCAGGTTTTTATGATGACCAAAATGTTAGCAAAACTTGTCAAATGCTTACACTCTACTCACTTCAGTTTCTCGAGTTTACATCTTGGATCCACCAGTACAGCAGAAAGAAGCTTCACTCCCGGTTCTCCTGGGTAATTGTAGCTCAGATCCAGCTCTCTTATGTGTGAGGGATTTAACCTCAAAGCTGAAGCCAGGAAAGAACAGCCTTTGTCTGTGACTCTGCAGCTTGACAATCTACACAGATAGACAAAATCAGTATATAAGATTACCTCAGCCAGGATTAAAGTGTGCTAAACTACTCCAATATAATCTGGGACACCCAGTAATAACGATTTCACTATCTCAGTATTGGGGTGCAGAGTGTGGCAGTAATCAAAACATCACCATTTCAATTCCAGCCACAGCCCGTCTGCATTGTGGAATACCCAGTAATACTTCTCAGTATCTCCAGTTTACGTTGTGGAATACCCAGTAATACTGACCTCAGTATCTCTAGTTTGCATTGTAAATCCTTCAATCCATGACACAGCAGATCTACTCCAGAATCCTGCAGATTATTGCCACTCAGGTCCAGCTCTCTCAAGTGTGAGGAATTTGATCTCAAACCTGAAGCCAATGCTTCACAGCATGTCTTTGTGAGTTCACACTGGTTCACCCTTAAGAAGATAAAATTAAACACTGATCTTACACAAAGTCATGAGTTGAAACACTTGTATTGTTTACATTGTGTGACTGTTTATTTTATAAGAGGAAAAATTTAAAGCATTAGAAAAAAATCAAACAATAAGAAATGTGAAATGTGGTTAATTTAATTAGCCCAAAATTATTCTTTGTTATAAATAGGAGTTAAATGAATGTTTATCTTAAAAAAGTAAAAAAAAGTCTCTTAAATCATGTTTTTACAATTACAATCCTGTATATGTACAGACAATTAGCGTACCTTGCCTAATACCCTTATTTATTAGTATCTAACTGGTTTAACTGGTGCTAAAATCGTATAATTATAGGATTGGATACCACTCCTTCACACAGACTGGGATAAGTGGTCATTGGATGAATGGATGGAAGGAAGGAAGGAAGGAAGGAAGGAAGGAAGGACAGACAGCTTTGTTCTGTGATGGCCATTGTTCTTTTAGCCATCACAAAATACAACAGCAAATTCTTGACAAACAAATAAAATTCTTAATTGTTATTGGATTACTGTATAATGTATTGTCTTATATTGTTAAGTAGTGTTTTATCTTAGCAATATACACTTACCTCCTAGACAAATAAAATACTGTAATTTTCTTCTGCAACAAATTTTTTTTTTAAGTACTGTACTCTTTACTCACTTCAGCTTCTCCAGTTTACAGTTGGAATCCTGCAGTAGGGCAAAAAGCAGCTTCACTCCTGAGTCTCCTGGGTGATTGTAGCTCAGATCTAGCTCTCTTAGGTGTGATGGGTTTGACCTCAGAGCTGACTTCAGGGAAGAACAGCCTCTCTCAGTGACTCCACAGTCTAATAGTCTATAGTGAGTCAGACAAATCATATCAATAAATAAGAATAATCAAGCTTTATGTCACTGCACACATACAACCACATTACCAGTATTAAACTCAAGTACAGTAAAATCCCACTATAATGGACTTTAATGGACTTGGTAAAACAATCCGTTATATCCAGAGTTGTTGTATGCCCAGAACACAACTAGAGGACACCTTTGATTCATGCTACACCCCAGCAGACTTACATGTGGTATAGAAGTTATTATATTGTACATGTAGTAATCCAACTTTACCTTACCAGGGGCTTCATGTATAAACGGTGCGTACACACGAAAATGTTGCGTATGGCCATTTCCACGCTCACATTGAGATGTATAAAAACGAAACTTGGCATACCGCTATGCATATTTTCACGACAGCTCCAAACATGGCGTATGCACATTTCTGCTTGGTTTTGTAAACAGACGACACTCAGTGGCAAGTCATTGCTACTGTGGTTTCCCTTTTTAAACTCACAATCATGACGTTGACTTTATCAAATACACCGACATTAATTGTATGTTGTTTACAAATGTATGGCCCCTGATTTTTAATCAATTTGTTACAGTAAAATGGTGCAGAAAATGACCGAACTATCACAAATGACATGGCAGCTCTTGCATTATTGGAAGAAAGCTTATGGAAGAATTAGAAGAGAGCACGTATTCAGGGATTCCTGACACTTGATGACAACTGGCTTCTAAGTCGATTCAGATTTCCAAGAGCAATCCTTTTGTAGCTGTGTGCTAAACTGGAGAAGAATTGCGCTATAGGCTACCTGTTCCTTTACTAGTTCCGTCCACTCACGGGTTCTTAGCCACAGGTGCTTTTGAGCAAGAACTTGCAAACCGATCGGGTATTTCTCAGTCGACACTGAGTCGCGCCATGCCAGCTGTATGGGACGGAATAATCCGCTTGACACCCAGATATATAAAATTTCCTTACACTGTGGTTGAATGGGCAAATATTAAAGCACAATTTGCAGCGATGTCCGGTTTTCCCAATGTAGTCGAAGCTATCGCATTGCATGTGCTATATTGCTATATAGCATTGCTATAAAGTCCCCTTCAGAGAATGAATTTGCTTATGCTTATGTAAATTGAAAGCACTTTCACTCTATTAATGCACTGGGGGCACCTTTTGTACTACTGTCTTTAAGAATAAACAAAAAGAATAAACTAAAGTAACACAGCATCTGCGCCCTACATGTTATTCATAAATATGCAAGTAATTCAAACAAGTTTGGTACAAGAAAAATCACCCGCGCTGACATCGGCGTCCCCCTACCACTATAACAAGTCCACTATAACAGGAGTCCACTATAACAGGATTTACTGTTATGATGTCTGCTCCAGTAAACAGTTCTACATCCCCAGGTTTATAGTCTAAAACTATAAAGGCAAGAAAAATATTATTTTTTAGCATACAAACAGTTGAAGCTGATGACCACAACTCTGCACTGACTACGCCAAACACAAATAAATGTTTAACTAATTAGTTATTTGACAAAAATATGAATAGGCTACATAGAATTACATTACTGTTTTGTTAAACATTAGATGTGCAACACAAACACACCAACAAAAAATGTATGTAACGTCACAGAGGGAAAGCACACGTGTCAACTACCTATTGCTGTTTCTTCATCATGTCCCCTAAATACAGTAGTACCTTCATTCTCAAACTAAATCTGTTCCGGACTCACATCGAATCCATTTTCTGATCAAATTTTCCCCATAAGAAATAATGGAAAACCAATTCATTGGTTCCTGGCCCCCCAAAATTACACCCAAATATGTTTTTTTTTTAGCATTTATACACAAAATGAACAGGATAAAACAAGAAGAGCATTTTTCTTAATGGGCTCATTAATTCATTCATTGCCCAGTACCCCCTGTGGACATAGGTTGCAGTTACGAGACCTGGAGAGACGCATATAAAATAACTTTAAAGATGTTAAATACATTCCGTGTGATAATTTCCTGTGTATCATCTGATGATTGGGATTTTTAGAGGACATTGTTATTGCTTCCCAAGTGTGCTCAGAAAATGCACCTTGTACATCACTTCTAAATCTTTCGACCAAACTGCAACTGCTCCTAAAGGTCTGTATGAAGATTTGAGGAGAAATTAATATATAGAGGAAGCAGAGTTAGAAAAGGCATTATTGGAAAACATTAAATTACAGAGAGGATGTGGAGGCAACTCTGTATCTAAAGGGACCCCATAGGCATGGAGAGCTGATCTAATGCGCAGATGCATAGAATATGTTTTTGACCAGCTGAGTCTTAATATCCTGAAATGTCCTTAGACCATTATCATTGAACAGACCCCCAAAAGTGGTAATATTGCATATTGCCCACTGAGAGCATCTAAATGGAGAGTCATGAGATAGAAATCTATGGTTATAGAAAAGAGGAAGATGATAATTCCAGTTTGGTATTGTAACGTCCTGCTCCAAACGCTCCTCATTGTGTGCCACACCCACCTCGTTACCTCCTATTCTTACCTAATTATGGTCACCTGTTGCTCATTTAGTCTAGCTTGTCGTTTGTATTTAGTCAGTGTCTTTGTTAGTTTTTCCATGTTCAGTCATTGAAGTATCGTATGTGTGAGTACCCTGCCTGTTTCTGTGGATTAAACCCCTCCGTTACCCACTACCTGACGACTCCTGCCTTCCTTGTTCGTGCGACACTCACCCGACGTTACAGGTATGGGGCCAGCCTGTTTTTCCAAAGACTTCCACATGGACAATAGATTAGCTATTATTGGGCCAAAACGGAGATTGCATTGCTTAGTTGAAATACTGCAAAAGACCAAGTCATCCATCTTACTACGCTGAAAAGTGGTCAATCTGATAAGAGGGTGCATCCCATTCCAGATAAACTTGAGTAGGATGGAATCCAATCAGTTCCAGAAGTGAGTAGGGGCAGGCAAAGGTAACATGGCACTGTAAAAGTTCACACGCGGTAGGAAATTCATTTTAACAACTGAGATGCGTGCGTATATGGAATTAGGTAAATGTGTCCAGATCAGTAGCAATGACTGACAGGATTTTCTTAAAGTTATCATTCACAGTATTGTATAGAGAAGGATAGATGTCTATCCCTAAATAGAGGAAACAACTAGTGCAGTGTCACGAAGAGGGAAAGAGCTAGAGTCAGAATTTAGAGGGAGAAAACATGACTTGCTCCAATTAATCTTGTAACCTGAGAGATAATTGAAATGGTCAAATAATGCAAGAATATGTGGTATAGGTGAGGCAGGTTTATTTACAAATAATACATTATCATTGGCATATGATGAAATGCGGTGAGATGTATTTTTCACATTGATGGGAGAGATTACATCTGATAGCATGAGCCAGGGGTTCCAATGACAGAGCAAACAACAGGGGGGAGAGAGGACAGCCCTGGTACGTGCCTCTACTCAAGGAAAAGGACTGTGAACATATTTGACCTGTTAAGACAACCGCCCTGGGATTACTATGTAAGACTTTTATCATGTTAATAAAGTCAGGACCTAAACCCATATGTTCTAGGACAGACCAAAGATAGTCGAACTCAAGGCGGTCAAAAGCTTTCATAGCGTCCAAATAAAAAACACCACAAGGGGTCTTTGATTGATCAGCAGAGTTAATTATATGTAGTAAGCAACTGATATTGTTAGAGGCTGAACAAGATTTTATAAACCCTGTTTGGTCTTCATGAACCAGTTTAGTCATAAACGATTCTAATCGGCACGAGAGAACTTCGGCATACAATTTTATGTCTACTTCAAGCAAGAAAAGTGGACGGTAACTAGAACATGAGGTAGGGTCCTTATCTTTTTCAAAAGAAGGGAGATAACAGCTGTGTTGATATCTTGTCTCAAGGAACCTTGTTTAACAGAATAATTTATCATGTCAAGCATGAGTGGACCCAGCTACAACCAATAACAGGAATACAACTCAACGGGAATCCCGTACAAGCCCGGGGAATTGCCCATTCTCATACATTTTAATGAATCTTGTAGTTCTTGAAGTGTAATTGGTTCAGCCAGAGAAGCGGTCTCAGAATTGGATAATGTAAGAGATGAAAATATAGGTTTTTCATAGGAAGACTCAGACGTGTACAAGGTAGAGTAGAGAGAATGGAAGGTGTCGATACGTTCAGGGTCAGTAAGGACCTCACCAGTGGGGTGCTTTATAGCAGGCAAACTTTTGATTGTTCAGCAGTTGTAGAGCCAGCAGATGGCTGGGCCTACTCCCATTCAAATAGTGATTTTGTCTGGTTCTCTGAATCAGGAATTCAGCTTTGACTTTAAGCAGCTGATTCAGTTCTGTTCTCACCACACTAAATCTAGTGGCTGTTTGGAGAGAAAAAGAAACTTGATTTGATGCATTTAGTGAAGTGAGCTCAGCCTCTAGATCAGAAATTTTCTTGGTACAAGATTTATGTAGAATGATGCATATGAAATTGAAAAGCTACGGATAAAGCCCTTGATTGCATGCCAGAGTATATGTGGATCATCCACTGCGCCTTGATTTATATTGATGAATTCTAACAAACTAGCCTTGAATGAAATGCAAAAATTCTCATTGGGAAGTAATGTCGGGTTAAATGTAGGGGGCCAATTGAGGTTGATTAACTAGTTCCAGTCTCAAAACATTATTACCATGGTCAGATAATGACATAGGACAAATGTCTGAGCTAAGTAAGGAAGAGAAAACAGTGCAGGAGATAAAAACAAAATCAATCCATGAATATGACTTATGCCTAGAGGAAAAGAATGTATAGATCCTTCCAGAAGGATTAAACATATGCCAGGAATCCAGCAAATACAACAAAGAGAACCACCGCCTGAGATTGTCAGTGCAGAGTGACTGTAAGTGGGATTCCACTCTCCAAATCATGTGACATGACTGCGTTCATGTCAGCCCCCATCACCACCTAACTGTCAGACATATTGAGAAGGTAACTGGTCAGTATAGAGAAGAAGTTAGGATAATAGGCATAGACATAGGCATAGCATAGACAGAAAGAAAGGCAAACTTCCTATTTTCAAACAGAACTTTTACATGAGTTATTTTGCCATATGTATCACTACCCTGCTCAAGTATATCAATACAAAGGTTCCTGCATATCAAAATCATCACACCCTTAGTTTTGTCAGTAGCTGTTGAAGTAGAGACCACATTATAAAAGCTTATTATTGCACATGTGAACATCCTCTTTCTTAAGGTGAGTTTCTTGAATCAGTGCTAAACACATTTATGAGGACCATTCAGGTCATTGACATTCCAACTTAGTATATTTAGATTAGTCATAGCTATCAAATGTTTGAGTAGATGTAAAAATGTAAAAGAATATTAAGGATTAATCTCACCAGATGCTTACCATTACCCCACCCCCCTGCTTCCCCAAAAATAAAGAGTAAAGGAAAAAAATGGGGTGAAGTTGGGTTTATGTTCGATATTCGCCACATTTACTAACATTTAAACTGCAATATCTTTGGAATCATGACAGCAATTCAATTCAGATTAGACAGGAAGATAGATGGGTGTGAAAGATGAGAGAGGGCCAGAGGAACCCATTAAACTTGGTTTGATCTTGATTGCCTTAAAAATAAAGGAGGTATTACAATTTATCCAACAGCAATATTGATAGACAGTTATAGGACACATACTGTACAAGTGGTGTTATGCTGATTGACATTGCACTTTCAAGACAGTCCCTAAGTTTTCCGGCAGTTTTGTGAGCCGAAGGATATTCCCATCTTGCTTTGTATTCTTAATTCATATTCACTGGAGAATGTGGAGCTAACTTATTATAAATATTGGGGGCTGTTGGGGGAGAACCGCAAATCTGGCTGGGGTATCCATCCCCCACTTGTGTCCCCCCACATTTTAACTGCACCCTAGCTCCACACAAATGTCCATTCTCACTGATCAAGGGGGGTGGTGGACGGGCCAAGGGAGTTGGGGGATGGGGGGGGGCAGGTGTTGTCTGGCCGGCCCGGAAGGGGCGCCGGCGTCCGCGGGGTGCTGCCAGCCCTCAGCGGGGTGCCACTAGCTTGCGACCTGGGGGTGGGGGAACATCTTATGGAGCCGTCCACTGAACAATTCCAGGGAATCTGCTGCCCGGCCTCAAGATGAGTGTGTGCGTGTATCTGGTGAGTATGCATGTTCTGTATGTCTACATGTATGGCCTGGGACATGGGAGCATGTGGATGTTGGGGTGGTGCGTGTGTGGTGCAGTGCAAGTGTTTGGTGAATGCAGGTATCTGTGTATGAATGGCTCGTCGGCGATGCCGGCGCAAGTGTGGCCCCAGACACCTCCTTGGGTTGGGGCAGGGGGCGCTGCAGCGGGGGGCAGTGGTGTCCCCCTGGGTGTTGGCGCCGTGCGGATCCTGCCTGGTGCCCACTGTCCTGCAGCACTATCGTCTACCGCCCCGCGGCCCCTCCCCCCCACCTGCACCCACTTACACCCACCTACACCACACATAGGTAATGGGGGGTGATCAGCTATTTTAATTACACGTTAGACACCACACCTAGACATCACATCGCACCACACAAAGGGGTGATTAGCCACTCACCCCCCCTGATTGTTTTAACTGCATTTTAGACAATACATCCACATAAAACCACTCCTTCTAGTAGGGCCTTGGAGGGCGAGGGGAGCTGTGCAGGTTCTGAGTTGGCTGCTTCGGCAGCCCGCAGCTGGGCTGCGTAGCTCCCTTCCCCTCTATTTTAACTCCAATTTAGACACCTAGGGCTTGGGGGGACCTGTGGGTGTCTTTTCCCCATATGCTTTCCCCCATAATTTAACAACACATTAGTTCACACACATGTACACCATCAATGATCAAGGTCGGGTGGGGGGTCAATGGTGTGGCGGGTGCTGGTGGGGTGCCCACTCGCCTGCGATCTGGAGGGGTGGGGAACATCCTCTGGGGCTGTCCACTGGGCAAGCCCAGGGCATCTGCAGCCAGACTTCAAAGACGAGCAGGTGTGACTGAAAGTGTGTGTCTGAGTGTGTGTATGTCTGCATGTTTGTCCTGGTACAGGGGAGCATGTGAATGATCGAGTGGTGTGGAGGCAGCAGTGAGGGGACTTTGGGGAGGGAGGGTTGCGGGGGAATATGAGCTTGGGGGGGGGGGGGTTGGGGTAGCCAGGGGTGGGAGTGCTTAGTGGCTCTCAGGGCATCCCCCTGGTCCCCCGTGTGGGGGTTCTTGCGGGAGGTGGGTGTCCCCAGGGCTGGCGGGGCCCCCGCGGGGTGCGCAGATGATCCGGGCTCTGTGCCACGCCAGCCCCGGGGCTGCACAGGGGTCTGATGCAGTGTGGGTTGGGCAGTGGCCGAAGGCGGGGACCTTGACGGTCCGATCCTCGGCTGCAGAAGCTTGCTCAAGGGACATGGAATGTCACCTCTTTGCCGCATGTATTGGACACTCAGATGAGGAGAGGGGCGGAGCTGTCAACCGATCACCACCTCTTGGTGGGTTGGCTCTGTTGGTGGGGGAGGAAGCCAGTCAGACCTGGCAGACCCAAGCGTATAGTGAGCGTTTGCTGGGAACGTTTGGTGGAATCCCTTGTCACAAGGGAGCTTCAACTCCTACCTCCGGTAGAATTTCACCCATGTCCCGGGGGAGGCAAGGGATGTTGAGTCCGAATGGGTTATTTTTCACGCCTCCATTGTGTGTAAGGTAGTCGGTGCCTGTCATGGCAGCAATCCCAAACCCGCTGGTGGACAACAGCGGTGAAGGATGCCGTCAAGCTGAAGAAGGAGTCCTATTGGGCTTTTTAGCCCATGGGACTCGGGAGGCAGCTGATGAGTATTGGCGGGCCAAACAGAACACAGCGTCAGCGGTCGCTGAGGGAAAAACTCAGGCATGGGAGGAGCACGACTTCCGGATGGCTTCGAGGAGATTCTGGTCCATCATCTGGCAACTGAGTGGTGCAGCATCAACACTGTTTATAGTGGAAATGGGGCACTGCTGACCTCAGCTCGGGACATTGTGACAATCTTCATCCACAAAGACGTTTTCACATCATTTACTAAAGCATTTCCATGCACATTGAAATAATTAAAATTTATATGATGTTTATCGTTTTTGGTCACTGCGCACATTGACAGTGACCAGTGTTTCTTTTTGCACATATAAGCAGCAGTCATGCAATGTAACATGTTATTTAGCTGCATACAGATCAGCAAAAGGGAACCACCATTGATAGCAGCTCCTCCATATCCGCCATATTCCAATACTAATTACTTCTTAGAATGGTCATCAGGTGACCAATTAAACAATGAAAGGGTATAACTAGTGGGATCAAATCAGGGATGGGTCATATAAAAGTTGGGGCCCTTTAGGGCACTTTTAGAGTTTTTAAAAGTCTTTGTTTTCACTTATCCACACTGCAACTCCAAAACAACATTTTCAGAAGTATACGGATAAGAGACCATCCATATATTCCGTCTCCGTCTTTGGAGGCTCAAAATTCCAAGGTAGTGTGTATGAAAGGACAAAATGGAGACTAATGTCTGTGTTTTAAAAGAACAACATAGCAGTGTGAACATAGCATCATACTAGCAGTGGGACCAGGGATGGAGCTAAAATCACCTCCTGCCCCATCTGACAGTAAACGCAGACAGATCAGGGGAGGAGGGATCTTGTAGGGAATTCCTGACAGTCATCACCAGCAGCCGCACCCCTCACCCCATGCTAGCTCCGCCTCTGAGTGGGACCTAATGTCACTCTAGCTAAGCTAGGCAAAGTACTAGTCAAAGTGTCAGTTACCATACCGGTAGATTCAGCAAGATTCATAGCCAAGTTACACATACATATAAAAGTTTCGTGATTTGGTGATTGAGTTCCATTGAAATGTTACATTTGAAATTACCTACAACTTCAGAAAAATCAGATTTATTTACTTATTAAACAAAGGTGCCAGAACATTGCTCTGGATATTTCTGGTCTACTATAACCCCTGCTAGCAATACTGACCTTAGTACCTCCAGTTTACAGTGCGACTCCCCCAGTCCAGCAGACAGCAGATCCACCCCTGAATCCTGCAGGTCATTGTCACTCAGGTCCAGCTCTCTCAGTTGTGAGGAGTCTGACTTGAGAGCTGAAGCCAACACTTCAAAGCCTTTATTTGTGAGACAGCAGCTGTTCACCCTGGAAAAGGAATAGTCAGTAATAGCAGTAATAGTGGTGATGCAAAATATTAAAATGAGCATTTACAGTTTCAGTATATTTTCAGTATAATTTAAAAAGGCAGTTGTTGGAAGAACAACATTGTAATTCTCGAACAGCCGTCACCCACTCCTTCAATCTCATATGTACTCCCTTCAAATGTACCAACCTGTGCAATTACTAGAAGTATTGGATGGCTCAAATGTAAATGCTAAAGCCAATAATTGTGTTTTTACCTAAGTCCTAGTTCTGACATCTAACTCAATCTACACCTATTAATTTATTGCAAATTACACTTATTTGCAGAATCTTTTCCCACCAATTTGGTGGTTACCTGTATTTCTTTGTTTATGTCTTAATGTCATTTATATGATTCATATTTTTTATTTCTAAATATTTATACAGTGGTACCTCGGTTTTCTAACTTAATCCGTTCCGGGCTCCGAATCGAATCCTAAAAAGTTTGAGTTCTGATTGAATTTTTCCCAGAAGAAATAATGGAAGAACAATTAATTGGTTCCCAGCTGTCATGCCCAGCTCTGTCCGTTCCTCGTGTGTGCCACGCCCCCACATTTCCTGCCGTTAATTCCTGATTGTGATCACCTGTGGCTTGTTAAGTTCAACCTGTCTGTTGTATTTAGTTTGTGTCTGAGTCAGTATTCCGCAGTTCTTTCATTAACATTGTGTCACTGTGTTATTCTGCCCCAAAATAAACCCTGCCTTAAGCCATATTCATGGCTCTCTCGCCTACTTCCCTGCTCGCTCGCCTGCGCAGACGTGACACCGGTCACCCTAAATTACACCTAAATATGTTTTGTATTTTTTATTTTTAGCATTTAATCACAAAAATAACCGGATAAAACAAGGAGAGCATTTTTTTTCTTAATGGTTTCTAAAACTATAAACATTACCCCTGTCCTGCTCCAATCGACCGCTCGTTCCATGTGCCACGCCCTCTCGTTAACCTCGTGTGGGATCCCCATGTGATCAGCTGTTTCTGGTTGTTGTCATTAGTCCTCTGTATTAAGTCCGCATTTCAGTTTGTTTCCCCAGTCCGGTCATTGGGTACATTTGAATTGCTTACAGCGCTGGCTTAATGGATTCTGGATTCTGATCCTGACGCAATGCATTACGACCTCTCACCCCGTTGCACAAACTGGAATTGCCTACGTGATGACATACCTTTGCCTTTATTGGAGAGAGTTTAGTTACTGTACATGCATGACATATGTATTCCAGGCAGTTCCAATGCACAATCTGCTATTTCTCCCGAATATCACTTGAAGCATTGAGAACTGGTTTTAAGTTAATTTACCTGGTAAAATGAAGTTTAAATAAATGACATAAATGCTGTAATAGTACATGTAAATTAGTGGTTTATTTAGTGTTAGTTACTGTAATGTTGCGCTGCTTTATTTGGTTAATCATCCAGTCTGTAAAGAAGGAATTCCAGTAAGAATTGCAGTGTAGTTTGACTCATTTCTTAGCGCGTACAATATATATTTGGTCAGCGTTCACGGTTCGACTTCTGATATTCAGATAGAGTTCTAGGTCAAACCGATTTGTTCGACTTTCAAAAAATTTGAGTTCTAGTGAGTTCAAGAACCGAGGTACCACTGTATTCAATTTATTCCTCATTTGCACAATGATCAATATTTTCTGTGACATTAACATAGATGGAGCAGCTACAAACATTTTATAATTTTTTGGGGTTTTCGTGGTGGGCAGAGCTAATTAAATTAAATTAAATTAAATTAGTTCCCACAAAATACTAAATTGAGTTCACATAGTACTTGAAATTTGCATACTGTTATCTGTGCTCTAAATTTGCCATTTTGAGCCTTTGAATTAATTTTCAATTTCATTAAATTGAATGTTTTATTTGTGTTAATAAGAAAATGTGAACACAAAGCAAGATGCGATCTCTTTTTTCCATCTCTTTACTTGCAGACCCCTGCATCTTTATTCAAATGTGTTGCACTGGGGTGGGCGACCGTATCACACCCTGTGTCTGTAACAGTAGCAGCCTACCCACCTTCAGTGACATATACAAGACCAGGAGCAACAGCTTCCTGCATCATGAGGGATGCTACACACCCTGCTCATCAGTGTTGGGCAAGTTACTTCAAAACTGTTATGTTTTATTTATTACTATAATTTCAAAGTAATTTGTTATATTGCATTATTACTGTATTTAAAATGTAAGGCGTTACACTACTAGTGCATTACTTTTAAGTTACTCTCACCAAAATTACTGGAAATATGGATTTGGAAATCTAAATATTACTCATGATGCTCAATTAACAAATTACACAGCCAGTGTAAGGTGATGTGGTATTTTACTGAGCCTATAGTTAAAAACAATAGAATATAATAGCCACAGCGATGGCTCATGGTGCAATACAAGGAACAATCATCGCAAGAACAGACAAAAGGTAAAATTCAGGCAAATTGTGATAGAAATACTGTAAGCTACAGTCTGTAACTTTAAGCCTATTCATGTTAACATTAATTGAACTTTATTGTAATGTCTAAAGATATGACTAAAATATCTTTAGACATTACAATACAGTTCAATTAATGTTAACATGAATAGATCTAAATAATTTAATGTCTAAAATGATCATTTCTATGCCTTTACAGTCGTCCCTCGCCACTTCACGCTTCGAATTTTGCGGAAAAAAGCGGCTTCACTCTGTGGCGGTTTTTTGTCTATTGATTAAAAAGTTGATTGAGACAATAAAAATGATACATAGTTGCATATCGAAAATATGATATTTATAAAGTCTAATATTTCTTCTTTAATATTTTGGGTAATACGAGTGTAATTGTTATGACCTGCCTGTCCGATCCTCTTGTGTGCCACGCCCCCTTATTAACCACATATGCAACCCCGATTGTGACCAGCTGTTTTCTGTCAATTTGATTCAGTTTGAAGTCCACCTCAATGTCTATAACCCCAGGTCACAAACTTAAAGTAATGGGCGTGTGCCCATCTGGAGAATTTACTATCTGACGTTAGATCAGTTGCAGGTTCACTTATCTCCCTGTTCTGTCTTACTACAACAAGTGAAACATTTTGCACGGACATTTTTCCTCTGCTGATCTGTCAGTGATTTTGGCGAATTTGTATGAAGAAAAAAATAAACATCACTTAATTCCGTGTTAAAAATGCATTGTAATGCATGTTACTGACATTTATACCAAGCAAAATATTACCAATTTTTTTTCTGTAATGCCTTACATTACGCTACAGCAAAAAGTAATGCATTACAGTAGTTTTGTTCATTTGTAATGCATTACTCCAAACACTGCTGCTCATGGACTGTTTACCCTCCTTCCATTGGGCAGGAGGCTTTGCAGCATCAGGAACAAGAACCTCCACACTGAGGATCAGCTTTTTCCCACAGGCCATGAGACTGGTAAACTCTAATACAATTTGTTAACTTCCACACTTTGAATTCTGTGAACTCACACCCACGATACAACTCTACTATAAATAATCAGTATTACATATCAGGGCATTGCTGCAATAGTTACCTTTAATGCTGCACTTCATTACTCTAATTTTGCATCTACACATTACTACATTTTACCTACAGTCATGCTTCTCACTTTCCATTCATAGTTATATTTTTCTAATGTTATATTTATCCCGGTGTTACTACACTGCTCAAAAAAGAAACACTTTGAAAACACATCAGATCTCAATGGAAAAAAAATCATGACCCATATCTATACTGATATGGACTAGGTAATGTGTTAGGAATTAAAGGATGGCACTTTGTTTGATGGAATTGTTTGGACATCTTTGTTAATGGTCTGCTGTTGATTATGGACTCCACTTTACACAACAGTGTGTGTAGGCCATCACCATCCAAAACTTGTTGCTTCAGCAGAGCACCAAGTACCTTCCTCACTGTCCTAATTTGGTGTTCCCAGACACCTTCTTGATGGGACACACCAGATGGATTAAAAATCCACTCAACTTCTCTTTTCATCATCTCTTCTTTGATCTTAGATTCATTCATTTTCTGTATTGCTTCACGCAATTCTCTTTCGGCACCAACAAAATTTGTTCCGTTATCTGGCCTGATAACGGATACTTGTCCTCTCCAACTTACGAAACGGCGCAGGAGATTGATGCATGCATCGGTGTCCAGAGAGTCTGCAACTTCTATATTAACTGCTCAAATGGTTAAACAAGTAAACAGAACACTTTTGACTATGGAACGTCCTCTTTTTTCTTGGAATGGTCCAAAGTAGTCAACACCCACATACGTAAAATGTGGCTTTTCAAACACAATTTTCAGGTCTCTCTACAGGAAAATATGCCTTTTTTTGTTTACCAGCCCTTGCGTGCAATTTGTGACAGGTGTAGCAATCTGATAACACTCTTCTTATGGCAGAATTTGATTGTGGTATCCAATACCTTTGCCTAAGCCACGCCAGGACATAATTTCGTCCACAGTACCCAACTTGTTGGTGAATATGTTGAAGAATAAGAGTGGAAATCTTTGTGCAGTATAGCTGGATGCTTAGTCTCTTCTGGCATCACTGCCCTACATAACCTTCCTCCAACTCTCAATACTCCGTTATCTAGATAAGGATCCAGTTTGTAAATATGGCTGCACTTTTTAACTTGGTTCTTTCCCTGTAACATCTTAATCTCTTCTCCATATTTCAGCCGTTGAACTGTAGCGAATTAGATCAAGTTCTGCACTGTTCAAATCTTGCATGCTGATAGAAGTGCCTTTAAAGACTTTCTCAAATGTCATCATTTTATGTTTCATGTCACTTTGCTGTCCATCATATTTGTCATCTGATATGCTAAGGGTCCTTTGTAGTTCTGATCTTGTATTACTGAAGCACAGTAGCATCCTTTTAATATGAGTGAGCCATGCTACTGCCTTTTTTAGACAATGCCAATCGGAATAATATGCAATGAGCTTTTCCAGAGCATCTTCATCTTCTTGAGTCATGATGACACTAGACAAAACATCTCTTTTCATCTCCATCATCATCAATCATCATCCTCTGACACTGAACTTTGATTCATTCTAACTGGCCACTCCTTAAATGATTTCAGGAGGAATTTAGGTCCTTTAATCCAATTTTCACATTTCATAAGGTTTTCTGCCATCAAACCCCTTGAAGCCTGTTCTGCTGGCTTCTCTGTCAAATTCACAAACCGCCACTGTGATGGCTTAGTGGCCTCCCTTATGTATGTCACTCGATTGGCTACGAATGTTTTGTATCGAGCTGCATCATTTTCAAAATATTTCAAGACAGACTGACTGTCTGTCAAAAACAATGATTCCTCTAATTGCATATCCAGTTCCTGCCTCAACATTCTGTCCATTTTGACTGCCACAGTTGCTGCTGTCAGTTCCATTCTTGGTTTAGGTAATTATTTGAGTGGTGCCACTCTTGACTTGGCCATCACAAACAAGCAGGACTTCTGCTCTTGGTTATTAGTTAACACAAGGTAAGTCACTGTCCCATAGCAGTCTTCGCTGGCGTCTGAAAAAGTATGCAACTGTGCAGTTTTGACAGGTTCAAAACCTTGCACACTTAAAACATCTTAACACCTTATAGGTGGAAAGCTTCTGCAGATCAATGGTCCATTTTGTCCACTGTTTCATATGCTCATAGTCCAAATATAGATTATTCACTTCTGTGCCTCGTTTTTGCTCAGGAATAGATGACAGAAAGGTTCTCGAATTGCCCATTCACTTTGTCAAATGAAATCCACTCTTGCTACAGAGAACTTTCAGGTCCCTGGCTAGTATGACTGCTTCTTGTTCTGTCTCCACTGAAATTTAACAGTCATCCACATAAAAACTATTTAGGAGTGTCTGAGCTGCCTTATCTGTTGTCTT
Source organism: Brevimyrus niger (assembly GCA_015164015.2). Classification (NCBI taxonomy): domain Eukaryota; kingdom Metazoa; phylum Chordata; class Actinopteri; order Osteoglossiformes; family Mormyridae; genus Brevimyrus; species Brevimyrus niger. Next base: position 18,857 of record JAABNY020000089.1, on the reverse strand, counting down.
ATCCTGTTGATCCTCCACTATTCTTCGAAGAGCATAGCATGTGCAGCTTGGAGTGGAGGTAGCACCAAATATGTGTACGCACATCTGGTAATCAACTGCCTCCGTTTCCAGACTGCCTTCAGGCCACCACAAAAACCTAAGAAGGTCTACATCCGTCTTTTGAACCCGGATCTGGTAAAACATTGATTCAATGTCAGTCATGATCCCAACTGGATGTCTGCGAAATCTGTTCAACACTCCAAGCAGAGTATTTGTGAGGTTGGGCCTTTTAAGTAACTGACCGTTCAGTGAAAATCCTTGGTAAGAAGCATTGCAGTCAAAAACCACTCGTATCTTATTCTTCTTAGGGTGATAAACCCCATGGTGTGGGATATACCACACCCTTCTGTTTTCATGTAACTCCGCTTCTGGTACTCTTTCAGCATATCGCTTAACAAGCATGCTGTCCATAAATTGTGAGTAATCACGGTGAAACCGAGGATTGACTGTGAGCTTAGTGCAATATGTTTAGTTATTTTTCTCCGGTCATTAGCAGTATGTTTACATGTGAGAAGTGCCAGTTAGTCGCTAGGCTGACGGAGAAGATTGTAGTTTTAGAGGGATGTATCCGGACATGACGGAACATTCAGGAGAATGAGAGTTTTATTGATTCAGTGTTAGCAGCTCCAGATACGTCTGCCATAGGTATTCAGTCTCCCCCCACTCCGGCAGCAGAGCCTTCCCAGCAAGGCGAGTGAGTGACAACCTGGCGGCATAGTTGTAAATCCAACCCTAATTCACACCGGCACCATTCGTGTTTCCAACAGATTCTCCCCAATCAGTGAAACTCCTGCTGAGACACCTGTTGAAAGTGCTCTAGTAATTGGCAACTCTATTCTGAGAAACATGAGAGTAGCGACTCCAGCGACCTCCCTGGTGCCAGAGCAGCCGACATCTCGGCAAATTTAAAAGTGCTGGCTAAAAGTAAACGTAAATGCTCTAAGATTATTATCCACATCAGCACTAATGATGTCCGATTGAGGCAATTGGAGATCATGAAGCCAAATTTTATAGAGGTGGGCAACCTTGCGAAGAAGATGTGTGTGTCAGTAACGTGCTCTGGCCCCATTCCTGCTAGACATGGCGATAAAACAGATTAACAACAGATTATCGTCACTACAGTATAATACGCTGGCTGTCGGAATGGTGCACGATAAATGGTGTGAGTTATATAGACAACTGGCGGATGTTTTGGGGTAGACCTGGGCTTTTGAAGAGGGACGGTATTCACCCCTCGCGGGCTGGTTCGGGCCTTCTGTCTAAAAGCAAAGCTCATAGTCTCCAGGCAAAATGCTGACTAACTAGAGCCAAGTCCAGGCGGCACAACCGACCGCCTGCTAGTCGCTTAGAGTCGTCACCTAGGATTCATTTTATTGAGACTGTATCTGTTCCCCGCGTTTTTAATCATGGAAGCCTTTTCCCCCGTAGTGTATGCCATAATAAATTTATTAATATAAATTACAATGAATCTGTTACTAGAAAACAGCTGTGATGCAAGGTTTAAACTTAAACTTGAACTTCTGAATGTAATAAATGAAATAATTACTGATTTTAGTCTTGGTGCCCCATGCCTCACAGAGACCTGGCTTAAACCGAATGAATTCATGGCACCAAATGAATCTACCCCAGCTGAATACAGTTATAAGCATAACCCTCGACCAAATCGCAAAGGTGGTCGTGTTGCTGCAATTTTTCAGTCCAGCCTAGGAGTGTCTGAGAATTGTGTTTGACTTTCAGCACATTTCAAACTGTTGTTTTTAGCCTTGCTGACTCATCTCTTTCTAGCTCTTCACCCCAAATCACCATTGTTATTGTGTAAAGACCACCTGGGCCGTTCAGTATTTTTCTTAAGCAGTTTGCTGATTTTTTTACAAACCTGGTGTTCAGTGGGTGTTTTTGTGGGTGATGTTAACATTCATATGCAGAAAGAAAGTGATCCTTTGAAAATAGCGTTTGCAGCTATTCTTGACTCTCTGGGTGTATGTCAGAATGTAGTCGGGCCTACTCA
>JAABNY020000088.1:2379456-2394138 GCA_015164015.2 Brevimyrus niger | reverse complement strand
AGGTAATTCAAATCAACCGCTTCAACAGGCGCACAACACAACAAGTGCACACAGCGTCTACACCACTCCCGCACAGTACAACAATCCCAGCAGCAATCCCAGCAGCCTCTACAGCAATCCCATCTGTGTATTGGTGCTGTGGTTTAGTTGGTTAAAGTGCCTGTCTAGTAAACAGGAGATCCTGGGTTCAAATCCCAGCAGTACCTTAAATTCCACTGGAAGTTACCAGATACCTTGAGGTTTTTGCATTTTTTCCACTAATGGTAGTCATTGCGGAAAGACGCTGTCAGAAGCAAATCATTTGCTCCAGGTGAGACTAAAGTTCAGAATCTCAGCATGGCCCAACCTGACCCTGCCATGAGCATTGCACAAGCTGACTGATTGCAGTACAGCAGCCTCAGACTTTAGGTGGCTGAGTACACGATGTCAGTGTTTTCTCAAAAATGCTGTCCACACAAAAGTCTTGAGCCCATACCTTACGTTCCTTAATTAATAAATCAATGAAATCTGGTTGAAGTTTCAGCAGATTCTCATTGTCTCAATTGCCACCATTATGAGTCACTTAGTGAAGAAGCAGGGGAGTCTCGACTGACTTAAATAATGAAGAGTGTACAATTGATCTGGTTCTAAACATTTTCTGCTGTCAGGCTACTAGCTTTAGTAGTTGGATAATCCCTGGTGCTGTGAGGTTTTCGCATTTTTTCCACTAACGATAGTCATTCTGGATAGAAGCTGTCAGAAGCAAATCATTTGCTCCAGGTGAGGCTTGTGCTCAGAATCTCAGCATGGCCCAACCAGACGCTGCCATTAGCATAGCAGCTGTGGCCCGGAGAAAGAAAGTTCTGGAGAAGAAATTGTAATTATAAAATACATGACAATTGGCAGACAAGGGTTGTGTTGGCTCAAATTTTTCCTGTGTCCTTACGCTGTCGCTTAAAGTTCCTGTCTAGTAAATAGGATAATCCTGGGAATCTACTGTAAAAGAGCCGACGTTGATGACATGGGGTTTGCAAGATCTCTTCAGTATTTTTTTTTGCTCCCTGGAATTTGAAAGTCTATTGAGGATTTTATTTTTGCAATTATTTCTTACCAGGCTGTTTGTATGGACTTCATATGGATTCTGGTTATTTTCACCTGAGAATAAAAAATCCTAAACATTGCAGTCCTAAATTGCCCCCGAGAAGGTCTTTAGATTGAGTGAAATGGTCTTATCTTGTTTATGTTTAAAAACACTTATTTACATGACATGGTAATTCTTCCTATACAGGAGGTTAAACATGTTACAGGACCGTGAAATGTTGAGTTTCCATGGTTTACATGGGTGTGCAGCTTGTTTTCAGCTAAACAACAATATCCAAAGCTAGTTCTTCTTGAAAAGCATACAAAAAATTTGCCAAGACACCAACCAAAGATTAAGAAATCATTGTAGATGTAAATGCTGGAAGGGCTTACAGATGTTACTACGATAGATTTAGTTTGTCAGAAATCATCTATTACTGTCCCACACCAATCCATGCTGGAAATATTCAACTTAGACACTATTACTTAAATGTTTTTGCTTTTTTCACTTTTTGTATTTAAACTAATATTCGTGATTAAGTAACAGATAATATATTTTGCTTACTGCTACATTTTCTGTGTTGTTATTCAACGATAACGTAAACCCAGTAACCACTTTACAATCCATGGAAAATTGGGGGAATAGTCTTTCACTGGTTTTCAGAGGTCTGTTGTCCTTTGAATGCTAAGAATTAAATCATTAGACCAAAGGTAATAAATAATTTGTTACAGACATATACTTTCCCAGTTCTCTCCCCAAATTGATATACTGACATTCCATCTATCCATGACTATTCTTCCATTGACAGAACAAATCAAACCCAAATCAAATTAAAATGTATTCATCAAATCCACAACGGCATGTAGCGGTAGATACAGGCTAGTGTCCATACTAATAACCAGAGGTGGAAAGTTCAGGTTCAGAGTGTACAAATCCAATGATATCCATTAGCAGTTTCGTCCACGGCTTGTGAGAACTGAACTCTATTCAGCTGGAACTTACACAAGTGCCCCAACCGATGGCATCGTGCTGCCCACCTCACCCCCTCCCATGTTGTCACTTTGTCCCCCACCTTTTGTCTAAGATCCCCACTGAAAGCAAAACACCAGCCAGAGGTGCTGTACTGGATTTTGTGGCCACCTAAAACAGGGTGCAGTGTTGCGGGAAGAGAAAACCAAACAGGCCACATTCAAAAACCTTTCTGCCAGATTGGAGTGGCCACAGTGGGGTTCATGGAAGCCTGGGCTTTTACAGATTTCCTCATAATAAATCCTGATGGGGTCAGGATCTAGATGGGTTTTGTTACATTAGTTGTAGCTCTGTGGCTGAGCAGCACACCTATCAGAGGACAGCATGTTTTGCCAGACATTATGCGGTAAGGGAACTAAATCCTGAGTCGGATGGGTGGATTATATATATACATATATAGTACAATAATGATTACCATTTTATGGTTGTAATACTTTTAGGTTTTCCTGAAAAAATCATATTGGATGTTTCATAGCTCTGTCTAATCTGTCATCAAACTAGGGATGAATCGGCGCTTTTCTACTGCACTGGATGCCATACATTTGGTACCTAAAGAAAGTACCAAAGGTATAGTATTTTAGGCTGTTGGTTTTCCAACTGCCATAAAAATTGATACCGATGCTGAATGACAATGTGAGGCAGGGTATTTTGTACTGAATTTGAACAAATGGCTATAGTACATTGTAGGCTGAATGATGAGTGATATTACTGTAATACCAACTTCACATGATGTGCACATGCAGTTCTTACATTGCAAGTGAGCTAGATTAAGATCAGGCTTTTTTTTGTACAATTCTGTAGACAAAGTAGCACAAGGTGTTTCACTTTCACTAAAATATTTTTGCTGTTTCAGGCCAGGTCAGCTCAGCACTGATGCCACACCCACCCCACAGCGAAATTCCTCAGGATCCCGGGTGGTCACCCCCCAAGCAGACGCACAATCCAGTCCCACCCTTTAGAAATGGCCATCTAACTGCCGTAGCCAGGTGTTACGTGGGCGTCCCCTTGATCTGGTACAGCTGCTGGGATCCTCAGCAATAAGGATCCTACGAACCGGATCAACCTCAGGGAATCAAGCCACATGGCCGTAGTGCGGTAACTGATGCTCCCTCACAATGCAGGTAATGTGCCTCATTCAGGACTCCTCTAGCAACTGCTCATTCCACACAAAGTCAAACCAGCAGTACCCAAGGTTTCTCCAAAAAGACACAGTACCAAAGGAGTCCAGTCTTCATCTCAGCTCACTGGATAGTGTCCATGTCTCACAGCCATACAGCAAGATAGGAAGCACCAGGACTCTAAAGATTTGGACCTTCGACCTCTTGCAAACATATCAGGAGCCCCCTTTCCAGCAACCTCATGACCCCCTTCAGAACAAGAGTCACCAGAGACATGAATGTAACTGCTGAAGTAAGGTTGACATTCTCCCTCCAGACAGACACATTACTGATGGCTGTGTCTAGGTAGTCATTGAAGGCCTGGATCTTAGTCTGGAACGTCTTACTGTGTCATAAAGAAAAATCTTTGCAAGGTTTGCAATTTTAACTATTGTTTTTTTGAATGTGGTATATGTTTAAAAAACAGTTTAAAGTCTACCTCTGCTACATCAGAGAGGAGATGGGAAGGCCAGGCAAACACATGAGGGGCAGGATATGACAGGTACAAGCCGTACTCTGGAAAGCCAGATAGCACCCCTTAGTGGTGGGAGGGGACCTTTTTCTTGTAATACAGCTGAATCCATCCTGAAAGACACAACTCTGTAAACAGGCCTTGTCCATTCTGAGTGTAAGCATTTTTCATTTACTCAGCTTACAGATCTTACTGGGCTACATTACTGCACATTGCTACATCTGGCTGTTTACCACCCTAACATCTAGTCCCCTCCCATGATTTTAATTTACACCCATTGTGCTACAAAGTACAAAGCCAGCCTTCTTAAACTGTTACAGAACTTTTTACTCTATTCATGCATGACCCGGTGAGGGTGGAGTATAACCATATTTAAATCATGACCCCCCTCGATTATGGAATATGGATCTTGCATTCAAACAGAAAAAAGGCGGGGGCATCGTTTGGGGGTTTTAGACACATGTGCTTCTGATTCCAAATGCAAACACAGTGCAGCTGAAAGGATTTACATTGTCATGCTCTCTGAGTCTTTTTTTTTTCATAACCGTCACACTCTAGTGCAGTTGATGAAAAGCTCGCTGTAGTGCTATATATGCTAACTGCCCAGTGACTCTGTGAAAGCCCATCTACGGAACTCATCAACTGGCCTAGACTCAAAGCTGGAACAGGAAAGTGATTTTTCCTAACCTTCTGCATCTTAAAAGCCTGGCCTAGACTGTGGAACCAGGAGGGGATGATGGTGGAGTTTGGTTTACCGGTCTACTCATATATGTGCCCCCCCCCTCCTCCCCCATATACCTGGAGCTCACATCTTTAACATTTAAAGGCAGGGGTCACGTCACGGAATGTCACGACACACGTGGGCAACTGGGTCAATTGTTCCTATTGCATGCAGACATCTGACGCCCATAAAGGAGCACCGTGACGACACCGAAAGACGGACGATGACATTTATGACTACTTTACCTGTGAGTCACTCCATAGAATCTGTCACATCCAAATGTTTAAGCGTAAACATTCTTAACGACAGCTTCCCTAAAGTTCAGGTCAAACAAACAGGCATGAAGCTGAATGTCATATGGTAAACAGTTCTAAACAGATGGACCACCTTTGTCAGACAAGCGTGCCTTTTTCGATGCTCTCAAAAGCAGAGGAAAGTCAGAGCGAGGCCCTGCGCTGAAGCCGCGGCTCGGTGCCTCCCCTCCTCCACCTCAGCAGAGCTCAATAGCGGCAATGGGAACCAGATGTGAGCGGCGTCGATGCATGTGCATGAGTCACCAGGGGTGTCCCCTTGCACTGGTCTGTCTGCCAGTTTCAGCAAGGAAATGGATTTTTCAGGAAGAGGTCCTGCTTGTAAAAGGCATGAAACAAGGACCAATAATTAGGAACACCAGCCCCCACCCTGCCCCCATCACTTCTCCCCCATCAATAGGTGACACTGTAAAGAATCGACCATACAAAGGATCACTGTGGTGCTTGTATGTAAGGTGTAATGTTCGCTGGCCTCATAGAGGAAAGCGTGTAGCAGACTGAGGTCAGCTAGTACTTATTTACTACATTCGCAAGCTGTCTTATGGTTATGCTTCATCTGGGTTTTTTTGTTTGTTTGTTATTATTGCAAAACTAACGCAAACAAGGAAATGTAACAATCAGGGATATTGGGGTACTTTTTATCCAAGCCACAAGCACGCCAGTCCAGATGCATTTCATCATAGAGCCGTTTCACTGCAAAACTGCGTACAAAAACAATCAGCCTACGGCTTAACTGATACTTGCATATAATTCACATTTACTTATATATAATAGACAGTGGAACAAAGTGAATCGTCTCCGGTCACAAGACAGACTTGCCGGTGGAAACAACGGCAGATTGGTTGAAAGCTACTGTTAATCTGAATTAACTAAATATAACTTAACAAAGAGGTGGGGCTGGGGGGGCAGGTAAATGAGACCCAGAAGCGGGTCCAGCGTATCCACCTCCACTGGTGGTCGTCATTAACACAGTGTGAGGCTCTGACACCACACAAGTCCCTCCCCTCTCCTGGGCCCTCATTTAACCCTGTCTTCCCTACTGCTGTAGGAATTCATAACCCTTAAAATCCCCACCCTTCTGACCTGAGGTCACCCAGACTTTTAAAAAGAACTCTGGGCACAGTTTCATGCCGGATCCACTGTGTCCTCTCGTCTTTTGACTCTTGCACTTCTCTTCTTCCTAACTGACCTCATCCAGTGCTCATTCTTTCTATTTATTTATACCTCCTTCACAAAAATGCACCCCATAACAAACTCTTTTTGCAAGGTTTCAGCAGTTTAAGGTAGGAGGAAGGGCACAGAAACCGTGGGAGAGGGGGATCATGTACCCCCTAATATTTAATTTGCCTTGATTTCCACCCCCAAGCACCAGACCTTTGTAATTAAATTTTTAAGATGCCCCAATAAAGATAATATCAAACTCTATCTAATGCCACCTGGATACTAGGTCATAGCTTTCACCTGCACACTGATTAAACATGGAGCAAATGCTTTGATGTAAATTTCACCTGAGTTTACCTGAGTAGGAGAAAAAACAGCGACACATTATATTTAGTTTAAGTAACACATAGCAGCACATTAGACAAAAACACAAGGTCCATTCAGAGGACAGAACTACCAGTTCCCCCATAGCGATGAGGCCCTCCCCATTACCTGTCCCCCTCCCTACTCATCTGTCATCCACTGATTTCTTAATGAAAAAGACTCTGCCATCAGCAGCTACTTCTCTGTAGTTTACACTTCAGTGTCTTTTGAAGAAAAACAGGATGACAGCCCTTTGCATATAGAGGGTAATTAGGGCTTTGAAGTACGTGAACAACATCACAGTATCTATCCGGAATTAGCAGCTATTATTACCCGTCTTCCTTGTGTGACGTCACATGTCCAGCTGTGTTATGGCAATATGTGTTAATGAATGGGTAGGAATGGAAGAAATATTGTGGGGAACTTAATGAGCATTAGGTGAAGGATAGGCTTTGTGGCCTTTAATCTGGGCTGGCCATCTTTGTGGCACACCAGTAGAGCAGAGTTGCACACGTGCACCAAGTCAAGGTGCAATTGATTTTAGAGCATGTCTGGGGCAACTGGGCAGACAGCTGCTGGACACCAATGGGAGATGACTGCAGATAACAGTGGTATACAGGCACTAATATGGGACCGTGAGAGGACAGACGATTCCATTGCACTTTGGCAAATACCCGGAACTGGCACATTGCCCATCTGAATACTTTTGAATCCTAACAGCGCCAGATGACAGCGTAAGGCGTACGCAACCATGTGCCCATGACACTCTGAGATGGACCTGGAAAGGATTTTATGTCGATCCATATGAAAGACTCAACAGATGAGACATTAGATGGGAGTACGCCATGTGCTTTTCAGTATAACGACAGGGGGCTCAGAGCTAAGAGCCCTTTTATCTAATCTTTCCCATCCTTATCATCACACCCCCAGTGCCTGCAAAACAATGTGGGGAAAACAGAGGACAGAATGTGCAGTAGCGCATTTCCTTGTGAGTCCTTTTTCACTCCATTTGAAAGTGTGCTGATGGAGAACTTCAGCTCCAGTTTCATCCCCCATTCTCTAAATTCCCCAGGGAGAGTCACAGTTGAAACTCATTAGCACTGGTAGTTCTGGGGTCCAGCAGTACCACCCCAAACTGAGAAGATAAAGTCAGGCCTTTCAGGTGAACATTACTATTTTAAACCAAGACTTTGCAAGCAAGTAGCCACTTTTTTCTCTTTTTGTTTTTGGCCTAGTAAAGGTCACCACATTTAATCCACCAACAAATAAATTTTTTGGTTGACTTGATGGGTAACAGCACAGCCTCACACCTCCAATGTCTGCATGCAGATCGCAAAATTCTCCTTTTGGTGTGTGAGTTTTTCCCTTCAGTGGAAAAACATACCTTGAAGTGAACTATACATTGCCCATCGTGTTAGTGGATTGCCCTGTGCTTCCTAGGGGAAACTCCAGACTGACTGTGACCCTTTCCTGGGTAGGAGTTATGGAGTGGCAGGAGGATGATTAATTTGATTAATGTTTTTCCATGTAAATTTCTTGTACATTGAAACATGAAGCATGAAAGAGATCATAACTTCATGGGACCTGCTTATAAATGTTAAAGAAATGTGCAAAAGGAGACTAAATATTATGCAACTGGTATTTTATCACAGATGAGAGATGAAAGGATCATGAACCATAGTGGAAAGACCAGAAGCTGGGAGAGCCAGACGACTGTGAATGAAGTGCAGAGAGCAGCCTGCTTACCTGTGAAGGCAGGAGAGCATGACCATGCATTTTGTGCAAAGGCAATTCTGGGGGACAAAGAAACAGTGTGGTCCTGCACTGACCACACATATGGTCAGACAGTGGTACAGACTAGGGGTGTTACTAAGATCTAAAGATATCAAGGGTCGTTATATTGAATTCTGCATCTCTCTTTGAAACTACAATGGTCATAGCATTACAATTTGCTACTAGCCCTGGAATTAGCTACTGAAAGCATGGTTGTTTCAACGTTTGAGCTAAACAAATCATAGAGGGCTCACTTGGATTCATTCAGGGCTTCAGCTCTGAATGCCCCAGGCTTGTGATGCATCTGGGGGGTACTCAGGGAGAATTCTCAGCCACAGCTGCTAGACCTCTAAGGTCTACAACTTCAAGAGACAGATGTGTGTTACTGGCTTATCCCCAGAGTGCTTGGCCTGCCATGTAGGTCTGATGGGTCAAGGACCACAAGAAAAGGAGTCTGTCCTAGAACCATGATTGTTACAACGCAGTATATAATAAATTATGTAATACCTTGACAAAATGTAACTAATTTTCATCTAAAAAATGTAATGTTTCTTCATAATGCGGAGTCACACATTGTGTAACAACATATTATGTATTAACACTGCATTATGCAATAACTCAACAAAATGTTACAAATTTATAGACGACATTATAATTTTATATTGCAAAATTACCCTGTTTTCATTATTATAATCATCATCATTGTTATTATCATCATCATTGTTATTATCATCATCATTCAATTTCTTAAATTCTGTTGTTATTACATAATGCAGCATTATTACATAATACATTGTTATTCACAGTACAACTGAAAGAGAGAACAATACGAATAATTTCCATTGATGTATCCCTTCCCTTTGTGTCTGCTTTTCACTCTGCTTTCATCTCATGTGCATGCCCTTCATGCCTTCAACATCCCCAGAACAAAATGCCTCAGGTTCAGGACCCAAAACTAAGGTTTGCTTAAAACACTATCTTAGGATGGAGGATTTTTTTTTTGTTTTTCAAGCTGTGTCTCAAAACAAAAGTGTAAAAAGTTAAAATTTCAAAGACGCTCTATCATGCACTGTGGTAAAAAGCGGAGTGCAAGATGCAAGACAATTTTAAAAATGGATAAAACTCCTCAGATGCAGGGACGTTTAAATTAAAAATACCGTCACCATGCAGCCCGCAGCAGGAAGGCAGCTGCCTCAGCATGTTTTTCTGTAAATCAAGTCGCAGGCAAACAGCCTCAGGCTGTGAGGCAGCTGTCAGAAAAGGAGCAGTCTTAAAACAAAGCTGTGTAATTATGAGGGATAATATCAGTGCCTGTCCCCCCCCACACACACACACACACACACACACACCCCAGCCTGAGACACTTTTCAGATACTCTTCTTGCTCAAAACAGAGTGCTAACTTCACACAAATTATACTGTACAAACACATCTTACGTGGTGAAAGCTTAAAACAACACTCCTTAGTAAGGTTTTATATATTTCTTGATGCACCATCAGCCTTATCTGTATGGGCAACGTTTTCCCACAGAAAGTATATTAAAGCTGTTAAAATATGTTAGTATGTTATGGTATGCTTATATGCTGCTTATGAATGTTCTCTGAATGCATAATAAATGCATTGTGAAGGAGCAGTTAATGTAAAGTGTTACCAGCATAATTGCAGTTATTCTTTGTGTATTGTGTTTGATTTGCATCTCTTCGCATAGCAAAACCGACTGCTTACTGTCCATGTGACTTGAATTCTTGAATGTCTTGAATTCTATAAGTGGTAAAGTTATTTGATAGGTTTCAGGCTAGAAATCTGTACAGCACTCCCAGCCCATCACTCCACCCGATCCAAAACTCACACCACAAACATGCATATCTGGATACTGAGTGAGAAAGCATTTCATATAAACTAGTAAGCAAACTAGGAAATTAAGAGACATTAAGCTTAGTGTTTTAAATACTGTAGTATTCAGCACATATTTGCAATGTATGAACCAGAGCTGCCCTTCTTTTCTTAATGCTCTGCTCCCCTCTTGGCACTCAACAGAGACCAGTCTTACACCCACGCCTCCAACATCAGAGTACCCAGTTTCAAAATATCTGGTAAGCTAGCTAATTACCCCATGCCACCTGTCCTTGTCTGGTCTCCTTGCACGTCTGCCCCCACAACAGAGTCTCCCCAGCTTTCTCAAATTCCTTTGCTCCCATGAGAGTCAGCCTTCAGCTGCAGCCTCCAAAGCCTGCGGTTTCAGACCGTGCGGCCTTACCCAGTTTCGGCTCTGACAGTTGACACACATTATCTGGATGTTCTGAGTCCATATTCTGCAGCGTAGCCAAACAATTTAGTTACGAGACACATTGGCAGCGCCGGTAGCATCGACCACAGACTTTGTCTGTCCTCATCTTGTCTCACAGCTGGGTAGCAGCTACAAAATTGATGTCAAACAATAAAATGTCAGGTTAGCATGAAAGTGCAAATAAAAAAATGGGCCGATGGAAGCGGCCAGTTTGGTGGGTGATCTATTAAAAATGGGCAAATTTATGAGAACAGACATAGTCAATTTATTTAAATAATGACCGACCAAATCTACCATGGGCAGTACAAAATAAGACATGCTTTTTTTAGCGTTAAATAACAATGCCATTTGCAATGAATTGCCTACCAAAACCATAGCAGATCACGTTGAATGATTCATTTAAATGCTCTCCTCTCCCAAATTTTGTGCTCTGAAAGGGAACTCCTACGAATGCATATGCAACACAGCCAGTCGCAAAATAAACTGTGTCAAATTCCTTTCCACCTCTAACATCTCACTGCGCATCTTTTGTGTATCCTGGCAATACTGTTTTAATGTCATAAGATGGTTTGGCATAAACCATTAGTAAATCAGGCCCAATGTCTACATGTAAAGTTAGTATAAAAGCATATCATATGGACAGGGCTGAAATTGGGTGGGAGGGGGGGAGTAAAAAATTGAGCCTGGGGAACCACTACTGATTTTGGGCCCCATGAAAGCATATGATATTGGGCCCTCAACCCAGACCAATCCAGATATTTTCAAAATTTTTAGGAGCCCCTGCCACTCAGGTGCCTATGGAATCATCCTAACATTCCCCCCCTTTACAGTGTCCCTGACTGCACCCCAGGTGATCTCATGCAGTCCAGCTATGCATATGCATGTAGCAGTACAATACTTGCTACACAAAGCAAATATGTAAACATGACATACAAAGGCAACAAAACATCTTGGTACACAAGGTCAACACTTGAATTTACTACACGAACAGGTTTCTACACAGGTGGACTTTGTGCAGAACTGCAGCATGTGGACACAGTGGCAACATAACAACGTTGTGCACAAATGCAGTATGCTCACAGGCAGGACAGTACATTCAACAAACAGGACAGTACACTCACAAGCAAGACAGTACACTCACAGGTAGGACAGTACACTCACAGGCAGGACAGTACACTCACAGGCAGGACAGTACACTCACAGGCAGGACAGTACACTTACAGACAGGACAGAACACTCACAAGCAAGACAGTGTACTCACAGGCAGGACAAAGGACCATGCCTCTGAATCTCATGCCTCTCGGACAGGTCCCTCTGCCAATCAGAGCTCACTCAGGGCACCAGTCAAGTCAACTGTCGAATTTTCCATGAAAAGCACCAGGGGTAGTTCAAAAAACATTTTCCTCTCTACACGTATCACCTTCATACCTGTTCTGTGACTGAGTTAGTGGATGACCATCGAAATTTTCAGGACAATTATAATATAAAGTACACCCCCTGAAGTATTACAGGCATAACTATTTCATAACATGGAATAAAACAATCTGGCTATTCTACAGAAAAACTGCTGTACATCAGGATTCTAAACAAAGATATTTGAACAAAATGATGTCAACCATGTGCTGCTTTTTCATTGACTGAATAATCTGGTCATGCTAAGCCCAGTGGTAACAATATAAGAAACTGGTTATAGAAAAGGTAGTGTTAGCTTAGAGTAACTTCATTACCTGTTTTAAGCATACATTGGTTCACTATACAGTAATATCCAATTTGTGGACTTGCTTATAACGGAATATCATCTATAACAGATGAGGTCGGCTAGTCCCGGCCGTGCGCCTTTAAGAACATGTAGGAAAAGCATCAGATATAGCGGACTCGCATATAACGGAATTTTGCTTATAACAGGCAAACAATTAGTTTTGTTCGGCTATAACATGGCGCGTGGCATGCCGGTGATATCCAGCACAGATACGGAGTCGGATTATTACAGTAATAGTCAGGCACTGGTCAGGTAAAGTTGGATTCTTACCTGTACAATATAATATTCTATACCACAAGTGTATCTGCTAGGATGTGGCATGAGTAAATGGGGTCCTGCAATTGTGTTCTAGGCAAACAGCAACTCTGAATATAACGGACTCTGGATATAATGGACTGTGTTGCCAGGTCCCTTAAAATCCATTATAACTGGATTTTACTGTACAACTGACACATTGTTTTCTTCCCCCATTCTAGAAAACCGATTGCGAAATGCTGTACTTTCTATCCACAACTCCAGAACAGATATAATTTTAATCAGAGTCAACTGAAGTGGAAATATGCTGATCTAACTCAGGCAGACTTTCAAGCAGCCTTACACAATGCTGAGACTTAGGCCCTGGTACTCAGGGAACCATGCAACATGCTCAGAGTCTGATTAGAGGCAGCGGAGGCTACGACCTATGCTGTTCACTGTGGGTACAGAAATAAGTCATGATTTGCATGTTTGACCTCTATTCTCATCCTTTGGTTTTCAGAGAATGTGAATGAAACTATTACTTCTCACAGCATTCAAAGCAAATAGAGGGTCAGCCAAACAGAGGGTCCCCCTGATCAGACCAAAGGGATTGCAGTTATCCACTGACAGAATGGAAATGAAGTTTAAAAAAATGTCAGGTACAGAACCACAAAATCACTTCTAATTTGACAGTTGGTGATGGCAGTTGTTGTGGGACACAGATGGCTTTAAACAAAGAGCACAGCAATTGCAGTACTATAGGAAACCATTTTCCAGGACATTATGCCAAGTTATCAAGTGAGTTAGCAGGTAATATCGCCCCCTTCTGTCTGCCAAAGGGAGATTGTAATCTGTGTTTAAGAGCCAAGTGCATCTTAAACCCTACAGAATATAAGGATTAACAGCAGACCTGTGCTAACAGCCCTTTCATGTGGATAACGCAGAGAGTAAGTTCTTCTTCTTGTTTCCATGTTATTTAATTACCACTTTCTTTCACTTTAAATAAAGTACTTTTTATATTGTATGCTTTTTTTTTCTTATCACCTTCTTAGTAGGAAGCTTCACTTCTGAGGGCACTGAGATACAACTGTGTCATTTATGTTTTTGCAAGAAATGCTGGGGTGAATTTCATCATAAATATTTAGCAACAGATGTCAGGTTAAGATTCTGCTGGGAGAAGGACTTCAGTTTGTGCCGTGTGATGCCAAGGAGCTCTGGCAGCAGTAGTACTTAGTACTTATACACTACAAAGTAGTAACATAAAGAAACAGAAACACAATCTTTATGCTTAAGTTCCTCCATTATATTCGTGCCTAATCAATGCTTTTTTTCTGCAAGGAAGATTTTATCTCAGACTGGGAGTTAAGCCAGTATTCAGAATTATGCGTTGTGGTTAAATGCCTTGTTGGCCTGGGGGCAGTATATCCTTCACCACAAAAAAAAGGCTTTTTGATGGAATAAATGCTTTGCCTCAAATTTTAATAATTTTGGTAATGACATTACCAAATTCAAGCATAGTACGGATCCAACAGGAACTTCTCCAGGAAATATGGACACCTCATGGATAAGTTGGCATGTTCTTACTGCAAGCAAGGAAATATTGGTTTGAAGTCCAGTTTTGTCTGAGCTTCCACATGCATAGTTTGGTTCCTATTAAATCCAAGTCATCCATACTGACAAGGTTCCTATATCTTAAAACCTTGAGGGAAAATATAGTTAAGGATTTCACTACCAAGGCTTGTTAATAAAGATTTTGCAGAATGGTGCCAATGTAGACTCACAAAGGAGGGCCAAAGGCATGAAGTAGATCTACACAGAAAGTCGGCCATTACAAGCTCTGCAGCTACAGAGCTCACACCAAACTTTCTGCTACACTAATAATACAGGTATATTGTCAGAAATGCCCCAGGGACCTGGAAGAATGACTGACCCTGTGTTTCGACCTTAAGATTTGCTTATATACCAGGGATAGGCAACCCTGAAACTTAAGTGCCGATATCCAGCAGGTTTCCTGCCCTAGTTGATGAGTTACTATCTGCCTGAGATCAGCTGTGGTTCATCAGAGACCAGGGAGGATATAAATGGTGCTGGACACTGGCACTCCAGAAACAGGGCCACCTACACCTGGTATATACAGTATGTGTGTGCATGTCGGTGCCGCGTCCATGCAGAGACTTTTGTCTTATTGTCAGTGATCAAAAAAGGGAACTTTTAACTGTTCAGGCCAAAGGGGCAGGCGCTCACCCCCCCCCCCCCCCCCCCCCCCCCCTCCCCCCGCTCGCGCCGGCTACGCGGGGCAGCACGGGACGTGAAAAAAAAAAAAAAAAACAAAAAACGAGTCGGAGTGAAGAA
>JAABNY020000088.1:2352425-2368961 GCA_015164015.2 Brevimyrus niger | reverse complement strand
CTTTATATACATATTAGTTACATAGAGATCAACTAAATGATGGACAAAATAAAATGTGAAGGAATCAGCTTGTCAGGATGCCAGGCTCCATGTCAAGTGGTATTTTCAAGTTCATTTTTGACCTAAAACTGGTTGCAGAAATTACCTTTTATGTTTAAGACCTACATATTTAATCAATTGAACAGAATAGTCATAATTTAAAAGGAACCATTTCTGCTGCTAGATTTCCTCTAATTCCTCTAATCTTTTTACACTATACTAAGACTAAATGTGATAATCCCACTTCGTACTGTTTAATTAGTCTTATAATCGCTATTCATATTAAGAATGTTTTTTTAAGAAACGTTTATGCCATGCTGACATTAAATGTGCATTCTACAAAGCTAGTGTTGGAATTTTAGGCTAGTTTTCAGGCTAATATTTAGCCTTTTAATCATTAGTTATGCTGTCCAACTATGTATGTTCCATATTTACAAATAAGATGCTCAAAGAACCAATGTCTGTAAGATTCAATGTCTTAGATGAAAGCTTATCTTGCTGGTTTGATTAGTGTAATCAAGTTCATCACTAATGAGGCAATTAACTGGAATGGTTTATAATTACAGCATGTCGTGTTTCTAAAATGCTCAAAGAAAACATCAAATTTTCCAACTAAATCACCAGGACAAAAAGTCATTTTCATAACAGAGGTGTTGCCTGTCCCATTTTTTCCCACAAACCTCTTTCTGCTGCAAGGAGACATGCTGACAGATGTGGTATAGCAGCTTTAAAGAAAGTGAGGCTATACTGGAAATAAAAAAGGAATACATTTTTTTTATATGAGCTGCTCTGAAATAATAGCACTGAAAATTTGTAAGGGGGTCACAAATGCATCTGTATATTCAGATGATAAATGAGGTAATTAGCCTGACAGCATGATGCCTTTAATCTATTATTTTTTATTAGTAAAACGTTAAACATGTTGTTGGCATAAACAATGTCCTGGCTCTTCAGCTAATTAGGCCCAGAAATAAATAAATACTGATGAACTCCCCAAGAAGAAATCAAATCCAAATCAATTACAATGAATATGGTTTGTCTTAAAATGTATTCAAATAATCCTGGAAGTCATTACTTGAGTAGCCTGAAATGCCCCTGAATCTATACTATTTATTTTAATATTTCTTCTCCTGGATGACTATATGGAAATGAAAAGGCGTAGTAGTTAGGGTCGGTGCTCACACTCATGGAGGCCTGTGTTCCTTGACTCTGCATGTGGGGGGTCTGCATCACCTCCGCTCTCATGGCTCTGAATTTTGGGGTTTTGCATGCCCTCCGCACCCATGACTCTGCATGTGGGGGGTCGGCATGCCCTCCGCACCCATGGCACTGCATGTGGGTGGTCTGCATGCCCTCCGCACCCATGGCACTGCATGTGGGTGGTCTGCATGCCCTCCGCACCCATGGCTCTGTATTATGGAGGTCTGCATGCCCTCCACACCCAAGGCTCTGCATTAGGGTGGTCTGCATGACCTCCATGCCCATGGCTCTGCATGTGGAGGGTCTCTATGTCCTCTCCATCCATGGCTCTGCATGTTGGGGGTCTGCATGCTCTCTGCAACCATGGATCTGCATGTGGGGGTTTTTCATGCTCTCTGCAACCATGGATCTGCATGTGGGGGGTTTGCATGCTCTCCTCACGTGGTCTCCTCCAGGACCTTGGGGTCGCCCT
The DNA here is from genome assembly GCA_015164015.2 of Brevimyrus niger. Classification (NCBI taxonomy): domain Eukaryota; kingdom Metazoa; phylum Chordata; class Actinopteri; order Osteoglossiformes; family Mormyridae; genus Brevimyrus; species Brevimyrus niger. The sequence goes on along the minus strand of JAABNY020000088.1, from coordinate 2,367,250 downwards.
CCTCCGCAGTCCAAAAACACACCCAGGTGAACTGGAGTTACCAAATTGTGTGTCCACCCTGTGATGGATTGGTGCCCCATCCTGAGTTATTAGTTTACAAAGGTTGAACTTAAAATCCCAGACTCCAGTTTATTGCTCTCTGTGTATAAGCCTTTACTTGCTGCACCCATTCCCTGCGTTATGCCCTGAGCTTCTGGGACAGCCTTGTGACCTCCGTGACCCTGCATAGGATTTCAGAGATCTATGGAAAATGAGTAGATAAATCCAACAATCATCCTTTTTCCACATGAAAATATCAAATACAAGGTCACAGGGCACCTGGAGTTCACAGAAATCTTCAAGACCTCACTGGGGTCATGCCATGTGCCAGTATGCTTTAAGACCTCCACCATCATCCCTGTGCCAAAAAAACTCAAGATAACAGGACTAAATGACTACAGACCCATTGCTTTGACGCCTGTAATTATGAAGTGCTTTGAGCGCCTCGTACTCCGCTACCTCAAAGTCACCACAGACCACCTACTGGACCCCATGCAGTTTGCCTACAGAGCCAACAGATCTGTAAATGATGCTGTCAACATGGCCCTGCACTTCATCCTCCAGCACCTCGACTCTCCAGGAACGTACGCAAGAATCCTTTTTTTAGATTTTAGCTCCGCCTTCAACACCATCATCCCAACCCTCCTGCATGACGAGCTCTCCTACCTACACGTACCCTACTCCACCTGCACATGGATCACAGACTTCCTGACCAACAGGAAGCAACATGTGAAGACGGGGAAACATATTTCTGTCTCCCAGACCATCAGCACTAGATTGGCGCAAGGCTGTGTCTTTTCGCCACTCCTACTCTCCCTCTACACAAACAGCTGCACCTCCACCCACCCATCTGTCAAGCTCCTGAAATTTGCACATGACACCACCCTCGTCAGACTCATCTGTGATGGGGACAAGTCTGCCTACAGACAGGAGATTTATTACCTGGTGTCCTGGGAATGGAAATAACCTTGAGCTCAACACCCTGAAGACAGTGGAGATGATTGTGGACTTCAGGAAAAGCTCTGCCCCACCTCTACCCGTCTTCCCGCTCGGCTCACCAGTCACCGCTGTGGAGAACTTCTGCTTCCTGCGCACCACAATCAGCAAGGACCTTAAGTGGGAGATGAACATCTATTCTCTCACCAAAAAAGCTCAACAGGGAATGTTCTTCCTGAGGCAGCTGAAGAAGTTCAGTCTGCCAAAGACTATGATGGTGCACTTCTACACTGCCATTCTCACCACCTCCATCACCGTCTGGTACCCTGCTGCCACTGCTAAGGACAAGAGCAGACTACACCGCATCATCCACTCTGCTGGGAAGACGATCGGCTGCACGTTCCATCTTTACAGGACCTGTACCAGTCCAGGTCTTTGTAAAAAGCAGGAAGGATTATGGCTGATTCCTCTCACCCTGGTCACAAACTCCTTCAGACTCTCCCCTCTGGCAGAAGGTTGCAGTCCATTGGGACCAAAACATCACGCCATAGGAACAGTTTCTTCCCCACTGCGGCCCGCCTCATCAATAAGGCAAGGAACACTCACTCAAATACTATTTCCCCATCCTAGCACAAGCATGCACTCTCTTAAATATGTATATATTTCCACTGCTGTATCATATTCCACATTCACTGACTATTTATATTAGTACCTGTACATACTATATGTATATATATTTATATACTAACCACCTAATCTCTCAAAGTCTGGCATCAACCACCAAAGCAAATTCCTTGTATGTGTGAACGTACTTGGCAATAAACTCGATTCTGATTATGATTCTGATTATGATTCTGAGTCAATGCCCGGAAGTTCACTGCACAACGATGTGGACACCATGAACACAAAGACAGGCACAATAGCACATTTTTGGCAATTTAGAGAGACAAATTCACCTAATCAGGTTTTTTGGACTGTGAGAGGAAACCCACGCAAACATGGCACAAAAACTAAAGCCCTGTAATCTTTCATTGGTTTTAGGTCATTTCTCTTCTACTGAAGTACAAGACCCAGTGAAGTCAAATTTGATGGATGATTAAAAATAAGAACATTAACCAAGGAAAAAGGTGGCATAAAGACTGACATTGTTTCAGCTCCCAGAGGCTCTTAGACTCCCCTAGGTGACCTCTCTGGATGTACTTTCATTGTAATTCTTCTTCCATCACTCTCCATCACTCTCTCCACATAGTGTAAAAATTCTATTAAGATTGTGAGCTCAAGTAAGGAAAAAAAACTGTTACCATGGAAACTGGCAAACGAACATTTACAGCAACCTTGTAACAAATGTCCTTTTGCTCCACTACAGAGTGGAGTTTTTCAGTTTTCAATGTCACTTCTTGGAAACAGAGACAGGTCTTTATAAAACCATAACTCAGAAAGACCTTGAAAATGAACAAAGAGACTTCCAAAACACATTGACCTTTACAATACGCAAAAAACAGTACTTAGTGCACTTTTTGCATTATTAAGGGTCCAAGCACCAGCAGTGCTGGATCTCTATTGTTTTTGTACTTATCATTATTTATTTATTTATTTTCCATAATAATCAGTATTACATGGTATAATCCTGCATCTGTTCATAATCAGAGTTGGTATCAGTTTTATCATTATTAATCTCATATCTACCATTATCATTATTAATGTATATACCCAAATCTCAACTGACATGCTGATTAATCACATAATGTTAATTTATTATGTTGATGTTGACACTGAATCAGACTTGTCAGCTACGTAGATCAATATGTGAAGTGACATCAGAATTCTTCTTCAGCTTTTCATTGCCTAGCAATCACCATTGCAAATAAATGTTTTTACAGAATTCCCACCCCCTCAACTGAACCCAAAACACTCCATAGAAGACCCATATCAGTTCCCAGTACTGTGTTCGACTGTCTGGGTTACTGGTCTCATAGTCAAAAATGTCTATGAAGATGAAAGTCATCAGCTGGTGATGAAACGGGGTGACCTGAAAACTTGTTTCCTCACTCAAGAACCCTCACCTCCTTCCAGTACATAAAATCCAAATCGGAGTCGCCATTAGTATATAAGGAATAATCCAACACAGCAGCATTAGAATACAGATTCCCAAGTCCACATACAGCTATCAGAAAGACAAAGACATAATGAATGTAAAGTTAGCCTTCATGCTCTCCTCTTTAAGTCAGCACCATATGGCATGACTTCTGCCTTCCTTCAAAACTCATTCTCAGTTTCACAGATTCATCCATTTGCATATCTAGCACAGGGTCATGGAGAGCCTGGATCCCATCCCAGCAGCGTTAGGCACTGAGCAGGAGAATGCTCTGAATGGGATGCCAGTCCACAACTGGGGACACGCTTATGGACATTGGATGCCAGTTCACTTAAGTGCATATCTTTGGGCTGCAGGAGAAACCTAGAGGACATGGGAAGAACATGCAAATTCTTCATGCACAAAGTCCAAGCAAGATTTAAATTTCCAACCCCAGAGGTACATGACAGCAGTGTAACCCACTGAGCCACTCTGCTACCCCTAAAAACCCCGCAAAAGCAAACAAACAAACAAACAAATATTATACTTTCATAGTTTCACTTCTGCATATTTGCCATTTCACTAACTATGTATACGGCAAAATATTATTCATTGTTCCAATGTAAACTGACATGTTGTGCACCCCAGCCACAATAATGTATGACTAAATTAAGCAATAAAAGTGCTCAATAAGTGTCCATTACTTGTGTGCAAAATTTGTAGCGACAGCATGAGCCCACAATGAATGGGAATGAAGATGATTCTCATCTCAGACAGTGAAATATTGCTCACTGACATCTGCCATCTTAATGGGAAGATGACATTCACAGGTAACCCAGCATATTCTAACTGAAATCAACTACAAGCCACTTTCAGATGCCATCTACTGCTCTGACTCCCAGTCCTAAGAAGAACCCTAAATTATATTCCTTGACACTCTTTATCCCGTTATGGTTGGTACTTTATGCATGCATGCACTGTAGATCTGTTAGACCATAATGGGCATGGAAGAAATCTAGAGGTTAAGACTAAGGTCAACCTAAGGTTTTGACTAAGTTTCAGTTTATTCACGAAAGCTTCTTTTTGTTGGGCAGGGTAAACATATCTAAAGGCTGGGTCTATAAAATGGTCACCTTAATTGCCCTTAATCATTTTAAATGCCTGAACTTTAGAGTCATTAGTTCTGTAATTTTGGAGCAAACCCTTTTCCAGGGAAGTGAAATACGGACAAAAAGCAGGAGGGCAAGATTACATAAAGCAAATGTCCAGTGAATCCCCAAAGAGCTAAATCAACCTTTGGCAAGATACGCTGAAAAGGCCACTCAAATATGCATTTCAACACTCTTGCAGCAACTTTGGCACCTCAAAGATGGCAGCGAGGCTGTGCAAGCATCTAAAAACGCTCTGAGGGAGTCAGCTCCATTCCAAAGGGGCTTTGAAGTCTATGGAGGACAGATACAGTGATGAAACGCATCTTTAAGGGGTCTGCATGTCTCGTTGTCACTCTGAGTCTGTTACCGAATTGTTAAAAAAATGTGCAAATGCTATTTTGAGATGATAGATACATTTAGAAACAGAATATCATGCTGGTATTTTGTTACTGTTTTTTGCTCCACAAAATTGCTTGACTGCTATCACAAATATGCTCGCCTTAACGACACTATTTTAAACCCTCCGAGAGAAGTGTGAGAAAATGCATGTCAAAACACGACACTGTCAATTTACAGCTGCTGAATTTGTAAATGGATTTCGGGATGATTTCTTCTCATAACCTGTTTAGTATAAACCACAACAATAGCTTTTTTCGTCTCTTTTTTCCTCTGTCAAATATAGTTGTATGTAATCTCACGCGTGTCCCCCTCCAAGATAGAGTTCCTTAAATAGACTTCGAACAGAATAGTCATGTTTGTGATACCCTTGGTAAATTTATTATTACTTTTATTTCGGTGTGGTTTATCATTGTAGTCTCCTCTCTTATCAAAGTAGTTCATTAAACACGATAAAACCAAGGAACCTTCATCGAGTCCGAGGGAACAATCCAAACACTTAAATTCTCTTGACTTTATCGGTATAGGAAGATACCGTCTCGTGTGATTTTTGGCATTATTATTTAATGTTATTATATATAATTTTATGAATTGTCCCACCCAGTTCCTTAGGCTTGGCAATTGTTTTCTATGTTTTAAATAGGCAAGAATTTTAAATGAAGCACGTATTCTTATTATTATCAGAATAATATAGTACTTTTTATTATCATTATATAGTATTATAGTTCCATCCAACACCCGGTGCCAGATCTGATGGCAAATAACAAAGTGGAAAGAGTACACCGAGTCCCGCTGCTCCTGCACGGCACCGTATCACCCCTTTCGGACCCACAAAAATTAATCTTTGCGTTAAAACACTCATAATCTCTGACTGACAGACAGTACGCACAGTGCCCTCTTACCTTCGGAAAAAGAAAATCTCTGTTACTCTTCTGAAACGTGAAAGGGGAAAATGCGTGGAAACCTAAGGCTGTATTAAAATGCAATAGAAAACTACAAATCTTGTCCAAACAGCAGTGTTTCTTTACAAACGTAGCGGAACAGCCCTAGATAAACTGAAAGAACGGCTGAAAATGGCTATTTAGTATTTCATCTTCTTTGTTTTGGTAAAAAGACGACATATAAAGGAAGAGTATTATCTCCTATTCTTTTCCACGCTTCCTTTAAGGATTGTCCGGAAAGATCTGCTCCGACCGGCTTTCCTCCTTTCGATTTCGGGATCAAAAAGGCCTTAATATTTTAGGTGCTATGTGTGATTTCTCCAAATCGGCCATAAGCGTTTCTCCTTTTATCCTTCCCCTACGTTCACACTGTACGGAATAAAACGTTTCCTGCTTTAAACGGCCGGCAGTCCTTGTCCTCCCTCCATCTGCCTCTGACTGCTAATAACAGGTCTGACTGCTGTTAACAGCATTATATAAATATATATTTCTGAATATATATAATAAATATTAATTCCCAGTGACATCACGAGAACACCAAGAGTGAGCTGGGAAACGTAGTTACATAACTGAAGCTATTAGCTCGTAAGCATTTTTGGCCACCGTCTCCTAAAAGGTAATTTCATTCCAATGCAAGAGAAACTGAGTAACAAATACGACCAGATACGTCTTCCGTCGCAGGATAAGCGGCTGTAGGATGGACAGAGTGTTCTGTATCAAGCATAACCTGATTACAAGCACCTCAGCAAACACATAATTATTACGCACATAGCCTACATTTTATCCCAGGATTACCTCAGGAGAAAAAAAATCATGCCAAAAGCAAATTTATATGCGAGTATTATTTTATATACTTTTAGTACAGTGGCTGGTACAAGGAACAGGACAGCCTGAAATATGCCTCAATACTTTCATTCGGAGCTTCAAATGCTGAATAATCTTTAACCAAGAGCACGGCAGCACAAGAAGTCACGAGAATGAGAAAATTAAACAACATTCAGTGTCATTTGCTACTGCAGTGTTTTATTTTAAATCTAACAACACGGGCCATTTAAAAAAGGTATAAAATATATTCTTCGGAAACATGATCTGTAGACAAATCGCTAAGGCAATAATAACACAAGTAAAAATATCTGTTTAATATTTGTTTGTAAGCTCAAAACGTAACAGCACAATGATGCTTAACAGAGTCCCACAGTCATAAAACACGGTTTTTATAGATGTAGCGTGCTTTGCGGTTACCGTTGCAGAGCAACAAAGACGGCCGGTGCTGTCAGGTTTACAAATGCACTCGCTACAGTGGATGGGATCAGGGTTTGTACTGCATCTGCGGCTCCCATTTGTAGCCTAGGTTTCGGTACAAACATCTCGCCGTTTCCAGTATGGCAGCAGCTTCATGTCTATAAATGTCAATACTCAGAGCTACAGATCCAAAGCTGCCTTTCTTGTGGTGTTAGACCAACAAATCTGGAACTAAAATGAGAAGGAAAAGTAACCAGAAAGACACTTCTTTGCTCAAGCCTACAAAACTTCTTTAGTATAAAAAATACTTAATCTTTATACAGTAGTCGGCAGTCATTATTTTCTGTCTGACTCTTGTAACAAAGAATAGGGGAAATGCTACCTTAGTTCTGGCACCAAAAGGCCGCTTGCTAGGGAACCCAAAAAAAAACATTGTGTGTCGGTGAAGAGATCCACAAGCAGCACTTCTGCCCGTTTTCGCTACAAATGGAAAAGTCATGCAAATGTCTTGGAATGAGAGGGAGAAGCCACGTGCAGAAACATACAGATGAATCAGGCAAACAAACCGTGAAGAGGGCAGGAGACATTCAAACAGCAGCACAGGAGGCCACAGGCAAACTCTCAGCACCGGCCCATCATTACTTCACCTCACTCCTTCCTAGAAGCTCTCAGACAATACACAGCATAAACAATAAGACGGCAGATATCCTGGATGCTGCCACGAATCAGCTGCACACGCCATATACAGTGAATCACCTACGCGTACTCTATCAAACTTACCATATGCTACAACCTAAGAACTTCTACGATTATTTGTAGCGAGATCTTGCATGTATTAGTGCATAGCTCTCCAGCAGTTTTGGGACCATACAAGGCCGGTATGTACAGTATAGCAGCTGGACGCAGATGAGGAAGCAGGAAGCGCCTTTCAATCTAAGAGTCGGCAATGGGGAATACCCCAACGGTCTGGCATTTAGTAATAAAATTAATAATAATAAAAAAATTAAATATAAAGATCACCCACTTTGCTTATGGTTCTCTGGATGTGAGAACGAGAAAAAAAACAGGGTGACAAACTGATGAAGACCAGTAAAAAAAAATATCCAGAAGCAAGCATTAAAAAAAGAAAATAAGGTCAACCATAAAGTTGGACCATGTTCCATTAAGTTAAAACAGGGTTGCAAAACAACAATAAACATCATAAAAAATATTATTTAAAAACACAGAAAGTACATAATTCCCCCCCCCGCCCTTTCTGAAGGCATCCTTATGAGAACTGTAAGCCCATCAGATAAATATGACAGCCGAACAGTGACAACAATCAGATGCTACTGTAGAACCAGGACAGCACTGGTCATGGGCTTTTCCTCATATCTTGACATGTTCCCCGTCTTCTCACAAGGCCTTCACTTCAGGATGACATGGTACCCTTCGTTATTCTCGGCTGTGAGGAGAACGTACAAGACTTTTTGAACCACATTTGTCTTCAGGATGCTGTAGACACTCTCACCGCTAAGGCTATGGTCATCCAGGCGGAAGTACCGTCTGCCGTTACCTTTCATCGTGTCCAGGACAAAACACGACTCATCTGGGAAGTTCTGTATCATCTGCGAGGGATGTAATGGACATTAGAATGGTGCTTCCTGCTCAGCTGCAACAATGCATGCGACTGGGTGACCGCGCATTCAAGGAGCCTGTGTAAAACACATCAGCGACTCACCTCATCGCTGACCAGAACATGGATTCCCGTTGGGCCCTGCTTGTAAATCTGACTGATCTGTCTTGGCGAGATGTTGAAAAGCTGGGCTATCTTCTCCGCCAGCTCGATGGCCGACAGTTCTTCCAGGTAAACAGCGTGGTACACTGAGGGGCAGGCAGACACCATTTATTCCCTTTAACTCCTCCCACTTACTTTGTAAGCTAAACACCATCCAAATTCCAGTTCCATAAAGTGGCCCCAGAATGGCAAAAGAAATTTTTCCAATTATGTAAATTCCACAGGCTGCAGAAGTCTAGGTACTGACCGTAGAAGGTTCCATTTGTGCTGCTGCTCCCATCTCCGTTCTCATGCTTCTGCTGCTGTTCCCCTGCCTGCTGCGACTCCTGGCACACGTATATGGTGAGCCGGGGACGCACAACCCTACACACACATACGGAGAACACCTAGGGGTCATGTTCCTGCTCCAGCATTCCCCATAATGCAGTCATGCTCACTACCAACCCCCATGAAAACAGTAAGGTAATCCAAGTTGAAGATTAGTCACTTGGTCCTATAAAGCCGGGTAGGAAAGCCAAGGGGGAGAGGCACCGCTAGCATGTCTTGGTCATAAAGATGGGCACCACTAACCGGCCCTTCAGCGCATTGAAGAGTCGGATTCCGTCTGCAGGGCCACAGATCTGAATGACATCTTCCCGTGTCAGTTTCAGCATGTCTGCTCCTGGAAACACCAAAGAACACTAAACATGACTGAGTCACAGCACTCTGATGAAGTGGATGTCATTCATCTTCCAACTTCTTATCTTGGACAAGGTTGGAGGCGGGGTTAGGCTTGGGGAGGGGGCTGGAGCCTATCACAGGCAGACCCACGAGCATATAAAATAGTGTTTCCATGGGGCACCGACCCACCCCTTTAGAGAAAGTTTGTTTTTCTCCCAAAATGTGCCTGCAGGTTTTAGGGAGACACACAGAATCGTACGTGCACACTTTCAACTCACCTGAAAAGTTAGTGAAGAGCCGACAGAAGGGTGAGAAGCGGTTTCGGAGCAGCCATTGCTGGGCCTCCTGAGGCGTGGCAGTGGGCAGAAGGTTCTAGCATTCCACACAGGGGATGGACAAAGAGGCACGGTGACCTTGGGGAGGACACTTCACCCCTGGACCATACTACTGTACTTCACTGCATAATATGGTCATTTCTGCAATTAATCTCTGATTTCCTGCAGGATTAAAAAAGTATACATCCATCCACCTTTAACACTCAATCCGTCCAAATGATTACTCTTGGGTCCTGGAGGCCAAATATCACACATCTTTGCTATATTCTGTAAATATACCTAAACCCTTAGGCCTGGGAGGCACTGGATGTGTGGCGAGTGCATCGCAACTGCGCAAAGTATTGATTTTCACTTCGGTGTCTTTAACAGATCCGAGCAGCTACGCTGTCTGCGAGAGGCGTGGCTCACGCCTTGCCGCAGCGGCGTCTCTTTTTCACGCGTGGGGTAAGCGGTTCTTATCAGAAATGGTGAGTAGCTCCATTAGTATCTGTTGATGGTCATACTGATATGCCTAGCAAAATGACATAACTGACACCTTTCACCTGACACCTTTAGTTTCAATGTTTAGGATGCATATCATAGACATGAAAAATATAAAGATTTGTTATTTTAACAATTGCATGTTATTAAAAGAGAAAGTGGAAGTTCAACGTGTACTATATAGGCAGAGCAGAAACCCCAGTGTAGGCTATAAATATATTAAATAATAAACAAAAATCACAAAAAAATATACAGAGATTGCTGCATATTATTTGTAATAGTGAGTAACTATTGTTACTATTATTATTATTACTATTATTATTATTACTACTACTGAGCATACACTTCTTTGCCTTTGTCTAAAATAAATATAAATTAAATATTTTGCAGGGCACACTCACACACTATTCACACCTAGGGGCAGTTTAGGAACTCCAATCAGCCTCAGCATGTCTTTGGACTGTGGGGGGAAACCGGAGTACCCGGAGGAAACCCCACGACGGAACAGGGAGAACATGCAAACTCCACACACATGTGACCAGGCGGAGACTCAAACCCTGGTCCCAGAGGTGTGAGGCAACAGTGCTAACCACTGCACCACCATGCCCATCTTCTTTCTATATTATTGATTGCCGTTATCAAAGGTAAGTGTGCAGGCAGTGTGTTCCGGCCCTAACCCTACATTTTTTACCGAACTGTAATGGTCAAGGCACATTTGTTTTCCTGTTCAACATCATAGAGAACTGTTAGTGAGTGCTGTCCCCATGACCGTTCTGTTTATTATTATGGGGGAATTTTTTTGTACGTCTGGACTGACTAACTGTCAGGTAGCGGCTAACTAAGCAATGATCAGCAAAATACACAGCAGGACATGGTCCATATGTTAAGTACTCACATCTGTCTGTGGCACGACAGGCTCAGGCTGGTGGCTGGGGGAGCCGTTGCTGGAGAATGACAAAACAGAGCCGTCATTAATGTCATCTTCACTGCCCCTTACTGAATCCAGTGCAAGTACGTTTAAGAACTACAGCATGGCAAAGTTTGTCATCCTGCAAGTGTGCATATGATCTCTACATGGTGCACTCCAGGCAGCTGAACCTACCCGTCTGCCACTGGAAAGTTGTTGTGGGTGTTGTTGAAGACAGGAGGCTGGGAGTTGTTGACATATGTAATCTCTGGCCATGGAGAACACTGGAAGTCAAAAATATATAGTATTTATAGTATAGTTTGAATAATTGCAGACAGGCATGGAGTATTCAGCATGTTCTTCAAAGGGATGGGGGCGGTCTTAGTGAAGCTGATGAATCTTGAGAAGGTTTCTGCCTTGCCGTCATGACAGTCACACCTCAGTGAGGATTGTGGTCTCGTAAGCCAGCTGGTATTTCTCCTTCTCCTGTGGGGCTCTCTTCTCCATCTTCTCCCGGTCGGTCTTCTGCTTTCTGTCAGCACCTTTGGGCTGCAAACAGGGCAGGAAAACAGTCACTGGACTGCCGGGTGAAACCGCGCGCCGCTCTTCACCTCCGGGTGAGCCGAGCGCCCGGCGGCTCACTCACCTTGAACACTTTGACTTGGCAGCTGGCAGAATGGAGGTGTTCGGTGTTTTCCTCGCCCTCGTTCTCCTTGAACGTGTCGATCTGGATTCGGAATGGGACTCCCTTCTCTCCGCCGTGTTTGCGCATGGTAAACTCCGTACTAATGCAGTGCACCTGCATGTAGCCACAAATAAAACATTTTTTTTTAAAAAGCCATCGAGAGCCATTTACGAAGGCGGCATTGACACAGATCTCGATGGAACAGGAAAGAAGCAGCTTTTGCAGACACTCTGCCACTGCAACAAGACAGGTCTCCGTACCTGGATGAAAACGGACGTCCTCTTGGAAGGGTCCCAAAGGAACTCTACAGTGTTCAGCTGTGTAGGGTTACTTCTTGGATCGGTCATGCCAACAGACATAGGAACATCTGCAAAGAACCAGGCAGACTCGCTCACTTTTCTCTACATCCGTACATGCCCATGCCTGCCATCAGTCTAACGCAGACCTTCGCCCACCCAGGCTTGGCCCACCTAGGTCAAGAATGCGATCCCCCGGGCGGTTCCAGCGCCATCCTTCTAACTGCTGGTGTTCCGTGTACTGAAGGCGTCGGTCGTGAAAGACCACACGAATGATGCTCTGAAGTCAGACATCACACAACAGCCAGAAGCTCAATTTACCCAAAGGATGCACTGCTGAACAACAGCACCTCTCACAGAAGTATCCAGGTTTAAGACAGATCAATTAGTGTAACAATACGCCATTAAGTTGAATCTTGGCTTTGATTAGGCTAAAATCATCATAGAAAACAATGCTACAGGACGTTAATACCTTCCATATATGTTACTTCTGTAAGGCTTTATAATGAATTCCAATCCTACTGAACATTTTATTTAATCACAGAAATCAATAATCACTACCTTTCATATTATGTCATCTTTTTTGCACTTTACATAGGTATTATAATTTGCTGTATGTCATTGTGTATCACCTATGTGAGGGACGGAGATGAAATTATGGGTTCAATTATAGTTAGGGTTAACCAACAGCTAATTCATTATTAATCTTGAATGAACGTATAATAATTTTCAAAACATCCAGTTTGTAGTTTCATTTGCACAGAGAAAGTAAGCTAATATCAGGCAAACACCTACTTTGACCATCTTTCCTGTGATTTCAGGGAGTTCTCCCACCTTCCGGTTATCCAGCATTCGGATTTCATAGGACTGTCCTATAAACAAAACAGGCAAACTTCACAGCTTGTATATAATACAAATCACAAGCTAAACAGGACATTAAACTTAACTTCCAAAAAACTGTGACTCCTAAGAGACTATAATAAGTTATTATAAAGCACATTTAACTATACAGGCAGCCCCCGATTACGAACGAGATACACTGTGAGTGAGTTTTTAAGTTGAATTTGCAGGAAAGTTGGAAGAGGTAGATACAAGTCTGATTTAGCATTAGTATACAGTATACATTTACTGTACTGCCCCTCAAGCCAACAAACCGCTGAAGCCATGCAAAGTTTTCATGAATGCTGCAAAGAAGTACATGCCTTCGTTATTACGAGCCTTTGTACTTAACTCAAATTTCTGATATAATAGGCTTTATGACAGTTCTTTAAGTACGAGTTGTAGTTGGATGTTCTTGACCTGGGGACTGCCAGTAATTAATTCTCCAGACATAACAGAGCTGTGTGTGGGATTTATGCAATACAAAAAAAACACTACCAAGGAAGTGATTAGAACAGCAGAGAAGAGTGACCTTGGTTAAGGTAGGTGAGTGTCTCCTCATGCAGCTTGACAGCAGGGGAGGTGGCGGCACACAGAACATACTGGAAGGGTGGGATCTTGTTTTCATTGTCAGGGGGCAAATTTGCTTCTTCTTGCTTGAAGATGGGTAGGGCCAGCACATCACTGTAGGGTTCAGGGAAGAGAGACAGAAAGAACTAATGAGGGAACTGACAGCCAACAATTGATGAAAAGGTTATCTGGAGGTTAGCTGGAGTAAGTCCAAGGCAACACACATAGAATATAAGAGTAAGTAAACCAGAAGGAAACTCAATAAACAACCAGTTTGAAGAGTAAAATAGTTTTGTACCCAATTCTCTTCAAGAGAACAGCTACCCAAAGACCAATCTATAAAAATATATTCACCATTAAGGACAGCATGGGACAATGTTTTTCTTAGGAAATGAACTTCCTGCTGGAGATCTAATAACAAAATGAGCATGAATTGTTAAAATGTGTATTTGATAAGTCCTATAATTAAAATATATAAATACATTTCACCCATTCATTTCCAAAACCTTTTTAAAAAAATTGGCTTCAAACTTTTGAAGCATTAACTTCAGTACTTACAACTTCTTCTCTGCATACAGCCAACTACACATCCACACTTCACTTCATATAAACTTCATATAAACATGCATTGATGCAACCACTGAGCAACCATGACAGCAAGCAAAAGTGTTTTAATTTCAAAAATACATAGATTTACCAGCCTATGAATCCCACCAAAAAAAGGTAATGTACATCATTTCGTTATTCACATAATCTCAATACGCTTAAGAGAATGACCTGACAATTTTTCTGTTACTTGCTTGAAATTTCATTGACAATATAGCTTGGTAATAGGTATTCTGCCATCCCATCTGCGATGTGTCCTGTCTTGTGCCCTATGCCTCCTGAGATAAGTACCAGGTTCCCTGATAACCGTGTCCAGCATAAATAGTTAGAAAGGAAAAGGAAGTATGCATGCAGAGACTTGCTCCTTCAGCTCATTTTAAAGCCTATAAACTCACTTCCATTAGTACGGTGTGGTCAGGGGTTTTTTCCCCATCAAGCACCAGGGGGGCCCAATAGTAGAATGCTTTAGCCAGGTTTTTACCTGATTTGTTCAAGTAAAATTATTAGCCGCAAAAGTCGTAAACATCAGACTGACTTTAATACGTGCCTCAACTTGATCCAATTAATCCAAGCAGCTTCTATACATCTACAATCCCAGCAAACATAAATGGACAGTATAAAACAAACTAAAGTAGTACACTTAAAATGCAGTGCTCATCTGATGAACCTTAGGCATTATGTTTCATTTCAGGCAACTTTGGCTACAACCAGTGTTGGGAGTAATGGCATTTAAGTATAACGGTGTTACTAACGTCGTTATTTTTTGAGTAACGGAGTAATCTAATTAATTATTTTTCCCATACTTGCAACGCCGTTATCGTTACTGAGAATGTTAAGTAGCACGTTACTAA
>JAABNY020000088.1:2275188-2352325 GCA_015164015.2 Brevimyrus niger | reverse complement strand
CCTGGTAATTAGTTACTTTTATAATGATGTAACTCAGTTACTAACTCAGTTACTATTTGTGAGAAGTAACTAGTAACCATAACTATTTACATTTTTAAAGGTACTTGCCCAACACTGACTACAACTGAGCAAAATAAAATAAAAATAAAAAAAGACTACTCTACATTCCAATCTGCAAACTAAGCGACCACAAACTGTCAAATCATCCACTACTAATTCAATGCATCAACAGCACTCTTAAACAAACATCCTTACCTCATGCTATATGCTCCGGCTCCAAGTTCTTGCCCAATTCCAGAAAGACTTGCATCAAAGTCCTGGGCCAGACCCGATTCGATGACTTCATCTGCAAGCGGTAATTTCAGAGCCCACGCCATGACACACGGAGTCAGGCGAAACTTCTAAAGTCCAGAAAAATCAAGGACGCCTCTCTAGAATAAAATCAACTATATGTTAGTCACCAAAGGAATAAGCAGAATCACATCATGCTTGAAAAGAATGTCCAAAAGGAAATATCTTCGTTTCCATAGTTACAACTAAAACAACAACAAACAGTTCATTATTTGTTATATTTTAGCAGTAGCAATAACAATAACCCTAAAAACAATAGTATAGTTTATATATTTGAATATTATAAACCAACTTCAACAATCAATAAAAGATGTAAAAATTGTTGGGTATTGCAATTACTGAATGTCTTATGTAGTGTGTAACATGTCAACATGGAAAACTGTCTGACAACTCTCCAAAACAAGGTGGTAAATAACATAAGAAATTTACTGTGGAATATAAATTACCTTGCCGGCAGAAAACTTGCATCTGATAGTTCTATAAGTATCCGCAAGATCGCGTTTATGTCAGAAGCTGGCTGGAAGTACAGATGCGTCCGCAATCCTGGTGGGTACGGTCAAAATATCTCAACCAACTATCGTTCTAGCTCGTTACAAAGCACAAACGGTAAATCTGCTATCCACTCGATCTTAAAACTCGCACGGCCATGTCAGCCTGCTGCGCATCTTTACTCCAGCGTTATGTCCATGCAGTCACCTTTATGATATTTTTTTACAACATCGTCTTCGTCAGACTGATTGCCACTTTGAGATCACGATCCACTGCAACTTCTGGCGGCCGATGCCCTAAGCAAACTAAAAAAAACACATGCAGCTTATACTAAACCAAGTATATTTTGAGAAGGAGTTCGAGGTTCAATATTTGTTAATAACTGTTCCCTACAAATTTTCAGGAATACCCAAGGCTTATCAGGAAGTAGCTACTTACCTGGCACATGTGACATAAACGCTAAGAATATGCCCACTTTGCTATGATGGATGGCTATCCGCACCACTCACACGAAGGCAGCCGGAATTTCGTAACGCGGCCAACCAATCGCTTGTCAGAGGAACAAGAAGAAACAAGGGCTGAAAAGTTCTCGGAAGGCATTGCGTGAATTTAAATAACTTCCAACTCTGGCGTCTTTTAATAGAACTGATATCCAGCTGATTACAACCAAATCCTCAGGACGCGTACCTAAACTGCACTTCCTAAACTTTTAAAAGCAAAATCCCTTTAGTATGCAGATTTTGAAGACCCCCCCATCCAAAAATGACGCATTAATGTCGACCCCCCCCCCCCCAACTATACTACTGCATTTATATGGACAACATTAGACGTAGAGAACAAGAAATAAATGTGCAGATTGTCATATTATAAGAGAAGAACGAACTTCATATAGCTTTTCAAATAATTATAATGAACTACAGTTGCTATTGTCGTTCTTAATTTTCCACATGTAGCCGGGTATGTGTTTTGCTTTTGTGTACCCGGGAAAAGTTTGCGTCCCATCTGGGGGTTGTGGCAAAGCTTATGAAATATCAGGTGACCTTTTCAAAATACTGATACGTATAATTAGCGCTAATTTATAATAGAGTTGCAAAGCAAACGCGTCGCAACATTATTCCATGTTCGTAACTTAATTATCAGTTAAAAAGTTGTGTTAAGTCATCTCATGCTTCCAGACCGACCTCTGTAGTTAATATATAAATTTCTTTTTACGCAGATGAATTTCCCAAAGAAGCGTACAAATGAGACTAGATAATACATCAAAATAAATTAAGATTCAACACAGATCAAAATGGTCTGGGAAACTGACTGGAATCCTTAGACGTCGAGGTGCGTCTGAATTAAGGACGAAATACTGTTTGAGTCGAGGTAACGTTGGATATAAAGCCTTTGTCAAATCGTGTGTCATGCTGGAGATTGCAGATGATTAACCTGGGACAGTAGTCATTGCCTTGATTGTGTTTGCCAGTCATGATGACAGTAACAACTTAACACCCATTGTATCTATTTACTTACAGTTGCTTGCATGTGTCATAGACAGATGGACAGTGTTGGTGTGATGTAAAGTGAGGGGCTACTGTGAAATGAGGGGGGGGGGGTTTAGAAGTGAAAGTACGCCTGTTGCATCTACTGCTGTACTATGATATAATTATGCTATTTAAACTGATCCTGCGACTAGTGTATTTTCCCAGTGAATAGTGTCAGAAGTCAAGGACCTTCCCTTCAGTCAACTATTGAAGATATTTCACCCCCTGGAGAATTTCTGCTTCAAGAATAGGTGTATTGAAGAAACTGAAGGCAACCCTGCTAGATAAAGGAAGCATGAACGAAAACAGAATTGGAGAACATTCCCGATGGGTCTGATCATGAAGAAGGGGAAGATATGGACTATGATATAGTCATATACTTTACCCTGTGCCTGAGTTAAGTAATCTTCAAGTAATGAAGAGTCAACAGTATTAATTAATATAGGTTGTACACTAGTGAAATGTAAATTACAAATGGGGGGGGGGGGGGTTGTGATATGTATTATTAGTGAAAGCATATTAAAAATGCTAAAACAGTGAAATGCTAAAACAGTGAAATGCTCATCTGGTCAAGTTAGGGTTCAGGTAGCCATCTGAAGTGTATTCACAGTACACACAGTATAAAACACAATAATTGTTCTTTTAATGTTTTTGTTGTCAAAGAGGGAAGCATGAATAATAAGGACTGGTAGCTCAGGGAATGGGGTTAGTGAAAAAAAACTTTTTGATATCATGAGCACCAAAAGATGGTGCAGGAGAATGTACAACCCTATAGTGTCCACAGTGTACGTGGAATTCCCATTCCACTGGGAGCCGGAGAGGATGGAAGCCAGTGGCACTGCAGAGAAACTGACCGAGCTTAGAGAGTGGTGAGCTGCCATGGTGTCCACCCCAAAAGAATCAGGCAAGGTGCGGACTATTCACATCCCAAACAGCGAAAAGAAGCAAATAACGGGGAGCAATTCATCCTGCCAGCAGCAGAGGAAATCGTCACCGGACTAAAAAGCTCCACTGTATTCCCATTATTGGGAACTACCAGATATTCTCTGAAGATAAATCTAGAAACACTGGAAGGCCTATAAATGTTGGCTGTCCCTAAGGATGACAGTATAGTCCATGGCTGGGACATAGCTGGGCATGACCAGTGTCTGCAGGGGGTCATGCTGAAAAGTAAGACAAACTCAGAGAACCACTGCTTCCTGCAACCCTTCTTGCCTTTTCAGGGAGACAAAACATCTACCTGGTCATCTCTGATTATTCTAGATATTTAGGAGGACTCCTCATTCCCACAGTCCTCATGTGGCAACACAAATAAAGTTATTTTTGCTGGGTACTGGATAGCATACTTAGTTGTATGTGATGATGATCAAGCTTCCTGGCTTTTAAATAATAAATAATATTCTTCATCAAACCCACAGAATCCTCTAGATACGTCAGTTGGCAGTAATGACAGGTTAAGTGAAAGGTTGGATTCTTTAGCAGGTGAGAAAGAAAAGTTATCCATCTAAGTAGTCCGGTGTTTATAATATCCCAGCAAATATCAGCCAAACGTAGGTGTATTTCTGGGCAGTGATTAATGCATTCTGCCAAGAAAAATCAATGTTAGGTCCCTAGTCTGACTCATCTGAGCTACAAACAGGAAGTTCTGGTACCGCAGGAATATAAAGAACATAGAGTGCCTGTATGCAGGCAGTACAAAAGACAGGCTAGATAGGTAGTTTATACTTAGACATGATTTAGCTCACTCTATGTGGAATACTGTCCAAATAACTGATATGGACCTGTTGATGGTCGAGGCATTGAATAGCTTTATGTCCACTGTATCTGCCTCTCCTGACCAACTGATTCACTTGTCCTGCATCCTTTTTTGTGATGATGCTCCCCCAGAAGATCACAACATTGTAAGTCATACTGCCTATTATGGACTGGTAGAACATACCCAGTAGTTTACTGCATACATTGAAAGACTATTGAGCTCTTAAAGAGAATGGCTTGTTCTGGCTGTTTTTGTACAGGACATCTGTGTTGTTCATCCAGTCCAATCTGTTATTTAAGTGGACCTCCAAGGTGCCTGATCAATGGTAGTCCTTGATGAAGGACCCTATAGAGGCATCAGCTTACATGACATTGAATTTATTCCGTAGGGAAAGAGCCTGGTTCAAGAGACTTGGAAATGGTTGTGCACCAATTCTCCCCATAAAACCTAGTTGAGCTTGAACAATTCTTCCAATAAGAAGGTGTGGCACACCTGGAGGATCATCCACAAAAAGACGTCAGGCTGGCATTGCTGCCTGAAGTCATTTCATCAAGTATTAAGTGAAGGGTCTTACTTATGTAAATGGGCTACTTCAGCTTTTTATTTTTAATAAACTGAAAAAACACTTCAGAAACCTGTTTATGTTTGTCATTGTGGAGTAGTTTGCAGGCTGATTATTAAAAAGAGAATTGAATCCATTTTTAGATGAGTCTGAAACATAGAATGGGGACAAGTTGAAAGGTTCTGAAATCTGTACGCACTGTATGTGCCTGGCAGACATACTGCTGAGGGTTCAGGTGGTTTTTGACTAAGGTTCTGAGCTGTTTAAGTAGCAGCCTTTTCAAGGTTTTAATAATTAAATCTACTATCTCAGGAGTGATGTCTTCAGGGGCACAATGGAGAGGAGAGAATGGAGGGAGACAGAGCAGTGAAGGGGCTGAAACCCATCCATCTAGCACTTTGGACTTGGAAGTGCTAAGGCAGGGTTTGACTGATAAGCAGGTGTCAAATCTGCTACAGAAAAAAAACAACTCATTGACTATTGTCCAAGTTCTCCACCTTCTGGTTACTGGTATTCCTGTAGCCAGTAGCTTGCTTCATTTTTCTCTACACCTCCTTCGACTTGTTCTATTGAAGCTTGTGCTCCACCTAGTCCATTGATATGTTACTTTTGGTGAATTCCTCTGTTTTCCTGTGGACTACTAGCTTAAATAGCATTCCTTTTTGAGCTGAGATTTGGCTGGTTGGTCTGATTTGGAATTTGAACTGGTCAATCAATGCTTAAAACATCACATTGGCAGGTGTTTGAAAGGTGATATATTTTAAACAAAAATGTCAATGTCTAAGACATAAATTACATATCCATGTAGACATATGGTTATATGACATATGAATATGCTACTAAATTAATCAATTATTTGATCATTTGGTGTATGATATATAACTAGTATTAGTAGTAACTGCCAGTATTTTTTTTAATTGCTCAGAAGGATTGAGACAAAAAGTGCAATATGTACTTTCCACACTGTTGGCTAATTCCTTACCTGTGTCTTTGCTTTCTCACAAAAAGAAGTTGAACTTGAAAATAAACTCCAGCAGTGGAGTAGGTGGCTGTGCTCTTTCAGAAAAAAAATCATACCAATTGTCACTCGGGGTATACAATCAAAGGGTAAATGTACATTCATGATACAGAAATACACTATATATTTTTGTACCATTGGGGCTACATCAATGTTGTTTGTACCTTGGGGATGTTCCTCAGAGTCCATTTCTGTACCATAAATAAAGACTAAAAGGTACATTTACCTACAGCTATAGTACCTTTTCTGGCTTGTTCTGGCTGTTTTTATACAGTCTTATACATCTGTGTTATCCATCCAGTCCAATGCCTGTTCAGTGGTAGTTCTTGATCCAGGACTCTATAGAGGCATCAGCTTACATGTTCTTGAGCCTGGTTGGAGAGACCTGGAAATGGCTGTGCATCGACACTACTCATCCAACCTTGATGGTACTGACAAACAAAGGTACATATTGGTATTCATTTTGATGTGATAGTGTGGAATTCAAGTGGCTAGCTCACTGTCAAACTATGTAAAGGGATCTGTAGTGACAGAACAGTGTTTAAACATAAATAAAGGGTGTTTTGTTCATTGACATACTTTTGAGGAATGATTCATAGTCTCTCACATCTCATCTGTTGTTTTCATACTTTACATTTTACTACAAGATAGTCTGAGCTCCCTGGGATGTGATCTGTGAGGGTTAATTTGCATTTCCTTTTGGTATGTTGAACAGTGTGCATGATTACAAAGTATTTTCTCCTCTCATCCCACTATTCTGAGAATACTTCTAGGTGCATAAATATATATATAGCTGAGCTGAAATATATATATATGTTACCTTCATGCAATACCTTATTCGTTTTGAAATATTATTTACAATGGTGTTCCCCTCGCAAGGAAATATATATGTATTGAAGCGACATACATTTTAAACATTGTCGAAGAATATTATAGCGGATCTCACATTTAGTTTGCATAAAGCCGTCACAATAAAAAGGAATAGAAAGTAACAAAATACTATATACACAACTGGCAGAATCACGCGAACGGGGCGTGGCAGTGACGCATATCTCGCGCAGTCTCGAGGCGAATCGCAAACAAGGAAGTAACGCACACAGGAAGGGCAGCAGTTCCGCACTGGGGGTTAAGAAAAAAAATCATCGGTGGTTACTAATAAATCCCGAGGCCTGAATAAATATTCGGATCTTTTGCGTTATTTGCCGTCCCTTTCTCTACACTTACACGGACTTCAAGATCATGAACAACAAAGGTATGATGACGATCACCGTTTTTATGCGATAATATTTCGACTCAGATCAGATTGGGGCTTTCTGCGTGCTATATAGACGGACATGTCCGTTTGTGTCCGTCGGGTTCCGGCCCCCGTTGAGCATAAATTCAACGACAGCGGGTTCTGTTCTGGTGGTTTCGCGCTACGCTGACTGTTGTAGCTGCATTACTAGCTAGCTAACAAAGACTTAAGTTGGGCTGTGTGCGTCACGGATTTTTGAAACTGTCCATCGAGCTTCGTTGTTCGGTACGCGGTTGGGAAGACTAACTAGGTCGTTAAAGTTGTGTTCACGTTTGAGATTTTTTTTTTCTGCCAGGCAGTACATCATCCTCTTAGGAGCCCTAAAAGGAGATGGCTGATTAAAACGATGAAAAACATTAAGTTGAACAACGACCTCGCCTTATGCAGTCAGAATGCTCAGCTCGACGGAAAAACATTCCGCAGTTCTTCCGTGTATGTGTCTGATAACTACCCATATTTCTAACTGAGCGCTTAAACTGGTATGTGGAAAAAATGTTTTTGGAAGGACAAATGAGTTGCCTGCAGCTGTCGGGTAGGACGTGTATACCGATGATGTAAACGGCGATACAAAGGGATAGTATTGAATAACATTTTTATATCACGTTGGGCCTATCTTGGTTTGTAGAGGAAAAGCCCAGAACCTTGAAATCGCTCAGTACCCGTGATTATTGTAAAATGTAAAAATATACCCGGTTGCAGTTTCAAATTAAGTTTCTTGGTTTTGTTGCAGAACCGTTTACATGTAATAATTTGAATGAGACGCTGAACATGGAGAGGAGGCGGGGTCTTGGTGATGTCCAGTAGAGTAAAACGTTATTTCTGTTGTGTTTCAGGGTCTTATCCCCAGCAGAGCCCATATCCCCAGCAGGCCGCTGCACCCCTGTATCCCCCAGCTATGCAGGTGTCCCCTCAGGCACCTCCTTACTCTGATGCGCCTCCTTCTTATTCTGAGGTAATGTTCCATTATTTAATTTAAAATATGTATGTGAAAATATGCTCGTGAAAGCAATTGGTTGTCATTGTTGATGCACCACAGCATACGACAACCAAGTGTGCCCTCTGCATTACATAAGAACTGGACAAACGAGAGGAGGCCATTTGGCCCATCAAGCTTATTTGGGGAGAACTTAACTAATAGCTCAGGGTTGTTCAAATCTGATCTAGCTCTGATTAAAAGGAACCCAAGGAATCAGCTTGCACAACCTTATCAGGAAGACAATTCCATAGCAGACTATGCGCTGTGTTAAAGAAGTGCTTCCTTAAATCTAGTTTGAAATGTTCTCCCGCTAATTTCCACCTATGGCCACGGTCTCTTGTATTTGAACTAATGCTGAAGTAACTATTTGGTTGAACAGCATCCAAACCTGTTAGAATCTTGTATACCTTGGATCATGTCCCCCCATATGTGACATGGTGACCTCCATTTTTAACAGTAGTTTTTCTCTTTCCTTGTTCTTGTATTCAGATTTACCAGCCCAGATACATGCATCCTCCCCAGGCTCCAGGCCAGCTGCCCCAGATGTCCAGCTCCTATCCCGGTGCCCAAATGTATATGCCCCTTCCCCAGACTGTCCCTGTGGCATCTGTGGGTCCCAATGTGCCGATGGCATACTACCCTTTGGGTCCCGTCTATCCAGCAGGCTCCACAGTGCTTGTGGAGGGGGCATACGATGCAGGGGCCCGCTTTGGAGCAAGCAGCACTGCCTCTATCCCTGTGAGTAATTCCCTGTTACTGTGTTAAGTTATTTCTGTTCACCAGCCATAATGTGAGGAGTGATGCCATGGGAGACATTCATACATAAGCATTTCATACAGACAGTTAATACACAAGAAGAACATGCTGTGTGACTGATGTGTTTTTGTGACACAAACCCCTCTACCTCATTCTGGAGATCAGACCTCACCATGTGAATGAAGTACTCGATTCCAGCTGCACTCTTTTGAATTGAAGGTGCAGCCTTTTGCAGTTGGTAAAAGTTACGACCCACCCATGGTTTTTGCATGCTTTCCCCCTACTCTATGCAGCCTCCACCCCCAGGGCAGCACCCCAATGCAGCCCAGCTTGCAGCAATGCAAGGCGCCAATGTGGTGATGACACAGCGCAAGAGCAATTTCTTCATGGGGGGCTCAGGTGGGGGCTACACCATCTGGTAACAGTGAGGCCTCCACATCCCGATCACTCTTTCTGACCTCCCTCTGGGCTACTTGCTACAAATGATACTGACATTGTTTAACAGAATGTAATATTTTAGTGCCCGGGGATCTGGTACAGAATCCCACTGTTGCTGAAGAAAGGGTAGGGTTGAGATTGCCTTCCACCTACCATGTCTTTTGTGGAAATCTTTCAGATCATTGGTCTATGTGAGGGTAGCACATCCAGCCTAAGGTAATACAGAAAGCTAATTGCTATAGTTATTATGGTATTCTGTTGTAGTTTCTTCAGTATACTAGTTTGTCTAGACAAGGGTACCTATTTTGGTAATAAGCCCCTCAAATTATACACTGAAAAACCTTGTCAGATATGCACAATCACTGAATTATATGATCATGTTCATTTTAATCAGTCACCCCCCCCCCCCATAAGACTATATATAGCCAAGTCTTCCTTATCTTTACTTGATTATAATGGCTGAAACAAAATTTTAAAAATATGAAAACAGTGGTTTGCTGTACCTTTTTGACGGGCAAAAATATTATGAGGTGCCTAGATTTTTTTCTTTGTCAGCACCTTGGAACAAAACAAAAACTGCAAGAAATATATCAATATCCATAAGTGTATATTCAAGCCGTAGATGGATGACGGGAAGAGTTATTGGCCATTGGTTTTACTTTTGTCGGATACCCAGAGTTTAGTTCATAATATAAACTTTAAATATATTAAGTTAGTATAAAATATCTCCTTGTTCAAGGCTAAAAACATGTATTCTCGTGCTTGTTCATGTACAAGTACTTGAATCATGAATTATGTAAGCCTTGTTGGCATTGTCGTTATATCATTTGTAAATTCTTATATTTAGATGCTACAGCAAGGAATTTTAATTGAAAACTGGGTCGTATATAAACATCATCATTGTATTGATTTAAAAAGTAACTTGTAAAACTTGAGGTACTGTTGCTATTTAGGGTCTATCACACCTGCACACCCTCTCCACAAATAAGTGTGTATGTTTTCTCTGAGAGGTGTATTAAAGCAGGCATTTGTATAACTGCACAGTGATTAATTTAGCATGTTTTTTTGCACATTTGTATTAATTTTCTTTTTCTTAAATTAATATGCAACATTATTGTAATTTTGATTAAAGACTGTTTTCAACTATTAATGAATGTAAACTATTAAATAGTTTACAGTTTCAATAAATTCTCTTGCACCACTGTTTTAAACTGGAAAATATGGGCACACATATTTTCGTATGTCAACTACACCTGTAGCATATTCCTCAGAATTGCTACTGCTTCCTGTAATTGAATACTGCTTTTGAGCTCATCAGAGACTTCAATGAAATTGTGCACCTGAGCCAAGAAGAAGTGGATAGTCTGGGGGCTGAGCAGTGATTTTGCAAAATGATCCAGGTGAACAGTCTTACAAAAGGAAGGTGTCTATATTTCTATTTTTGTTCTCTTTTGTACTATAACATTAATTGGTGAATAAGCTCCTGACACATGTAGAGCTTTTCTGTGGTCTTCAACCACCTAATTAAAGAAAACAATATCGCTCTCTTTATCTAAAACCACTATGACCACTAGGAATTTTTGGCATACCATGTCTCATTTTGCTTTCTGTTGCATTCAAAGCTGCAGTAGGAACCCTGTAAGCTTTCACCTGGGCGGATGAACTGTGGGTATCCGACACACATTACTGTTGAAAGTTTTGCCCCTGGATTACAGGGCCACTAACACCTAATGTATAAACCATTTCCAGCCTTTTGGTTTCATGCTCAGCTTGCCGGCCTCTTATTTTGGTTACCAGCGTCAATAACCCTGCCTTGTTATTGAAACCCAGTATGCCTGCTTGTAATTTGTAAGCAAGGGCCTCCCTTTTGACACCTCCCAGACTGTTCAGGCGAAGATTAACATCAAACAAAGCAGTTACTGTTATCAAGCTGTTAATGCTATTGCATGGGGCATAACTTTCAAAACAAATTCCAGGACTGAACCAAACCTGTTTAATACTGTACTACTTCCAAAATTTCTTCTCATCCTGACCTTGCGTAATATAAACACTTCCAGTTTTAGAACTACTGTAGCAGTTACCTATATTTCAAAAATAACAATTGCATTTGACCCAAATATATAATGTGCAACTTATGAGATTTTAAGGTTTTGAATGTAAGGAAGACAATAGTACAGGAATTCTCAGATTTTTTAATATGCATATATATTTTAATGGTATTTGAAGCTTGTGAATATGTTTTATCCCAGCGCTATGAAGGAACAGTGTTACTGTTATGTGACCGCGTCGGATGGAGCGTCACTGTTACAGTATGTGTGCAAGCTTTTAAAGGCTGTTTGAGAGTTTACATTGGTGCTGTGGTGTACTTAACTTTTTTTTATACTAAACCGAAAACATTAAATTAAAAATTAGAATAAAATAACTTTTGTACATTTGAATGGAAATTTTGTCATTTTATCGTCTTGTGCATTTGTAACTGACAGGTGCAATGGGAGAGGTGCAAGTTAGTATGTAATAACTGAGTGCACTAACGGGCACAATTTATGGTAGAGAGGTAGAGTGCAAGCTGCTTTCTGCCACATACAGTAAGTGAATGGTGGGCTCTTTACTATATTCCTACAGTTTGTAATCAGTGGTTTACTCAAGTTATTGGTGACCTACAATATGTGATTACAGGTAATCTACAAGACTTAAGAGATTATTTTCATCTAGTTAAGGAGATTCGCAGTCATTTACCGCTGAATCAATCCCTCTGCTGCAGTTGTTCACATCTTTAAATTCAGACAAAAAATGTTGCTCTACAGAGAAAGCAAAATAATTAAATGGACCTAAATACAGCATTTGAAAGAAATTAGGCTATGGATTTTCAGCTTCTAATGAAGATAAACTCATTCATACACAGAGGGAGAATAAGAGAAACCTACACATACTGAGCCAGTGGTAATAAACACACAATCCAAAATGTCTTTGCTGGGTCATTAAAGAAAAGGGCAATGTTTTCTTCATAGTAGCAAACTTAGAGGTGATGAATTTATTGCAGTCAAATACATCATTTACATGTCTTTCCAATCAAAATTAAAATGAAACATGACTGAGGTGACACAGAAAAGGCAAACATATATATTGCTAACACTTCAAGCTTCCAGTACGTTACTCGGAAGACAAATATCTATAATGTACACTTATGTGATTGTGATATAGAATCTCACTATCACCCTTTACAGTGGTGTTCCAAACATGTTAAGACATTTCTCGAGTCCAACATTTTAGATGCAAACACCATCAGTAATGCAATAAGAACGTCATTATATAAATATCAAGACTGTCTCAAAAAGTTTGCCTTAAAGCTCAATGAACACAGAAATTAATACATCTTTTTGCTTGCTGTGGCAGACATGTTAAAACCTAAGACCATCTGTACCCCATAATATTACAAGGGGAACACAGCAAAGTTTTTGATTCTATGGGTCCTGAAATCAGAAATACAAAGGGAACCACATAAGGAAGAAGAAAAGCGCTGGCTGGTCATCTGCCTCAGCAAGAGTGCTTGGTCTCCACTCAGAGCTACTTGTTTTGGCTCAGATGTATTTTGGACTCAGGTAAGTGAAAACAGACACAGGCGTACCAAGGTTAACTTGAATCAATGCGTCTGATCGATTTCTCCATGAAGATTCCAGAGTGGTCCAGATGATCCTTGTGCTGAATCCAGTCAGTCTCTTTCACACCGCTTAAAATGCCTTCGGGCTTACAGGGACAAAAGAAAATCCACACTCAGCTTTTTTGGTTATTTCCTGTATTCTTCAAAACAGTTGTTTTAGCTGCTTTTGACAGTGTTCTTAAAATTTCTCAGTTTCTTGAAAGCATACTGGTGCATCTTAACATCATTTTAATGGAGTAACATAGATACAGATATATCTCATATGCACCAGGTACTCACCTTTTCCTCCAAATCACAAAGAACCAGAATGATGTCACCTTCCTTAAACTGCAGTTCTCTGGTGTCCTTGTTGAGATTATCCTCCAGGGCCACCCCCTGAGTTTAGGTACAAAAAAAACTATGATACACCTAATTTTCCCAATGAGATGGTGAAGGAATCTCCACAGCTCACATATCATTTAACAAACAGTCTGGTTATTCCATCTGTGAGAGTCGACCCATATAATTTCTTCATAAATTATACCTTGTGATGGGTATATCTCCACAAATCAAAAGAATACCACCAAAATGATATTTTCATTTGCCGTTTTTCAGGTTACTTTCCGGTACCTTGCAGTATATACACAATCATCTACACCAGGGGTGGGGAGCCAGTTCCATGGAGGGCTGGTGTGGGTGCGGGTTTTTGGGATGGCCTCTCCATCAGCCAATAAATAAACAGTGGTTCTCCAATCCCGGAGACCCACTGTTATTGGCTGATTAAGAGGTCATCCCAAAAACCCCACCCCTGATCTACACTAATATTTGCCTAAGCACTGACTGATAAATGGCACATTACAAATCACAACAAGCACAGACAACTTGTCCCCCCCACCTCCTGAGAATTATATATCTATAATTTCTTCACACATCTTTCACCTTGTAGAGAAATCCAGGTGGAAATTCAGGGTGGTCTGCATTTTTTACATCTATACAGGAGGAAGACACTAGTGTGTCTTCAATGTTAGCAGCAGGGTCAGATGTATCATCATGTTTCCCCAGTGATTCAGTAGAGTTATCTTCCTCCTGGAGGGGGTCCTGAGCAGGGCTATGTTCTGATTGGGCAGTAGTGACCTCTGACACTGCCTCTTTCCTTCCCTCTTCCTCTACATTTGGCTTTTCCTCATTTTCATCATTCTCATTTTTGGCGTCATTCAGTTCAGGTTCGTCTTCACACAGGCTTTCTGGTTTGGCATTGTCATCACTATGACCATTCATATCTGGGTCCTCAGCGACTTCACTCTGTGAAACATGTAGATCTTCAGGTGTCTGCTGTTCCACCAAAACTCCAGTCTGGTCCTCCTCCTCCTCCTCCCCTACTTTTTTTACAGGGCTGGCTGGATCAGACCGGTTCTCATCCTGGGTGGGCCCATGGTTGGCTTTGTGGTCTGAGGGGAAGGCCGTGTTACAAGGGATAGGTGCGGAGATAATCAGAGATCGCCGTTTTTTCGAGGATGTGCTGGAAAAAAAACAGGAAAATAAGAGTAGTCTGTAAATACAGGGAGAGCTACAATCCCTGTTACCTGAAACAAATACAGGCTTTTCTCTATAGTTGCAAACTTCGCACACACAAAGACCAGAGACAGAGCCTGAGACAACAGTGCCACCTATTGAGTTACCCCACCATACTTCCAACCATCTATCCATGTTCTATACCCACTTGTCCTATTCAGGGACACAGGGGTCTGAAGGCTGTCCTAGAGGCTCGCAAAGTAGGGAATCACCCAGGATGGGGCACCAACCCATTGCAGGCAGGCACACACACACGGTCATGCAATATATATGCAATTTAGAGAGAGTTTTAGAAGAAACCAGACTCTTGACATGGCCTGTGTGATTTGCCAGATCTGGATTTGAAAATCATATTTATTCCTTTGGTTGGTGGGTCCTTTCTTCTGGGTTCCCCCGTCAGTTTATTTACGAGGATCCGATGGACCTGATCGCCAAGCTGCCGTGCATCACAGCAAAGATCTACCGCAATCTCTACCGCGAGGGCAGTGGCATTGGCGCCATCAACCCCAATCTGGACTGGTCCCGCAACTTCACCAACATGCTGGGCTACAGCGACCCCCAGTTCACGGAGGGAGCTGATGCAAACCACTTCTGCACCATTGCTTCCCACTCCCCACCATACACTTAAAAAGACCTACCTGCCAACAGTAACACAATTTACTGGCTTATGAATATTCATTATACAGTGTGAAGCATGCTGTGCTGCCCATGTGAAATGTACCCACCTGTGCAGCCCTTTGATGATAAAGGCCTTGTCTGAATGTTGAGTCTCCAGTTTCTTCATCACATTGTAAAGTTCATTGTTGAGCTAAATTTGATATTATCAACCAGGAAAGTTAAATTTCATTACAAAAGAACACCAACTGAACAAGAAATAGCTAATATGGAACCAACAGTGTAATAGCAGTGAAGACTGCATGCAATTATTTTTTTATATTGGTAATATTTGAAGTAATTTTATACCTCACCATTATGATCTCCCAACCAGTAAATTGGGGGTCTTGTTAAGTCATATTCATGTACTTAAAGAAATACATATGATCACCTTTATATTTTTATTAGGGCTGTCAAAATTAACGGGTTAACGCGGATTAATCCATCATCATGATTAATCTGACTAAAATTTTATGCAATTTACCCATTTGCAGCACAGAATGACTCAAAATCCCTGAAATATCTCTGTCAACCCATTTTAGGCAGTTTTGGTGCATTCCATTTGCCCTGGGAACTCGTATTCCAAGTCAGATTCTGCGTTTTGAAGCCGGAAGTGACAACATGCGCACTCCCATTTCTCGGAGATCCAAGAAATATCTCGGAGCAGCACAGAGGATCCCGAGTTCAAAATCTGAGATGGCTGTGCCCATTATCAACAGAAGGGAAAGTTGTAGTTTTATACTGTTTAAGCACAACTTCTCATTTGTGGCTCATTAAATCGGTCGCACAGACTATACCGTCCAACATATCTGTGGACGCGTTGCTATGGACTTTTATACATAAAGCACCGGTCGTAATGTGTTATCAACTGATATTGCTAATAATGACAATTAACCGGGCTAGAATTGGATTTCATGATTAGTCAGATTATTTGTCAGAATTACGGTAGTTCGGGCTAATTGTAAGTGAACGAAGATAAAGACCATTTAAACTGAGGTACCTTAAATACAACAAGTTGTCCAGCTAAGCAAAAATTTTGCTTTTTGATATGGGTCCATGGTATTGCACTTCTGTGGCAGATGGAATGCATCCGACTCGTGATCAAGATGTTCATTAAACATGTTAAGTGCATATATATTCCCTTTTTTCTTGAGTCTGTTTGCTCATGCAAAATAAATTGTGATTAATATTGGTTAAAAATGAATAATATTTAATCGTGATTAATCTAAATTAATCCACAGCAATCTTGTGATTAATCTGATAAAAAAATTTAATCGTTTGACAGCCCTAATTTTTATATGTGAAATATTGGTCCACCCAGCTTTCAAACATACATTAATGTAAAAATCCAGGCAAAAATTACCTTGCTCATCTCTTTGTAGAAGACATCTCGCAAATTGGAGATGTTCTGGAAGACCGTCACATAGCAACCAATTCGACTGAGGAGAAGCCAGGATATCATCATTATTATTATTACTGTATTTATAGTGCCAGTGTGGTGAAGCAACACTCTAAAAGAGCAGCATAATTATTTTCTTTTAGCATCTGAAAGTGTAAGTATTAAGAAACCAGTTGACTACTGCTAATAACTCTTTTTTTTTTTTTTTTTTTTTTTTACATGTTCCTGATAAATTAAATTCATTTTTACAGAGATGTGTTGTAACAATCATTTGCTAGAGCAGAGGTGCCAATTCCTGTCCTGGGGGGGAGTACATCAGGATCATTCTACTTCAAAATACCCAGTTGAATGTTTGAAAGTAGCATAAGATTTCAATTGTCAGTCCAGTATATTACCTGGCCTTTAAGCCAGGCTCTTTACATTTAGCCCAGTGTGATTACAGCAAATTAAATAAAAATAGGTATGGCTAGAATAGGATTTACTTGTTTTATTATAAATTAAAAAAAAAAGAATTTTATAAACATTCATGCACCACAAGTAAGCATATTACTCTGTCAAGTGATTCTTCTCGTAGGTAATCATCTGAATCACACTTAATGGAACTCATTGGTGCATCCAAAGAATCTGTCCAGAACTACAAATCACAGTTATTGTCCTGTGATAGGCTCACCTTTGATAGATAACTGGTAATTCTTCCCTCAGCTCTTTGTTGATGTCCTCAAAGACATTCTGTGCTTTGTTGAATTCTTCCTCTGCCTAACAAGACAAAAAAACCCTACTTCATATATTCACTCTGAGCCACTGGATCTTTATTTCCTCTTTATAGGTTAGATAATCGATTTCCTACTTCAAACTGCATGTTCTGTGATCGCAGAGTAAGAATGATTGTGGTCTCTATACCTAATGTTTGCAGGAATTTTGCAGCTGCTGGTTTCGCCAAAAATCAGTGGATACCAAGGCAAATGGGAAACTACATATCTCAGCCAATACCAATACTTGAAATATACTTGAGATATACTTGAAAGTACCAGGTACAAAATAGGTCAGTCATAAAGGTAATGCCAAAGCCTTCAAAGTTTTGAGAAACTGAAATATTTCAGTAAATCTCAATGCTGAGCTTTTGAGGCACCCGTGTGCTATCAGAACTGACCTTAGTGATTTTCGCCTCATCTTTCTTTTTGGTGTTTTGCAGCGCCTCCAGGTGGTGACGGGCAGAATCATAGTCCACAAGCTTCCTCCCACGTTTAGACACTCTCTCCTGTAGGAGCAAAACAGAGTGACCAATCTGAGCAGCTTTGTGAAAAATACCAAATCATATGATTAAACACAAAAGGGTTAATGTTGAGACGTATTCTGGGCAGGGTGGCAAACAAAACTACAATCTGGACACACCTACTGAAGATAATGAGCCTAAGCAGACAATGAAATTACATAGCAAGTATTATCTTGTGAACAAGCAATGAATGCTGCAACAGATGAGCTGCCCCCCTGGACCTCTAACCAATAACCCTATACAGCTGGTTTGGGATGAGTTGGATCAAAGAGTAAGAGCAAGGTGGCCAACTTATGCCAAGAACTTGTGGTACATCTGGAAGCTGGTTGAAAGAATGCCAAGGGTCTGATATGGGGACAGCAGGGAGGAATGGACACTTTATTTGGGTTCAAGAGTTAATATGGGTTTAACTGGACTATGGCAAGGAACTAAGACAGGCATTTCAGATTTAGCACCAGGGAAACAGAAAAAAATACAAAACATAGGCATGGGTAAATGAGCATTTCACCCATTTTTTGAACATTCACACCATCAACCCCCCGTCCTTACACAGAGAATAGCTGAACGACACAGCACTTTTTCAGGGCACCAGCTACCAGAAGTGTAGATGGTTCCTGTTATTGTGGTGTCAGAAGAAACATGAGGGTGTGGCAGAAATAAGTCCTACCTTGACTTCTGGAAATTGGCTAGTGTAGCTTTCCATGGTGCGAAGTGTTTGATCTGCTAGCTTCTCTTCATAATCATTCCACAGAAGGTCTTCATTCTGTTATCACAGGAAAATCCACATAATGATTATATATAAAATTTCATGAGATGTGTTTGGGGGAAACCGTCTACTTCCTCTTCACTATCTATCACATGCTGCCAGCATGTCCATCTAATTGGCAGTATGCTGCAAACTTACATCCATGATTGCGGCTAGACCTTCTGCTCCATTCCAGTCAGGTTCGTAGACATCCTTCAGCGTCTGGGATAAGCGTTTGGAGGTCTCATGCATTGCTGTGGTACAGGAGAGGGCAGACAGGTAGGTCATGTAACTAAAAGACCTCCGTTTTGACTTTTGCTGAGGCGCTCTCTAAACAGGCCAAATTGATGTGATTGATGTGATACTTAAGCACGCCAGGCAAGGTATTTATGTGTTAAAAGAAAGCATCTTAGACATAATCTAAATGGAAAAAGTGGTGCAGTGTAGCTGTGGTCATAAAGGTACTCGTCCCAGGGTGAGTCACTGATGACTGATGCGAAAATCTCATATGCAACTGTCCATTATCCACAGTGCACAAAAAGGGGCTGTACAGAAAGACATCCGGGAAGGAATGACAATGACAATGAGAATGAGCAGAAATGATAACCGTTACGATGATTAAGAAACTGGGGAAAACAAAATATTTCGCAACCTGGGGACTCACATTATTTGGGGGGGGGGGGGGGCTCTTTCTGGTGGTGTACATTTTTGACACAGTGAAATCCCCATCCCCAAGCTATCGTTAAAACCTGGTATCTGTGGGGTGGTCAGTGGTGGGTAAAGTTGTCGACTAAGGTGGGGGGAAGGACTGTAAGTTGTCAGCCAGGGTAAGCCTTCATAGGATGCCAACCTGCCAACCCATGTACAGCTGCATACAAATATTGCTATAATGTTCACTGAAAGGTGATAGAAGTAGTTTCCTGTATTCTGTTTACAACACGCTTCAACTGATTGGTTTGTTGATAACATTTTTTATTGCCTCATTTTACCACCTGTGGGGCTGTCCACAGTTACAGGAATAGCAGGGGGCAAAACTGAAAGCTTTCTGGTGCAAAGGAGAAACACACTTCTTCATTTGCCTCATTTAACCCGATGAAAGAAGAACAGAAAAATCTTTAGGGAAACTCTGAAATTCTAACCCCCTTCCCCCCCCCCCAAAGGGAATTTGGAAGTGGAAAGCAGAAAGAAAAAGAAAAATGTTCCAAATATTGTAGACAAGTACCTAGTAAAAACTGTACTGATCTATATGCTGTGATACAACAGAGGATACAACACAGTTACAAAGCTAGGCTTCAGTATCTTGTGTTACCGTGACAACAGTGGTAACAGATGTCTGGTGTGAGGAAACCCATCTGACCCTGACTGCAGATCTTATACAAGATGATAGCAGACCTCCACCTTAATGGCTTCCACACTACATTAGCTTTTTACATTTCTATACCTTCTATACCAAAAGCAGCAATTTTTTTGTAATAAGTGCTCACCAAACACAAAGTAATATTTAAAAAGTACCTTTGACAGCATTGTAATATGCCTTAATGTCTTTGAAAAGCCTGTTCCCGTCAATCTGCAAATACACAAAAATAAATATTTAAGAATATTTATGCCATTTTATTGTGGGTCAGCAAAAAATTTAATGTTTGACCTGAGATTCTTATTTTTTTAGCAAGCCAGATTTTTAAAGTTTTTTTTCTGGTTGTTAATCAGTTTAAGTAACAAAAACATTAGTTGCTGAAAGCACTGTGGTTAAGAAAATATAGTTCAAGGTAAAGGAGCTTCCTGTATCTGACTGAAATCTGATATTCTCAGTCAATGAGCTACTCATCACCCTGTCTCTGCAGACAAACATGCCTCATCAAATGAGTTAAAGGAGTCAGAACAGCTAATACCGTATGTACACATTTAAGATCATCATGATATGTGACATCAGTTTATTACACTAGAACGGTGGTTTTGCAATAGTGCAACGGTACCTGTTGTTTATTCAGATTTTGAGAACACTGCTCAAACTGCTCATCCTTGGTCTCCATGGTCTTACCCAACTTCTGCAAGACCTGAAATGGCGCAAGAAATCTAATGTAAAAGTTGGAACTAATCTAAGAGGTTATGTCACCTCAACAATATAAGATCATTAATATGGAAGATCATTTGGAAGAGCGAACTGCAGGACATCCCAAAGACTTTTAAGTCCAATATCAGTCTGATTTGTTCTGTGGGATCTGGGAAATACAGACTATTGTATTGGGCTATCCACCTGTTTCTATGCCCTGCACATGCAACAACTAAGCAGTAAATGGCTCTGCAAGACATGTGAGAGGAAGTGAAATTAGGCAGGAAGTAACAAGCCTCTGCGCAGCCGTTGAAAACCATTTTGCTTTTGTGTCTATATCTGCCAGCGACAGAACAAGGATGTAAATACTGCTACTCTTTAGCCTGGGATTTACTAGGGACTTGAAGCATCAATGGCAGCAAATCCATCATGGATGTCAAAATATTCAGATGCTAAGAAACTCCAAATGAGCACAAAGAGTTTTGATCTTCAGATATATGCATCTGCTGAGAGTGTTGCATCCATGGGATTAACATTCTACAACAAAGGGGTGAGAACTGAGGGGGGCACACCCTAATACAGGGGTGGCCAATCTAATCTGCAAAGGGCCACTGTGTGTGCGGGTTTCCACTGCAGCTCCATAATTATAATACTAATTACAGGACTGATTGGCTGAAGAGTCTTCACACCTGGGTTTGAACAGCTGACCTAAAGGTTACCCCAAAAACCTGCACTCACAGGCCCTTTGCAGATAAGATTGTCCACCACTGCCCTAATATTTAAGTTGGTTCCTACCCCCAATATCAAACTCTCTACTACATTGTTATCTTCAAAAGTCTCAGGAAAAAAACAATGCAAGGATTCATGAGTAACTCAGGCCTAATCTTTGGTAATTCCTAAAGAGATGGTCTGTTAAGCCCAAACTTGAAGTTTAGACTTGGACTGGATGTAAACACTTCTCAACTTTAAAACTGTGCACAAAATACCAGACACTCATCTGAGTGTACTGATAAAACGCTGAGTATAACAATTTCCAAAATAAACTATGTAACCGCCATTATCAGGACAATCCAGTAAGCCTGAGACAGGAACTATATACTTCTGCCTTGAGTACGATATCACATCCTACAAGGTCACACACATTCCAGTATCAGAAAGCAAAATAACATGTAATCGAAACATATTGCATCGCTACAAATCATTAGCAATGTTTTTTGATTCCTAAATTGGACTGACACAAATACATGTCTCTGCCAATGAACTTTAAATAGCTGAACCTGTGGTTTACCTTCTCTTGTGCCCGGCTAAATTGCTTCTGAAACCGCTTTGCAATAAGTCCAGCTCCACCACTCCCCGCACCGCTTGACTTGCTCTCTGCCATCCCTGCTCTTTTTCAGCCTCTATGGTTGTTTCTTGTTGTAGACTGCAGAGATGGGTTCCCTCTGATGGAGAGCAAGGTGGAGGAGACAGGGCCGAGAGAGCACACTAAAGGAAAGTATAGTGCATGTGTCAGTCACCTTCGGGACTTTACAAAAACACAGTGTTTAACACAAATTGCACCTGCAGCAGCTCTACTCTCAGAACAAGTTCTGCTGCAAGTTGATCTGCTCAGGTTAGAGTTCGATTTTGTTTTGACTTTATGAACAGTGTCAGGATTTTAAAAGATAACCTGCGAAACACATTGCAGAAACAAGACCTTAACAGTCCTATCACATTACGGACGTCATGCCCAAACAAGCACAACCACCGATCTGAAGTTCTGACCAGTTAGACAGGAATTGGGTGAGGGTATTCACATGGTAAGTTTCTCACCACATTATCGTCGAATAAACAACATAGTTTGAAACTATTTAGTCCTAATCATATTCAACTCGATGCCAGTGTGCTGACCAGCTGGACTGATTTACTCGTCGGATTATTATTTTAATATAATATAATGATGGTTATTTTATTTTGTTTTAACTCACCTGAAACTTTGCAGTGATGTCGGTTAGGAATGTACAAGTTCTCTATAAGCCAGCCGGACAAAAATTTAAGCTCAAAACGCCGTTCAGAAACCAAAAGCAAATGAAAGGCAAACAACAACAGACAGCAGCTGTTATTATTTGATGTTTGCTGAAACCGGGTCCAGTATACTTTGACCAAATGTTTCGCTGTTTCTCACATCATGCCGAGGTGTCGCTAGGCTGTACTAAGATCGGAAGGGCGGCCACCTCCCGTTGGTTAGTCGTTAGCGTTTGGTCCCTCGCAAATTACGTATACAACAGGAAAATGCATGTTTAGCTGAAATTTACCATGTGCAAACCACTGTGAACATGTATTTACAGGCGATTGGACTCGTTATCCGGTATTACTCAGTTGTAGTGTAAATAAAACACCCGCCCTTAACCTATGCTGAGAATAATTTTTAAAAGGCTCCAAGTATTTTTTTTATTAATACTTGTCTAAGATTCCAGTGTTTGTTTTATGCACATATTGTGAATTTATTCTCATTAGACTTGTAAATTGACAAGTCATTTTCGGTTACGAATGAGAGGAACAATTTAAATTGATTTTAGAAAAAAAAAGATGACAACGACTTCATATTATATAGTAGGAGTATAGATCACGTACTTGTCGCAGTAACACACTAGAGACTGATTCTGGTACAATTACTAAGGTGTGTGTATCCGATTATGCAATTAGTCCCCCAAAAGAGGTTACTAACAGAAGAGCCACCCCTCCCCACACTTCATTAAATCTCTGCTGGGGTGTATGCGATGGCCTGTATGTAGGGAACCAGTGATTGATATAACTGCAGCACAATGCACCCCCCCCCCTGTCTGCTCACTGTGGCAGGAAATGGCGGCACACCCATAATACAAATTTCCCTGGAAAGTGAGTCACAATCCCGTTGTTTCTGCTCTGCTGGTTCGTAAATTGTAGACTGGATGACACAACACTCGATCACCTCTGGCACTGCGTGGTTTCTAATGCTAATAAGGATATGTTTTTTTATGGCTTAAGTTTATGAATTCCGATCAATTAGTAGGTAGTTGTGCAGATTAAACTTTTAATAACACTTTACATGTAGTTATTGTACATTATAATTCAGACACAGAACACTTTTATTATTCCAGAGGAAACTTGTTAATGAAATCCATGTACATACAGTATAATGACAGTATCCAACTCAAGCATTTGGGGAAGTTATTTACTTTTAAAACAATAGGTATTCAAACACTAAGCATAATTGGACTGCAAAATCTTTTTCTGCAATATATAGGTTTCAAATTGATGGGCTGCCCTAAATTATATTGCAAATAAAACCAAAGATTGAATTTTGAATTTGAATTGAATTTGAATTGAAAGATGTGTCTGTTATGATATTATGTTTTCTTGGTGTGAGTGTCCAAAAATGGCATTGCAGCCCCAACTTATACTGGCAACCCTATCCCTAATCTTGGCTCTAAATCTAATGGTGACCTAGCCTTATAAAATCTAATCCTAATAGCTACACTAATCCTAACTCTAGCTGTAAATCTAACAGTAAGATGACCCTATGTCTATGATCTTAATTAATCTCTACTTTCTTGTATTCTGACCCCTGCTCTGACTAAACAACCTATTCCTGTGATTCCCTCTATCCTCACCTCCCTCCCCTCCTTCCTGACTTGTCATCTCCATATGAGAAGAGAGCTGAGGAAAACCAGGGTGAGCAAAGCTGCTGGACCAGATGCATCAGCTCCAGAGTGATCAAGGCTTGTGCAGACCAGTTGCGTGGAGTGGATTAACACATCTTCAACCTCAACATGAGCCTGGAAAGAGTCCCAGTCCTGTGGAAGACCTCCGGTCTAGTGACAGTACCACCTGAATAACCTATAAATGACTACAGATCAGAGGCACAGACATCACAGCACATGGAAAAGCTTACCCTGGTCCATCTCAGACCCCTGGTGAATTCTTCTGTGGACCCTCTATCAGCCACTTATTGAAATGTAAGATGGAGTCATGTTTTTGTCAAAACCCACTGACCATTGGCAACGGAAATTTTGAAACTACTGAATCGCCAACGTTCCGAAGCTGAAACTGTGATTCGTAAATTCGTAAATTGGGTTTCGTAGTCGGAAGATTGTATTTGTAAAACTTTGGCGACTGGTATAGGTATTCATTTTGCAACCCTTAATATGGATTTGCGTTTTCGAAAATTACGAGATCGTCATGACATTTAAATACGATCACTTGAGATCTTTATCTACCTACACCTACGAATCGGTTACACCTTATAGCAGCTACAAACTGTGTAAACTATACTAATGTAAAATGAGAATCTGTAAAACTTAAGTTCGATGCGTGCATGCATTTCGAATTGAATGTATGAATCTGTTACCGTAAATGTCACAGAACTGTACTTTCAAAGTATTTGCCTACAAAGTCAAGTTACAAGCATATACAAATATGATTAAATAATTTGCAGTTCATTTTTATGGGCGAGTACTGCAGATGTAAAATTATTTCCATACAAAAGTTGCTGAAAATGTCGTCGCATCTTCAAAATATTATGAGACTTGTAATGTAGATATAAAGAATAACAGAGTAAACGTCTTTACATTTATACGGCACATGGCGGACGCCCTTAGCCAGACTTTGATCATACAGCTCCATAACATGCCTATTTCATAACCGCATACCCTGAACACCCAGAGGAAAGCCGAGTAACACGGTAAGACGAAGCAAACCGGAAATATACAAAAATCCAAAGATCTATTGAATGTGAAAATATGAATTAACCCGCCTACCTTCTGAACCACCGTGCCACCCCGTATAACGGATAGATCTTCCCAAGTTGCAACATTTCTAGTAACAAATATTTATAGGAACAAAACGGCTTTTAATAAGTGTACAAAATACCCCACGACTATGTTTCATACTACTGGTCAGTCATTGTACTCACGGCTAATACAGAAGTATTAATTACTATTCTGTAATCACTATTCCAATAATCGTGTATGTGTATATAAATAGCCCGCATTTAACCAAATCGCTTTACAATTATGCGCACATTCGTAGACCGGAGACTCCATAACATCCCCATGCTACAATTATGTGTACATTCGTAGAATGGAGGCTATGCAAGTAAGGATACTTCGACGGGGTGAGAAGGACCCAGGGCTCGAACCGGCAACCCTCCGGTTGCCGAACGGTAGCATACCTCCTGCACCACCATCGCCACGCAGAAGATGAAAACATTTATTATATATACTCCAAGTATAAGTGACCAAGATAAGTGGTCAGAGTACGGATGGATGAATGGACATATGGGTGGATAGATGATGAAACTAAAATTGAATAAATTAAAACACACTACTATCAATTTACTGTCAAGATGTTAACATAATAAATACGCGACGGAATAGGAAACGACCGGCGGGGGCGATGACGTGTTTTGTAAGCGCCTACTTGGCTACGTCATCGATCTGAAGAATGCAATGGAAAAGCGTGGAATGAATCTTTTATCGTAAAGGTGGTGGACGTTACCTGAAATGGTAAATATTTTCACACTAAATTATTATTTCTTAAAATACTTTTTAGTTGAACATCGTAAATAAAACTGCGGATCGTTGTTTGTTCCATTTCCAATAGATTACAGTTATTTCTGTTAGTATTTAACTTCATTCAGTAATGTTAATTGTTATATTATACGAGCTCTATTCATCATCTGTGTCTTATCATCCCATGACTTTGGAAATTTTGATATTTATCTAACATGGTGCATAATAATTGCATTTGTTGTGAATTACTCGAATTTCAATTAATTAAAAAAATAAATTGAAAATAATACAGATGTATTACAGATTTTTTTTTTTTGCTCTGCTTTTGTCTTATTTGGAACATTGAGAAATAATGATTATGCAAATTGTTTTTTTTCCAATGGCAGGCGAAAATGAGCACCTATTTGCACGTATTGTCTTTCTGTTTGTTCCTTTGTTTTTTTCTGCATGCTGGCCAAAGTGCCAGACAAGGACAAGATGTGAGATGTGGAGGTAATATATTGGTTTACATATTTTTATTTAATCACTTCTGTTTTACATAAATACACTTAAGTGTGCCTGCTGATTAATTTTTAAGAATATTGCA
The DNA here is from genome assembly GCA_015164015.2 of Brevimyrus niger. Lineage (NCBI taxonomy): Eukaryota > Metazoa > Chordata > Actinopteri > Osteoglossiformes > Mormyridae > Brevimyrus > Brevimyrus niger. Next base: position 2,325,712 of record JAABNY020000088.1, on the reverse strand, counting down.
TTTACCTCTCTATTGCTTCTCTGGTCTTTTTGCTGTTTTAATGGAGTTCTTCACCCTGTGTGTAGCATGCAGGGCCCTGGTGGATGAGTTGGAATGGGCAATCTCACAGGTCGACCCAAAAAAAAAGATTCAGACTGGGTCCTTCAGGATCAATCCTGATGGCAGCCAGTCTGTCAAAGAGGTCAGAAGATTGAGGTCTCAAAAAATCTTTGCTGTACATTGAATGTTTTAATGGATCTCTGGTGTCCTGCCTTAGACAATATGCCCCTGGGATTTAAAAAAAAAAAAAGAAAGTTCATCTTATTTTATCTTGTCTTATATTATCTTCTATCTGTCTCATATACAGGCTCCAGCCTACTGATTTGGAGTTATCCAAACAAAACTTTGATGTTAATTTTATTGATTTTTAATATTGACTACTTAATTTTATTCCTGGTCTCTCTCTTTTTTAAGAAAACCATATAAGCATTGTTTTGTTGAATAAGGAAACATTCCTCAAAACCACTCTTAAGCTTGTTGTTTTAAAGAATGCAGTATTTGAGTTAGCTGATGACATGCATTGACCTGCAAAGTTTTATATTCTATTTCATATTTCATACTGCAAGTAGATTGACAGAGGTAAACTGGTCTAAATTCTGTTAGTCAAGGCAGCTTTCTTCTCTCTCTGACTTCCTTCAAAAAAGCTTTAGCTTGTTAGGGTCCAGTGGTTTTTACTTGTTGATGTTTTCTTTGTACATATTATCTGTAGGAATTTTCCTTTAATCTGGTCAACCTAACATGCATGTTTGGTCATTCTTAGGTTCCCTTTGCCCGATCTGAAGGTCACCTCCTTGAACTTCTTGAGGAGGTGTGTGACAAGATGAAGGACTACGGGGAACGTATTGACACCTCAACTAACCGGAAGACCTACGCAAGGGTGAATTCAAGGGATGGCAAAACGATGGACCTCTCTGAAACCAGCTTTGACTCACGAGTTACCTCAAACCTTAAATACGCCGTAAGCTCCCAGCCTTAACAGTACTTTTTGAATTTTTATAAATTAGATTGGCATGATGCATTACTCATTGTTGCTCTCCCAAGGTGCTATTAAATGTACATGAAACATCAATGGTAGTATTTTCCAGAAAAAGGTCTTACTAACTCTGTATGATGTTAATGTACTTTAAATAGGTTATTTTTGCTCAATTTTGTTTCTTCTAGTGTGAAACAATTGTAGAACAGCACGAGGATGAAATTATCGAATTCTTTTCACATGAGACCGACAATGTCAAAGACAAACTCTGTAGTAAACGGACTGGTAAGTTCCCACTGACTTACACAACTAAAAATCCTACATCCTGCTATACTGTTGGGTTTATCTAGTGTGTGTAAAGCTATAAATAATCAAATTCTCTTTGGCCACCAAATTGCATTTGTCTTACCTTCCCACCTTTATCTTTTTTTCTATTTTCAGATCTTTGTGACCACTCCCTCACTATGTCCCATGATGAGCTTTAATTCAGCAGTGAAGAACACCCATGTCCCAAACCTTGCAGTGAGCAGCATCCCCTCATATGTGGGAAGACAAAATATTACACATCTTCAGCAACAGTTACCTCTTAGAACTTAAAAAATATCCATTAATTTAGTTGCTGCATACATTCCGTTTCCCTGTTTCATATTATTTGCCATTCTCAGTAGAATGCACATTCTAACACAAAGGTTTGATTTATATTCTAAGTAAAAAAGGTGTAGAAGGTTAGTTTTTGAATATAAGCTACAAAATTTCTTAAACACCTAAGAGAGACATTGATATTAATTAATTTATTCTTTTTAGGATTAATGGTTCTTTGACACTTTGTTTTGATTGAGGAACTGGTTTACTACCCAATTTTTTGTCCATAAAACTTTATACATTTGATGGAAATATATTTGTACAATAACCAGACTCTGGGTTTCTTTTTTAAATCAGATTGGAATATTTCTGCAGCCACAATATGTTGTGTATGGGGAAATGAAATATGTACATTGTTTTCATACTTGTTGCATTTAAAACATCAAGCAGCCAATAAGTTAATATTATTAAATTGGGAAGACAAAGTGAATAAGCTTCTTTTTTCACAGTTCATTCAAAACATTTAACGAGACTTAAAAGAAAGTCTATAAATTGTACAATGCCTTACAAGTAGATCTAAAGAAGTGAAAATGGAAAGAGCAAAAAGAAATCATAACCAAAGTATTAGGGCCACCATGAAAATATATTTTCATGGTGGCCCTAATCCTCTTCCGTAAAAAATGTTGCTTTAAAGGCACTAGATCGGTTAAAAAAAAGAAAGAAAGAAAAGAAGCAGAAAAGTGATTTAAAAAATCAAGTCAGTCAGTCCTTGGAACAACAATAACCTAGCTTTTAATGAAGCTTTTGTGAACGGACAGGCAATGACTACCTAACCTGTGCTCAAACAAACATTTCCTAGTATAAAATAATGCATGGTCATTCGTTTTAGAGATTTGATTTATGAGGCTTTTCCAAACATGGTATTTAAAATTTCCACTGGAACGTTCAGCATGGAAAAAAAAATGCCGGCTACGCCGACCAATCATTTTCATGACCTGGGGTCCTATTGACCAATCGCATAATTAGTCCGCCGTCGTCGAGAGGATCATTATCCAATCCAAATCCAGCGTACGCGCGGGCCTGAATCCTTTCCCGGTAGCACTACTGCAGAGGGGCACCTTCACTGAGCTCCGCGGCGCACTGACTGAAGCGGGAACGGTCAGCTGCAAGAGACATTTGCCTACGGGTTCATCATGTCGCTCCTGATTGTCGGCAGGGTAGCACCTAGATTCCTCAGGTCAAAGGTAAGAAATGGACGCGTAATGCGACGAGGCTCCTGCGTGGGGGTTTCAGTGGTTAAGTCTGTGCCGGCTGGCTCGCTAACCAAGCTAGCGGGGCCTGTTTCTGCTATAGCGGAATCTCTTGACTGCAAGCTCGCTCAGCCACCAACAACTATGAGCTCCAGACAGTTTAAACATACTTCTAAATACAAACTTTAAAAGCCTAAGCGTAAATGGTTGAGGTTTTCTGTGCTGGTTAATGTTTTACCCAGTTGGCCAATTGTACAATTTTGTGCTGTAACTTAATGCCCTGGTTGGGGGATCCGCCTCCCTACATAAAGCCTGGCTGCTAGGACTAGGGACCTTCCTTGCCGATTTCACCGGAGTGCAAAGCGGACTGGTGTTAGTTTGAACATGTCAGACCGTTAAGTAAATCGTTTAGTGCGGCCGTAACTGATATGATTGGTGTTAAACTAGGTATCTGATGACTTATCATTGGATCAAATTAGTTTGACAGTAACTGTCTACATACTGGATAGGTTGGTTGAATGGCTATAAGACGCCCAATTTCATTGTGGCTGAGGAGGGGTTATATGTGACGGTGGTTGGTTCGGTTTTTAGGTTTTTTGTGGTCCAGAGAACAATGCATTTGCCATAAACTAATTCATTAGATCAATTCTTCATTTACACTGTATGTCCTAGTCAGTGCAGGGGGAACTCCCGTGTGCCATAGTGTCACAGTGCATTACAGTATTTTAGCTGTTGGTCAGATTGTCCCCAAGGTTTCTCAGAGCCTTCTGCTTTGTAAAGGTTAACAGTCAGTTCTTTGTTTGCACCTGTAAGCTAATGCTTCCTCTGCGATTTGAAGTCTGTCCTCTAATTGCTGAATGGTCATCTTTTGTCAAGGGGCGTCAAATTTCTAAAGGATTTTGCAGTAACTGTGACATCTGATTAGACACATTCAAGGTTTCATTTTTTTTGTCTGCAACTGTGCTGACCTTGACTGAATTTCTACAAATATTAGTCTAAGAAAGTTAAATGAACACTTCAGCATTAAAGGAAGGCCCAGTTGGTGTAATACTTAATGCTGTTATTGGGCACCTGCCAGAGTCACTTACGTAAACCACATCATGTAAAAATAAGGTGGTCATACTTTCATTTTAGAAAACAGGGCTATTTTGGGTTTGGTGTTCAATGAAACAAGTTGGAAGGTGAACACCTAAAATACGGGACATGCTTGATGCTTAAAAAATGAAACATGACTTTTTATATATGTGAACATGCTCTGATTGCGGGTTCCAGAGAGTGTTGGTCTGTCTGACTCTGAGCTTGGCACCTTGTTTCCTTGGTGATGTCCTGGGGGCCAATTGAAGGCAGCTGAACATTTTCTTTGTCATATTCAGTTTAATGTCAATTACAGACCTTCACCATAACCAAAGGACTGTCAGTGTTGCAATGTAAAAGGTAGTTCATTTTCGTTTTTCATGATCTTTTATTCATTTTTTTTTTTAAAACACAGTGATGTTTTAAAGGGCATTACCAGTAGTCCGCAAGTTACCAAAGAGATCTGTTTCCTATGTCTGTCTTTGAATTTATAGGCATGTTGGAAAAATAATACGGCACATACTAATGATAATTTTACAATAGTAATAAAAGTAAGTAACTGCAGTACTGCAAGCGATGAATCGCTGAAGCCGTGCTATGTTTTCACGAGTGTCACAGAGAAGCGTGTGCCTTCATTATTAGGAATCATTACATTTAACCCAAACATTTAGTATGCTAGGTTTTATTGCAGTCCATTCATAAGTGCTAATTGTCCAAGTCAGATGTTCTTAACCTGGGAACTGCCTGTATTTTTATTCTCTTTGGCAGGTGAATGACACCTGGCTCTTTCTTTTGTTCAGTGTAACAGTCTCCTCTGGATCCCATCACCCATTTAAGATGTTGTTACAAATTACATTCATAATGATACTTCAGTCTGACGAATCCCCTGAATGCCCTTTGTCGCTTGAACACATTTTTATGTGTTGCTATTAATTCTATTAGGCAAATGTTTCTTCCAGTCAGTACTTTGAAAGGTTTTTACTAAGGTTAAATCAGAGACAGTTCTAGGTTTTTAAAGAAATGTAAAGCACCTGATTTACTGTAGAAGTCTATTAATCTGTTTATTGCTCTAAGTTTTTACCTACTCAGTTTATTGTTGTGTTACCCAGATGGGAAATAAATATAGTTTTGGATCTTCCATCACAGACACTTTTGTTAAGATGATAATTCAAAAAGTATTTACTTTTAAAAACTTCAAAGAGGCATTTTATGGGCGAGGAGCTGGAATTTTAGTAAGTTTTGAGATGGATTGTCCAAAATCGAAGCAACGCCTGTGTCATCAAACTAACATGGGTAGAGGTGCTGCTAGGCTGAGCTTCCACTGATGGCCTATGAACAGCTTGAAAAGGTTAAAATGGTATTTAAAAAAAAGCAGTAACTAGCAGATCACTTCACAGTGGATCCAGTCAATGGTACACAGTGATGGGGTGAGGGTCAGTAGTAGGGGATGAGGTTTATAAGTAACTTTCATTTAGCCTTCCATTTTCTGTTTGTTTTTTGTTTCAGTTCATTCACTTCATTAATTTTCAGAGGTGTTAAGAATCTAAATACTGAATCATGGAACTAAGCATAATGAATGTCAAGCAAAACTCAGAGCAGCTCTTAATGAAAGCTGGTACCTGTGCTACCTGTCAATGGATATTTGCATAGTTTATTCCTCTAAGGCAGGGGTGTCAAACCCCAGTCCTGGGGGGGGGGGCGAAACTGCAGTTTTTGGTTTACCCTCATTTAACACACCTGATTCAACTGCTTGTGCTAATTACAGCATAGCTCTTGAGCTGAATCATTTGTGGTGGAACAGGGAAAGAACTAAGCTACACGGGGCTCTGGGCCCCCAGGACTGGAGTTTGACACCACTGCTTTAAGGATTATGAGACACTGTCTTATTTAAAACATTATTTGTAACTTTTGTCTCTTGCAGAATGCTGCTTGTGTCTCTGTAGCTTCTAGAAACCTCACATCATCCACAGTAAGTGTCTAAATGCCCATTACAGCCTATTTCTGGACTGAACTATGAAGTTACCATGCAGTGTTGTGAGGACGGACGACGCTGCTGTGAGTACCCACTTCCTTTCTGCTTGTAGAACCTAAAGGACGTCCTGGCCGATCTCATCCCCAAAGAACAGAGCCGGGTCAAGAATTTCAAGCAGCAATATGGAAAAACCAGTATTGGCCAGATCACTGTGGACATGGTAAGGAGGACTCTTACTATGCCAGTGTGACAGTACTCCACCTTATACTCGCACTTCATGCTATGTTAGAGTCCATTTTTATAATGAGTGTCTCAAATTTTAATTTTGTCAGTGCTAAATAACCATTTTTTAATGTTTCTTCTATGTTACAATAACATTGTCTGTTTATCTCTTCTAACAGTGTTAACCATTTAAAATGCAACATTCACTATGAATAACTTATTGGAGCATGGTGTAATATCAGTTATATTCAGCTCTTAAATGAATTATTCTGTGTTGTGGTTCAGGTCGGCCTCAGAGCTTCTGTGTCGTTCCCCTTATTGGTTGGCTACAGGGTGCAGTGTAAATGCTCAAGGTCCATTCCGGTTGGATTTCCCTACAGGTCTACGGCGGGATGAGAGGCATGAAGGGCCTGGTGTATGAGACATCCGTCTTGGATCCTGATGAGGTGAGGTGAACTAACCTGAAAGGCCTGAACAGACATGGCACCATTTCATTTGGGACCAGGACTCCCAATGTCCCAGATTTTGGACTGAGAACTACATCAGTACTGTACTCTGCGCAGCTGAATGTTATTAAATATTTTCAGGGAATCCGTTTTCGTGGCTACAGCATCCCAGAGTGCCAAAAGCTACTGCCCAAAGCTTCCGGAGGTCACGAACCACTACCTGAGGGCCTGTTTTGGCTGTTGATCACTGGCCAAGTGCCTACAGAAGAACAGGTGATTGAGAAGTGTTCAAGTTTGATGGGCTGATTTGATGTTACCCAAACATAGTAGATTTGTTTTTAAAGTAGAAGCCAGTCCCAGACTCCATAGGCATTGTTCATCAGCTGCATGAATTTCGAATGTCTGCACATTCAGGTGAGCTGGCTGTCGACAGAGTGGGCTAAGAGAGCAGCGCTTCCATCCCACGTGGCCACAATGCTGGACAACTTCCCCACCAACCTGCACCCGATGTCCCAGTTTAGCGCCGCCATCACTGCTCTGAACAGTGAGAGCACCTTCGCCCGTGCCTACTCAGAGGGCGTCAGCAAGACCAAATACTGGGAGGTAAAGCCTTGCTATTCCATCCACCCATCCATCCACCTTCCTAACACTGATCCTGGTCAGAGTCGTGGGGGGTGGAGGTTAGCAGCAAATGGCTTGGCAGTTCCCTGGATGGGATTCTTGTCCATTACAGGGCACACACACACACACACACACACATGCAATGTAGATTCAATTTGGAGACTTTAGAGTGCTGGAGGAAACCAGACTCTTGACATGGCCTGTGTGATTTGTCAGATCTTGATTTGAAAATCATATTTATTCCTTTGGTTGGTGGGCCCTTTCTTCTGGGTTCCCCTGTCAGTTTATTTACGAGGACTCCATGGACCTGATCGCCAAGCTGCCGTGCGTCGCGGCAAAGATCTACCGCAATCTCTACCGCGAGGGCAGCGGCATTGGCGCCATCAACCCCAATCTGGACTGGTCCCACAACTTCACCAACATGCTGGGCTACAGCGACCCCCAGTTCACGGAGCTGATGCGGTTGTACCTTACCATCCACAGGTGGGGGGTCCGTGGAAGCCGGACACTTGTCTATCTCCGGGTCCGACCTCATTTGACAGGCCACACTTAAATTGGATTGTGTTGTCATGCTAATTTGTCAAGCTGTATTAGTATGGGGGGGGATATTGTTCTGCTTGGCACTCTTTCTGTGTTGTAGTATCAGTGCTAATGAGAGAGGAAAAGAGCACTAATTATAGCACATTGCCGCACCCACCACATGGCAAACCACCTCAGCACCACGCTATTCCAAAATGGAGCAGTGTGAGTTGTTTTCCGGTGGCTGGAGTGCCAGGCCTGCCACCAGCCCCCAGGTTTTTCCCTGTAAGTTGCAGGGCTGGATGTAGTTTAATGTCATGCTCAGGGCAAAGCAATTGCAGGTTAATGGCCTAACGGAGTATAATCACCCCCCCAGCCTAGGAGCCACCACTGCGGCCTACAGTTCATGGCAAAACTGAAAGTATTCTAAATATAAATATAGTGGGTAGTAGTGTGAAAAATTGACTGCAGGAATTATTTGTACTGCTTTTCTGTAAATTGTAGAAATGGGAAGGAAATGAAAGATCTCCATGTGCCACATAGAGGTGAGGTGTGAATAAAAATACTTCTGTTTCTCTACAGTGACCATGAAGGTGGCAACGTCAGTGCCCATACATCTCACCTCGTGGGCAGTGCTTTGTCTGACCCCTACCTCTCCTTCAGTGCAGCCATGAATGGATTGGCTGGGCCTCTGCATGGACTGGCCAATCAGGTTGGTGCATCTGAAAAACATTTAAGGGGTGACGTTCGGCTCTGTGGGTTAGGTCTCTGTGCTCATGATCGAAAGGTCCCAAGTTCAAATCTCATGGCTGGCAGAGCGATGTCACCACTGGGCCCTTGAGCAAGGCCCTTAACCCCAGCTGCTCCCAGGAACTGACTGACCCTGCTGCTGAATTGTATGTTACATTGGATTAAACCATATGCTAAATAAATGTAAAGAAGCTCCCGTTGCCTGGGAAGGTGGACGCTGCCTGATGTAAGGTTGTCTCTGCAGGAGGTGCTGGTGTGGCTGACGGCCCTGCAGAAGGAGTTGGGAGGGGAGGTGTCTGATGAGAAGCTGAGGGACTACATCTGGAACACGCTAAAGTCTGGGAGGGTGAGGATAATTTATGTGCTCTCTGGATGGGTGTCCCGCCTGGAGCACACGCTGCCTTGTGCCCTGGGCATCCAAGGACGGGTTCTGAATCGCTAATTACTAAGTACAGTGGTATCTCTGTCGTTGAACGGCTCCAAGCCCAAATGATCCACAACCCAAACAGCTTTTGTCGAAAAAAAAAAAAAACAGCTTAGTGTTGGTAATGATGCACTATAGTTGAACCAAGACACCAACCTGAAAGAACCTGTATGGGTGAAAATGAGTAGCGGATCTGCGTTTCTCCACACATACAAAGGGGGGGGCGCTTCAGTTTAAGATTTTTGCCAAGAAGCCCCCAAGTTATGGTAAGGTACGAAGAGTTTTTCATTTTATGTATTTTGTATTGCTGTATTTTATTTATTGTGTATATATGTTTTAGTTGTGGTTTCTGCAAAATATACCTGTTAACTTTGAGTCAAAGCCTTGAAAAAATTTAATCCATCGATCCATTGTCTCCCGCTTATCTGAAGTCGGGTCGCGGGGGCAGCAGTCTCAGCAGGGAAACCCAGACTTCCCTCTCCCCGGCCACTTCATCCAGCTCCTCTGGGGGAATTCCGAGAGCTCAGGGACATAGTCTCTCCAGCGTGTCCTGGGTCTTCCCCGGGGCCTCCTCCCAGAGGGACATGCCCGGAACACCTCATCAGGGAGGCATCCAAATCAGATGCCCGAGCCACCTCATCTGACTCTTGCACTCGCAATCTCGTTCTTTCGGTCACTACCCACAGCTCATGACCATAGGTGAGGGTAGGAACGTAGATCGACTGGAGCTGGTCCACTGTTCCATGGCCGGAGCGAAAACCACACTGCTTCTCCTGAATCCGAGGTTCGACAATCCGGCGGACCCTCCTCTTCAGAACCTCCGAATAGACCTTACCAGGGAGGCTGAGAAGTGTGATCCCCCTATAGTTGAAGCACACCCTCTGGTCCCCCTTCTTAAAGAGGGGTACCACCACCCCGGTCTGCCAGTCCAGAGGCACTGCCCCCGATGTCCACGCGATGTTGCAGATGTGTGTCAAACAGAACAGCTCCACAGCATCCAGAGCGTTAAGGAACTCCAGGCGGATCTCATTCACCCCGGGGGCCCGACCACAGAGGAGCTTTTTAACCACCTCGGCGACCTCCACCCCCGAGATAGGAGAGCCCACACCCAAGTCCCCATACTCTGCTTCCAAATTGAAAGACGTGTTGGTGGGATTGAGGAGGTCTTCAAAGTACTCCCTCCACCGACCCAGAACGTCCCGGGTTGAGGTCAGCAGCACCCCATCCCCACCATAAATGGTGTTGATGTTGCACCGCTTTCCCGCCCGGAGCCGCCAGATGGTGGACCAGAATCGCCTCGAAGTCGTTTTCCATGGCCTCACCAAACTCCTCCCAAGCCAGAGTTTTTGCCTCAGCAACCACTGAACCTGCATTCCGCTTGGCCTGCCGGTACCTGTCAGCTGCCTCTGAAGTCTCACAGGCCAAGTAGGCCCGATAGGACTTCTTCAGCTTGACGGCATCCCTCACCACTGTTGTCCACCAGCGGCTTCGCGGATTGCCGCCGCGACAGGCACCGACCCACCTTACGGCCACAGCTCCAGTCAGCCGCTTCCACAATGGAGGCGCAGAAAATGGCCCATTCGGACTCAATGTCCCCCAGGATATGGGAGAAGTTCTGCCGGAGGTAGAAGTTGAAACTCCTCCAGACAGAGGATTCCGCCAGATGTTCCCAGCAGACCCTCACTATATGCTTGGGCCTGGCAGGCCTGGCCGTCTTCCTCCCCCACCAGCGGAACCAACCCACCACCAGGTAGTGATCAGTTGACAGCTCTGCCCCTCTCTTCACCCGAGTGTCCAGGACATGCGGCCGCAAGTCCGATGACACGGCTACAAAGTCGATCATCGAACTGTGGCCTGTGACGAGCACAGAAGTCCAACAACAGAACACCACTCGGGTTCAGATCGTTTTTCCCAATCACGCCACTCGAGGTCTCACTGGTATTGCCCACGTGAGCATTGAAGTCCCCCAGCAGAACAAGAGTCCCCAGATGGAGTGCTCGGAAAAATTTAATTTTATGTGTAATTTTTAGGTCTGGGAATGGATTATTTGGATTCCCATTATTTATGGGAAAAATATGTTCAGTTCTTGAACATATCTGTGTTTTGAAGTCAAGGTCCCACTATATTCATTGACAGAAATGTCTACTTTTCAGTAACAATACTGACAGCATTGCTTTGGTTACCGTGACCTGAATGTAGTGGAGCCTCCCTAAGAACAAGCTGCCCGGCATACGCAATGAGGAAGATTTTTTGAGCTCCCATAATCCACCAATATGTCTGGTTTTCCTCATTTACCCAGGTGGTCCCTGGTTACGGGCACGCAGTCCTGAGGAAGACGGACCCCCGGTACACCTGTCAGCGTGAGTTCGCCCTGAAGCACCTGCCGAACGACCCCATGTTCAAGCTGGTGGCCCAGCTGTACAAGATCGTGCCTAACGTGCTGCTGGAACAGGGCAAGGCCAAGAACCCCTGGCCCAATGTGGATGCCCATAGCGGAGTCCTGCTACAGGTATTTTTGGGATCTGATCCCTTTATGAAAATGATTTTTTTCAACAAAATTTATTTGCCATCATAGTTTGATAAAGACTTTGATTTATGGTATGAGTGTCTTCCCCATCTGGGAACAGCCCCTGTTCTTATTGTGTTGCTTTGACCTTAGAGGGCGTTCCCAGATGGTGAAGACATTCTTCATCATAAATCAAACTCCAGTCCTGGGGGGCCAGAGCCCCTGTAGCTTACTTCTTTTCCTGTTCCACCACAAATGATTCAGCTCAGGAGCTGTGTCGTAATTAGCACAAGGAGCTGAATCAGGCGTGTTAAATGAGGGGAAACCCAAAAATGCGCAGGGCTCCGGCCCCCCAGGACTGGAGTTTGACACCCCTGCTCTACAGGATGCAGGGGTGTTTCTTCACAATGGACCGGTGGATCTTTAGCTGTCTCTCGTTCCCTCTCCTTCCTTCTTCGCAGTATTATGGCATGACAGAGATGAACTACTACACCGTGCTGTTTGGCGTGTCCCGGGCACTGGGCGTCCTGGCCCAGCTGGTGTGGAGCAGAGCCTTGGGCTTCCCGCTGGAGCGCCCCAAGTCCATGAGCACCGATGGGCTGATGGCAGTGGTGGGGGCCACGTCTGGTTAGAGCTAAAAGGGAAGGAAAGGAAAGAATATAATTGTACTTAAGAGGAGAGGCAGGGTACTTTAAAAAGAGAACCTGTGTGTGTGCGTGTGTCTGTCTGTCTCCACATTTCAGGATAATAATTTTACACTTACAATATCAACGTTTTTTGTTTTTTTTTACCCCCATAAAGCATGGTCAGATTGTGTAGCTCTCACCAGTCTTTCATAAGCTGAGGTCACCGCCGGCCTTCCATGCAGAACTCCTGCTTGCTTTGATTGGTGGGACTGACATGATGCGGGGGAACTGACGCGATCTAGGAGTCCAGCTGACCTGGGAAACGTTTCTTGAAGGCCAACTGAAATGTTATGTCGACTGTTTACTGAAGGCCACATTGCATTAGTGTTCGGTTTCTGACTTAATTTTATTTTTTTGCCCGTTTTAAATTGCTAGAACTGTCTGTACTCAATTGTCATGCTGCATTTGAGTTGCACTTATCACAAGTGCAAACCCATTGTTAAGATGCGTTTTTTCTGGATAACCGATAACAGAATTGTATCGGTTTTATTTGTGGAAGAGAATATTTGGTTTAAAGCTCATATTTAGATCTTATACTTGCAGTCCTTTTTTATATCTTATCTTTTAAGGAGGTGGGGGTGAAGGAATGGCTGAAGATCCTAAATGTAACGCAAAGCCCATGGGAAATTACTTGACAAAATAATGAAACCATATCAAAGTAATACATAAATCTACGATCACAATTGGTATTTTTTTCTCTTTTTGTAAATGGCTTACAGGTATGTTACAGGTGAAAGTACACAGGATTCAAACTTGGGTTTAATACTTTTATTTATTTGAGTGATACTCCACTTAGTGTAATGTCTTATGCAGTTGTTCAGAGACATTTTATAGAAAGAGCGGGGTTTTATTTTTATATGGTCAGATTGTCTTTTGCAGTTTAAACAGTCTAAGGATTGGGATTTTGAAAATGGGAATACTTATAGTGAGGCTGATTCTGACTTAGCTGCAGTATTTATGAAAGTGACTGGGAGACGACAGCATGTTCAGCTTTAATGTATATAACACTCCCTGGTAGTGCGGCTGTCTCTCCCCAGTCCCAATAAGTGTTCACTGTCACCACTCTCAGCTTAAAGGGCCTTTTAGTTTCAGAAGAAGGTGGGACTCATGCACCTAATACACTCCATTCTTTCTTGCATAGAGTAAGCTTTACTATGATCTCATTGATGTTGCCACAACAGGCTAAGATCCATTGGGTGCTACTATTCTGTGGATTATTTTATGTTGCTGTGTGTTATATTGTCTGCTGTCTGTCTATGTTCTACCCTGTGTAAAGAACAAACCTGCAGGGTATTCTGTATTGGAATGTAATGGAAGTAGTTTGGTAAAGAGTAGGACTGAAAGTCAAGCTTGATGAGCTTTCATGTTACAAAAAAACAGAAGAAGAGTGTCGGACATGTAAATTGGGTGGAAATGGAGAAAAAAAAAACTGGAAATACAAATAAATGTTTTTTTATTATCATTTGCCTTTTGTGTGTGCGTGTGTGTTTTCTTTTTCAATTCACAACCTAAAGCTTGACTACCGGCTTAACTTATGGTGCAATTTTGGCGACAATTTACATCTTTAGTGCAAGAGGAACTTTGTATCCATGTGTTCTGTGAACTTGTATACAAAGAACAGTTACTCATTGTGCCCGACCTGAACTCCAGTTGCCATTTTATCACAGAGAGGTGTTTAGATACCAAGGTCTGTAGCAAAAGGAAGTGAAAATAGAAACGGGATGCCCTATACACTTCTTTTCAGTCTGTCCTTTTGAACTGGTTATTGTGCTTGTCGTGTGTGAGGGAGCGAGTGCTGTTGAATGTTCATCCTGTCTATTTCGGGGTTCCTTCTATCCCTGAGCTCTTATTAATAGCTGTTCCACATGCCCCTGCTGTACTCGGATTTCTGCTGCTGCTTTTGCCCTTTAAAAGGCTACATCCTATTTGTGACTTCAAGCTTCCCAAGTGAACAGTGAAAATGTTCTGGTCATCTCCGAAACCCTGTCAAATTGCACTGATTATAAAAAAAGCAATGTAGTTTGGCAAATAAAGGAGGAATATTGTTTTTGCAGATGCGATGGGCACGAAAAACTCACCAGTGTAACAACCTGGCAATGACTATGGAGACCCATCCTGCATCTGATTTTTAGACCGATATCTGCAATGTGAAATAAATAAGTGATATAAATCACGGTTCCCCAGTTCCAGTTCTGGAGAGCCAGTTTGCGACACCGCTTTCAGATTTCCCTGCTCAGACACTTGATAAACCTGATAATTAGTCGACTATATTTGAGCAGGGAATCCTTCTGCTGGATTCTCCCCCTGTAGCACCAGAACTGGAAAACCTTGCTGTGTGTCTACCCTCGATGCCATGGTTCATTATAAGATATTTAGAAAGATCTTTGTAACAAATGGATTAGGTTTCGTAGATGTCCTCTCAGAATGGTTGCTGTACACGAGCTGTTAGTGCTTGCAGAGGTGTCAAGACACATGTAAAAATATCCTTGAGCATTATTGGCTATTAGGTGGAGAGTGGACACTTGTTTCTAAACTTGCTGAGCACTGCCCTCTTCATAACAGAGTGTAATGACCCCTACAAAGTGCCACCTTTCTGACTGACACTTATTCACAGCTGACAGTTATCTTTGTTCCACAGTTGCAATAATCATCTAATTTTGTCAGTAAGATTCTCCTAGTTATTGCATGGATTGTGCTTGATTATAAAACCAGAAATCTATGGGATGCTCATATTTTTACCCTTTTGTATACTTTACAAAGAGAAAATCCTCCAGTATGTATTTAATCATTTAGTTTAGCTCTATTGCCACAGTATATGAAACATTACAATTTTTAAAAATATTGGTTAGAGTTTTAAATATGATATTCATTCATCTATATCTTTGTTGTTTTGCTAGAACAACTGGGGGACAGCAAGGAGATGCCAGTATGAGGACAGTAAGACATGTTAACTATTACCTGGCTGTTAATCCAAACTGTACATCAGTATCTCTGGTACAAAGTGCTCATCAGGATTTGATCTAAAGACTGTATGAGCAAATGCTGGATGTCAATCTCTGACATATTGCCTTAATAGTGCAGTAAGATTATGATGTGTGTTGGTGACATGCAAGACGGCATCTGACAGTAAGTTTCCTTTTGATTGGTCACTTTTATGTGATTTTTATTTACCAAAATAAACCAGAATCATTGCAGCTCTTTTACACTGGGATACAAATAAATCTGCAATATCCGTATCAATTCGGCACACCATTGTGTAACATTTACAGAATATAGCAGCACATTTTGTTTGTCCCACATTTGATTTTAAAACTCTACAATCAAAAAGATTTTAAACTGAATACAATAGGAAGTATACTCCATAAATATAAATAGCACCATAACCAAAATTAAAGATAAAAAGCAGGAGAGAAACTGTTGGATGAAACAGCTGTGCCGCTAATGTTCCATTCTAAGTGACAATCTAAGACAGAACACATCTAGAACAGTTCTGGTCTCATTGTCCTTCATTGCGAGGCAATCATTGCAGCTGCAGTGTGGCCCCCATTACCAAATGCTGTCTCCTTATGGTCATAGTTTATTCCCTGGTAAAAAGAAGCTGTAAATTCCTAGTGTGAATAAACAAACATAGCACACTAAGTAATCATATCTGTTTACTTAACCTTGCCAATTTTTATAATATAAACTTATCAAATACAGAATTGTGTGTTAACCATTTTTAAACTGCTCCTATTTGCTACCAATATATTAATCTATTTTTTGACTCTACCATTACACCACCTTGTTTGGCCAATTAATACCTCACTGAGCCATTTAACTAATTAAGTTAATTATTTGAACTGGTGATGAAATCTAACAAATATACAGAATGGCTGAGGTGCCTCTGAAGAGAGATTTGAGAAACAAAGTGATGTTCATCTAGCCATCCAACAAGATAAAAGTATTCTTTTAGAGAACAGAAGAAATTCTTGATTACTTTTTGCACTGTAACTGTTAGTTTGCAAAAGTTGTAATGTAATATGGTGTTTTTTTTCTTAGCAAATATAAACACCCTGAGAAATTATCTTAGGTATCCTCTATAATTACTTAAGACTTTTGCATTGTACTGTATATGGAATTACAATTTAAATGTATTATTGTAGCTGTATAACAGTGGTAATATACAGGGTTATTCCATTACAATATTAAAATGTATTTCAAATTACTTTACATTGTTTCAATATTAAAAACATGTTCCTTGGTATTTTTAATATAGTGTACCAGTAACTAATAACCCTATATGGACGTTGTTGCATATATAATATACATATATAGAGTCTCTTCCTTTATAACAGTACATTTCCAGGATATTGGATGAGTTAAGAAAGATTCCCATTCACACAAGCACATCTTTCATATAACGATTGTGATGATTAAATTGCCCTGATTGCTACGTACCCTTACTGGTTGTTGTAAGCCCCTACTGGCTATTACTCTAATCCCTTTCCTATAGTAGGGAATTTTCCAAGATACAAGGCTGAATTCAAAAACAAAGTTGGTTTGGTACATCTAATAGGACGTAAACTAGTGAAATGAAAAGCTGGACTCTCCCCCTGTTTTGTTAACTGTTGCATGAGGCTTTAATGTTTCAGTCCTTTACTCAGAAAGTGCATGTTCCATGTCTAGTGTGCAACAGTAATGAAAAAGCAAGAAGGTCAAAGGCTGACAAAACTGAAACATACTGCTGAATTTAAAAAATCATTTGCCTTCAAACTGGCTAGAGTTAAGGGAGGGGGACATGCATCCCAATTCACTTCCATTTCATGTCCAGGGTGACCTACAGCTGGGGTTTTCACCCATTCACATAAATTACAGCAAACACTGGAGAACTTCCTTGCTGAAGGACTTTATAGGACACTAGTTAACCATGGAATTTATTAGCTGCATGCCGAGTGGAACTAAAGGCCTATAAATAGGGTGGGTTGGTTACTGTACTAACATTTTTATTTCCTATTTCTATCAGCAGGTGCTTGAATTTATGGACATTGGGACATACTATGAGCAACTTCGGGGGCTGGTCTCCAAACCAAGCTTAGAATTCCTCTCAACTTCCTAAGTCAAACACTAGACAAATAAATAAAAACAGTAGTCAGGATTGTTTGTTCTTTTCTATTCCAATAAATACAGGTGAAATATGTGGATGGAAAAAATAAAATCACAATTTTTTTTTTTTTTTTTTTTTTTTTTTTAAAAAGCTGCCGCATACGATGGAGGTGACAGACCGGACAGGACTGGTGAAATCAAAATTCATTGGCAAAAGACAGCCAAACTCAAAACCAACACATATATCCATCTAAATGAGTGGACCTCACAGGACAAACTTAAGAAGCAGAGGTTGCTCTAAACAAGGCATGAATGGGTTCTATTGGCAGCCAATGCAATTAAAAAAAAAAAAACTGATTTCCTTAGAATGCTGCCATGGAGACAACAACTGAACAGAAACCGAGAAGGGAATGGTGGTAAACGCCCAGGGGGTGAGCCTGTGTTTTATCAGTCCCATATAACGTTCCAGGACAATGTATATATATTGTTCACTGTCAATACATCGTTCACTGTGATGAGGAAATCCAGAGGAGCAGAAGGACACACGCGCACAAACACTCACATACAGGAGCCACAGCCAGGCTCACGTCTGGTGCACCTCGTGGAACATAAGCTCCCGTGGGATGCGGGTCTCTGGGCCATACAGCTTGTAGGCGCGGCGCCCAAACGCCGCCACCGTCTGCTTCACCACTTCGTCGAAGAAGACTGTGGCCAGCTGGGAGTGCAACAAGGACCGGAACTCGAAGGAGATCTGGGAGAAGCAGATAAAAACAGGAGCATGAGTGGTAGGAACTTGACTGTAGAATAATGGTGGCAGACAGGTAGTCCTTGCAGTATGGTGGAGGTGGTCAAAGACAGTTACTCACAGAAAAATCCACTGTGCAGGTCCGGGGGTAACCAGGGATACCAGGGCTGAAACGCCATATCGTTTCTAGATGGTTGAAGAGTTTTCCATCTGTACAAACAGCCTAAAGACAACCCACACATCACAGGTGGAACAAATTTTTGGCTCAGTTAATGTGCAGTTTTTTTTCCATCTGGAGAAAATAAAATCCAGGAAACATTATGTTCTTTAAGAAAGCAGTGCTGTTACCTTGACTAGGTGAGGTCGCACATTGGTGATCATGGATGTGTATCTTTCCACAACTGGAGGAAAGCCAACCTCCAGCTGGGCCTTAGCATGCCCAGTCCTCTTCATGATGGTCTGGGACTTCTTGCACCATGGCACAAACAGCTTGTAGTCATCCACGTTGGACACCACATCGTACATCTCCTGCATCGAGTACCTGAATGCATCAAGAGTGAACGGAAGCTGTTGCACTATACTCTACTTTGATGTGGAGGCTTTTTCCACTGTCGACTTGAAATGCAAATGTAAGCAGAAACAAATAAGAGCTTTATGTCATAGTTTCTGCTCCAAGTAAAATTAATGGTGCTGTAATTCATATAATAGAGCAAGGCAGATTAGAAGATCACACACTTACCCTAGTATTCTACGCTCTGAGTATTCCTTTCTCTTATTTGGTAGACTGAGGAAAGTTCTGCAGTGTGGAGAAGGTGTCGCTTCCAGATCTGAGCAGCAAAGCAATCTGTGGGTCCTTGTCATTAAAATACCGCATGATGACAGGTATCTAATGAAAAAGGAAATTGTTGACTGTCATGCAGCATCACCCCTCTATCCCAAGTGTTTAATACAAATTCTCATATTATACCTATATGCTGATTCTTTCCCCAATTTACAATAAAATGTTCTGGAAATCATTTACAGCTGCCAAGAGTAATTTTAGGAACAGAAAAAAAGGTTTAAGTCACACATATATCCCTTAAATACTTCAATAAATTTACATACATGACCGTATACAAAAAGCTTGACAAATTGCTGATCACATCAGTGTTTAAATTCAGTTAATTTGGAAAATGTATTCACAATTTCGTTGCACTCAAAATAACAGCAGTGAATCATGCTTCCACGCTATTGGTGCGCTACCCGTCGTGACCTCCACGTCAGGGTTTCCGCCTCACCTGATTGGATGTCGAGGTCTAGGCAACGCCGCGCTGGGCCGGCGCGAGCCCATGGCAGCGACCTCGCCAAATGTCCTCACTGCCGCTGGTAACCGGCGGCTCGCCGAAACGGCCATTGTCCAAGTTAGAATATCTTCCACCACCCGCCAAATAAAATGTCAAAATTAGCTTGATAGTTTGCGCAATACTACCATAAATTTGCAACCTAAGATCCAAACGTCAAATTACTAAGTTTAAATCCTGTTCGCCGAGTCCACATGAAAAAAATTCGTTTCACAAAAATATCATATAGATAAATTGGAGATTTCGATCAAGCCGGTAATCAGTCCAACAGTTGAATCATAAATGCCCGCCTTCTCTTCAGCCAAACAAGGTTATCGAGTCACATAGTTTAACTAAGTAAATGTTAGCTTTTTAGCTAGCTAACAAAAATGTACTCCAGTCCGGCCTTTTTATACAGTTACCTTATATTTGGCTCAGTTGTAAAGAGTTTTCTTCAGCTTCGGTTCAACCCCCCTTTTTACCGACCTTGCGCCGCATACCGGTGTCGGCTGATCGCCTTTCCCCTTCGCTTGTCATCGCACGAAACGTCACGCCGTTTCTAAGATACGCCCGAACAGCGATTGGCAAAGCGGAAGTATGCGTCACTGCAAACGCCTCTCCTCCGCGAGAGGGTGTTAAGGTTACAAAGTGCTTAGCGGCTCTTAAAATAGATATCAAATCTCAAAAGACACAAAATAAACATTCACACACCTGAAGCATTATATATGTGTATTATCATTCCATAATCAGACGAGATGTTCAAAATTTTGTAATTACTGACAGTGCAAAAGGAAATCATTCGTGTGCAAGCATTAAAAATTAAATATAAAATGTTTGCAAATCATTCAACATGATATGTGAAAAATTAAAGTGGATTTATACTGTGGTATTTTCAACAATAAGAATAAGAGGTATGGTGTTCAGGGTGAAATATAAGTTATTATTAATAATATTTTGACAGAATTTTGAGATTTTATATAAAGCAACCGATTTACCATAATTGCACCCTATACGTTTCTGCTATGTTCAGTCATCCATCCACCATCTAACTGCTTATCCTGGTGAATATAGCAAATTTGAAAACACCGAGTCACCTAACTGTATGTCTTTGGATTGTGAGTGGAAATCCATGCAACATAGAATAAATAATTCAAATTCCATGCACACAGCAGGGGCAGAATTCAATCCTCAACCTTGAAGGTGAAAGGCAATAGGGCTACGAGTGTCACCATGCTACCCGTAAAATTAATTGTAAATGTCAAAATTAGTCTTAGTTGCTTCTGTTTCTCACTCAGACTGTTGAGACTTATCCTTTTGCCAGAGCAGAAATATATACAGTTCTTGCCAGAAGACTATATGTAAATCATTATTTCAGGATAAAACTCCGCACAGACCAAATCAGGCCTTGGTTCTGCAATTCCGTAACTGTGGAGTTACATTCAAGTCACTTGCAATAAGGAATCATTAATGTCAAAAGAGCACATCAGCATTTTCTTTTTACATTACTCAGAGGTTTTTATTGTTTTAATTGTTATACATAAAAATGACATAGGTCTACACAAGCATGATCTATAATTGTCCCTGATATCAAGGAAGTTGTCATGGTTTTGTAAGAAACTTACAATTAACATTTCAATGGATATTTCTGCATTGCATCTAGTGTCAGAAATTTCACTATAATTCAGTCTATAATTATGCAATGCCCCCGCGACCCAGTAGGATAAGCGGTTTGGAAAATGGATGGATGGATGGATGGAATTATGCAATGCAGAGGTAGAAAATGCCTGCATTTTGCGAACCATGAAATTAAACACAGTTTAATCAGCTTTGTATAAGGCAGGGTAGGAGTCGCGGGAGGGACCCTGCCTTATTTGGCCGATGCTGATGTGTTGTGGGATTTTAGGACGCAATGTTTAATTAACAAACTTTTAATTGCCCGAGAGCCGAATAAGGTGAATATTTCGATGAAACGTGTAAAATCCAGACGTACTGCAGCTTTCTGGAACCAGGCAGCCTTTCGCCTACAGCGTGGGTTACAATTTGTATGACAGCCACTGGGGAGTGGCGCCTACGCCGGGGTACCGCGGAGTGGCGCTGCTCAGTCCGTGAAGGAACTGCCGCACAGCCGCCACCCCTGCGGACGGACAGCTTTCCCGTCGTCTATCTGTCAGAGCAATAAGCAACTGCGTGCATGCACGGCCGCCGGAGCAGCCATTCTGTAAATACCACGATAAAACAAGCAACGCATACCTCTCAATCGCGGCCTGATGAAGGAGCTCCGCCCTGACTGACTACGGGAGATGGGAATACTCAGTATAACAGACCAGGTAGAAATGGAAAACATTGCCGCAAAATAACCATATTAATTATCCGGTCGCTCTCTGCATATATGTTTTCCTCTTACATCGTTGCAGATGTATTTTGCTTTGCCTTGCATACGCGGACTTGGAAAACTGGCATTTTAAAGGCCTTTACTGATCTATTAATTTAAATACTCTTCTTGTCCGTATGGTATAAATAAATATGCAGTCAAGTGGGTATTTAACAGTGTGCATGTAAGTGTGAACATCAATACGTAGCCTGTCTCCATTCTTGTTTCTTTACTGGTGGTTAGTTAATGTTAATTATATTTTTGCATTTTAAATGGTTCGCATAACTTGTGTAGTTAGCTGCTGAGGGAGAAGGCTGATTGTAAGTTTTGACACATACAACGACATTTGCTTTTTTAAAACTGAGAAAGGAAGGGACGTCGCAACCCCGCATTGCTGGGTATTCACACGCTCTCTCGGGTACCAGGCATGGGCTGTGCAGCAAGCTGCCTGACATTTTGAACATGCATTTTATCCGGATGACTCAATATTTTTGCAGCTTCAAGTATTTATTATTGACGTCCTTGAATGTTAACCCTTCAGTAGTCTTTTTAAGTCGTACTGTGCGACTACGGTGATGCATGATTCAATTAACATTGCATTTACCCACAGTTCTTGAAGTCAGGATGTCAAACTCACTTGTTATTGTGGTAAATTACTGCACTGCATTTTAGAAAAACACTTTATCTGCCTAACAAATATGAAAAGGACACGGGCATGAATGACATGTATTAATTAACCATTAAAACCCGCTTCAGTTAGAAACTTAAATTTCACATCTTTTTAATGCAGTGATACGAAAACAGTTTCAGTTTTTGAGCAGTGCTTGCAACCTTACACTAATAAATGACTAGTTGTTCTGGGCCTAGGACATTAGAAATCACAAAACATTTGGGTTGCCCATTGCTAGACTGAATACAAGGGAGAGTATAAATGGTATTGTACTGGTACAGTTGTGATCATAGCTAATATTCTAATGGAAAATGAAATGGACTCCAAAAAAACTTGTGGTAGTTTTGTTAAAAAAAAAAATTAATTGTGCAAACATTTTGGCAGATATTTGCTTGTTATTGCTGGTGTTGATGTTTTTGTAGTATGTATTTTAGATCAGTTATATATATATATATATATAAATTTGATGCTAACTGGCTATTGGCTACTATGTGAATAATGTCATTTTTGCAGACCCCCCTGGTTCAGGCCATCTTTAACCGGAATGCAGATGAAGTCAAAGCATTATTGCAAAAGAAGGAGGATGTCAATGTGCTGGTCAGTACATGGAAGGTGTTTCTTTAAACTATGTTAATCTCTTAACAGACCAGGAAATGCCTCTTTGGTAGCATGAGGCACAGTTTCCAAAGGCTGCGATTACCGGAGCATTTCAGTACTTCACCTTTGTGTCGCTACTGGGAACCTATCCACCCATTTCCCATAATTGTTTAAGCACCCCAGGATTACATTGAGTAAGCAAGGGATCCTGGATTGCATCTAATTTTGAGACACCATTCCATCTAACTTGAATGTTTTTGGACTGTGGGGGAAAACTGGTGTATACAGATCTCAAAATCATGAAGTGGACGTTCCTTATCTGTTGCCGAGCTTTCTGCTTGTTCTAGTGAAGCGTTACTAGTCAATTACTTTTTAATTCAACAATATATCACATTTGTTGTCTTGCTTTTTGTTGAATTCATTTGATAGTTTTTGTGGTCATATTTTGAAACTATTACGCTTTTTTTTTTTTTTAGAAATTAAATTATTTGAATCCATCCTGCTAGTTATATGGTGTGCATAGCCCTCAGTGGGTCTCTGTGTTCTTCTCGTCCCCTAAGTCAGTCGCTTATCTTCCCCTGGGCCTTGCCTACCTGTTTGTGCTGCTCACCTGCATCAGGATTCTTGATGATTGCTCACAGAATGACGCAGCAATTAATAATATAGTTGAAGGGTGCGATTAGCCTGTGACGTTGGTGCGGCATGCGGTGAAGGGTGCTCTGAAATTCATCCAGGAAGGAATATTGACATTAAACATGGCTGAGGGTTTTCCTGTGGTTGTATTTGCATTTATGTTAAGCATATTACTTTCATGACTCCATGCATTCTTTCATCTTGGGCAATATGTTTGCACTTTTAGTGCAGATAGTTTGGAGTGTGAATGCTGGACTGCATGGGACAGAGAGCCCACCAGAGTAGCTGCCTGGTTGTTCCTGGTTGTCTTGTAGGGGGCTTGCATACATTCCTGGAAGACTGTTACCAGTTCCCCATACTTACTGTGATTTCAGTTAATGGGTTGTGAGCTCAGTCAGTCTTGCCAGGAGCCGCTTGCTTATGCTAAATAACTTTCTTTATATTATCTGCTGGATCAGACTTGGAGGGAGACTGAATATCCAGGACCCACTCTGTGTCTGAGGCAGACATTCAACAAATTAAAAATAAAGTGATTAAAAATAATCTAGATTCCCCCTGTTGTTTGTGTTATCATTGACTGCTCTGTATACACAGTCTGGATAAGCCTGATTGATTTGCTCTAGCATGTACTAAAATGACATTACAGCAGGCTCAATTTGTGTTTAGGTATTGCTCAAATCAGCTGCTCTCTCCCTCTCTCTTGCTCTCTCTCTTTCTCATTCCCTCTTGTGCATCCTCCCCAGGACCAAGAACGTCGTACACCTCTGCACGCCGCCTCATGCCTCGGTGATGTTTATATAATGGAGCTCCTCATTAATTCAGGTCCGTTACACTTCCAAAACCTGAGTAGATGTACTTCACCATTAAACTGTGTGCCTTTCTCTTTAAAATGCCGATTTCCTCTCTCTCAGGTGCTTGTGTTAATGCTAAGGACCACGCATGGCTGACTCCTCTGCATAGGGCTGCTGCATCACGAAATGAAGTAAGCGCAACGGGCTAAAAAAAATGAGCAGGAAATGTGTGAATGTCAGTGTTTCTTTACCTTACCGAGAAAATGTTTATTGATGTCTGTAAGCTATAAGTGTTCTTCTGATTGTTTCTTAACTGGTAAGCGAGAGGGGCTTGCATCAGCCAGCGTGTCTTATTTAGTCATTACCTTCTTACAAGCATCAGCGACCTGCCAGTGATGCAAGATCCTCTCATCGCCTTTAACTTTTCCTGGAAGCTTACATTTATTTTTTTGGTGCTTTAGGATTAATAAAAACAGAAGTTTTGGAGTAGGTGTAAAATTTCTTCGTCGCACCAGATCACTTCCTGCCGTGGAGTAGTAAACATACGCTGTAGCCATTTAATCTGGCCATGTTAAGTAACCCAGTGAGATAATGAGGTGGCGTCGTGATGTGTGAACTGTCCCAGAAGGCAGTGGATTTGCTGCTGCGGCAAGGGGCAGAGGTCAATGCGCGGGACAAGTCCTGGCTGACAGCGCTGCACGTGGCAGCAGCTGGTCGCGCCGTGCGCTGTGCAGAGGCCCTGCTGCCCCACTTGAGCAGCTTGAACCTGGCTGACAGGATGGGAAGGACAGCCCTACACCATGCGGCCCACAGCGGCCACCTGGAGGTGAGGGACCCGGGGTCAGAGATCTGGCCATGCTTGGATGCCGACATCTAGTGTGTGTGGATCATCCTCACGCGTCTGTCTTCTGCTTTCAGATGGTGAATTTGCTGCTGAATAGAGGGGTTAATCTCAGTGCCATTGACAAGAAGGACAGACAGGCTCTTCACTGGGCAGCTTACATGGGTAAGTTGGACTCGGAATCTTAGTAGTAATGTTGGGGTGGGGGAATATACTTCTGGTATTATACTCTGAGCGCTTTTCCTTAAAAAAACAAAAATAACCCTGTACTTACCCAACAGAGTATTAGATTGATGGTATTCATAGCTTTGGTTTTATTGAGCTAGTATCAGGAAAAATTCATTGTAGAGTCTTAAAGCACTTATGCAAGTCGCTCTGGCTAAGGCCGTCTGCCAAATGCTGTAAATGTAAATGAATATGTAGCAGTTTAATTAAATAATGAGGGAGTATATCCTCCCTCCTCCCTTGTTGATTATGCCTGTTGTTGGACCCTTTAGCTTTCTTTATACACATTAATAATAAAAGAAAATAAATGTTTTACGTACACAGATGCAATCCTATTAGTAGGGTGACCTGATAATCTATGTCAGGGAGGACACTTTGAGCTAGGACAGGATTTCCACCAATTAAAAGGACCTGGGTTTCACTTTAGCACTGAGTTTTTCAATTAATTATTGCCTTTCATTTTTAAAGTAATTTGTAAAATATGAAGTAGCTGAAAGTGTCGTTCTTGACATTGATTATCTGGTCACCCTACTATTAGCCTACAGCATGTTTCCCAACCCAGTCTTCGGGAACCCACAGCCAGCACATGTCTTTGCTCCCTTCAAGTTCCCTGCCAGACAGTCCACATTTTTGCTCCCTCCAGGAGCCGGGAGTGAGCAAAAACATGGGCTGGCTGTGGATCCTCGAGGACTGGATTGGGAAACACCAGTCAGACAGTGTGCTGTATTCCAGGATGTGAAATGTCAAGATATTTTAGGCCTGTAACTTCTGTATGTAATGTAAGTTCTGCCTTCATCTTGCCCCTTGCTCTTTCAGGGCATTTGGAGGTGGTAAAGGTCCTCGTGGTTCGTGGTGCCGACGCAGCCTGCAGGGATGCACAGGGTTACACCCCACTCCATGTTGCTGCTGCCGCCGGCCAGGTTGATGTGCTCAAGTACCTCCTCCAGCTTGGGGCTGAGGTGATTCCAGAGTTCCCTGTGTTCAGATCAAAGAGTGTGTAGCTAAAAGGAGCCTGATATGGGTTTTATCTTTAATAAAAGGTTAATAACTGAAAAATTCTGTTGCTTACATATTTGAATTTTGGTTGTTTCTTAGCCATGGAATAGCCGCCAGGTTCAATTCTTCTGCATACTTTGCAAAGAGCTTATTCTTCTTTTTGGAATTGGATCCTTCACCTTTTTGGAGCTGTTTTCTGCCTGGTGTTCATCACTGATCTTTAGAGCAGTGTTTCACAACCTAATCCTCAGGTCCCGATTTTTGCTCCCCCCCCCATCTCCTGGTAGGGAGCAAAAACTTGGGCTGTCTGAGGGTGCCCAGTGGAGTGCCTGTCTAAAGTACCACCTGTTGCTGTTTCCTCCTAAACCCCCCATCCCACGTTGTTCTGCTCTCCGTCCAGATTGACGAGCCTAACGCCTTTGGGAACACAGCGCTACACATGGCCTGCTATGCTGGTCAGGAGGCAGTAGCCAATGTGCTGGTCAACCGGGGGGCCAACGTGAATCAGCCGAACCAACGGGGCTGCAGCCCCCTCCACCTGGCTGCTGTGTCCACCAACGGGGCTTTGTGCTTGGAGCTTCTGGTCAACAATGGAGCTGATGTCAACATGCAGGTTCGTGGAGGTGACCACCTTACTGTCACGGGAGAGGAATATGCTCTTTCTTGCCTTCTGGAGAAATCGTTCAATGTTTGAGAGCATCTAAGGACCTTATCAGGGCTCTTCAGTTGTATCAAATGAGCTGTTTGTTTGGTTGGCAGCGGTTCGTTGACTTTTTCTTTCTTCTGTAGAACAAAGAAGGGAAAAGCCCCCTGCACATGGCAGCCATTCACGGACGCTTTACCCGTTCCCAGATCCTCATACAGAATGGTGAGAAGGCAGGAACTCAGAGCTTCATGTCTATGTCTTCTTGTGACCCGATCATTTTACTCATTCACCCATGTTTCTCATAGGTGCGGAGATTGACTGCGTGGATAAGTTTGGCAATACTCCTCTTCACATTGCTGCTAAGTACGGCTATGAGCTGTTGATTAGCACCCTGATGACCAACGGTGCTGATACAGCCAGGTAAGCGCAAGACTGAGACCTTCCAGCCAAACAGGTGACTTGGATGAGCTTTAAGTGTAATAATGGCCTGATCCGCCTGAAAATGGCTACCTTTAGACCTGTCAGTCATTTCTGTGTGCAGCTGCCTTTGATACAAAGCTCTGTGTTTTTAGACAGGGGGTCCGTGGGATGTTCCCCCTGCACTTGGCCGTCCTCTACGGGTTTTCAGACTGTTGTCGCAAGTTGCTTTCCTCAGGTGAGGATCTCAGAATCACCCTCCCTCAGACTCCATGTGCTATGAGTACTTATCTTAACAGATTTACCTATGTTGTTGCTTCTTAGTGTAATGCCAGACTTTAATGGTTAAGAGTTTTTTTCTGATTTATTGTTCTGTCCAAATTGGCTGAGTTGGTGGTATTGAACAGAAAGTTCCTTGGTAATTCTGCCATTGCAGCTACTGGGGTTTACAGGGTCATTAGTCATCTTCTAAAAATGAATTCAACGTTTTAAGAAGCTCTAATGTTAAATCTGCTGTAGATGCACATTGATATTGCAGTTGGGGGAGGGGGACACTGCCAATTTTAATTCTGTACTATGCATAAAAAAACTGTCTCCTCGTGAAGGTGGTGACAGTTCAGTAAAACATGGAGCAGTCTGACTTAATGGAGTATTTTTAATAGCGTTCTAAATGGCAGGACAAACGTACCTCAGTGTTCCTATGATTGTTTGTTGCCTTTTTTAAAGGAAGTGAAGTAAATGAGTCATTTTAGTAATCAGAGTAAAACTATTTGTTTAGTTAAAATTGCAAGCACTTCATTGGCTGGAGATAGTAGTGCCTTAGTGCTTAAGATATTTTTGCACAGTTAACTTTTCTACTTGGCCGGTTTAACTACAAAAAGAGAGAGCTGAGCCACAATAATATACATCCCTTAGGTTTAACATGGACCTGCAATTTCACGATGCCTGCTTTTCAGAAATAGCCCTAAAATACAAAAAGTTCCCTTCATGTTATCAAGTCCTGCATAATAGAATGTACTATTGAATTTAATTGTGTTTTGAAAATAGAATGCCCAAGAAATTTAATCGCGGGTGAATGCTGCCTCAGTAGGATCTCAAATTGGGGTATACTACGAACTGTGTCTGAATTACTTCTGTTCTTGTGGAGTCATGCTGTGTGGCTTTCCTTGTCTGCTAACCCTGCAGGTCAGTTGTACAGCATAGTGTCATCTCTGAGCAATGATCACGTGCTGTCAGCTGGGTTCGACATAAACACCCCGGACAATCTTGGGAGGACCTGTCTACACGCTGCTGCATCCGGAGGGTGAGTCGGCAATGTTCAGTCTTTCGGTTGTGGGTCTGGTCCAGCAGGAAATCCGAACACCAGTCCTCTGTCGACCGACTATGACTTGGAGTCAGACTGCATGAGGAAGATTAACACTACTTTGTGGTTCACCACTGCTTTCCAGGAATGTGTTTTGTGTCTTTCAGAAATGTTGAATGTCTTAACTTGCTGTTGAGCAGCGGTGCTGACAAGAATAAGAAGGACAAGTTTGGAAGGTAAGTAAGAAGTAGCCCTCAAAATCCCCAACATGTACCGATGATTACATACAGTTTTAGAAACACGTTCATTTGGCCAAGTATGTTCACACACAGGGAATTTGTCTCCACTGTCAGTGGCTCTCATACATAGTTTGAGACAGTTTAGGCAATTCAATGGTTACATACATTTCAGTTGATATGTACAGCGTGTATGTGTGGTTGGTAAATGTATCAAAACTAAGTGCATGTGTAAGGCATTCAGGAATAAGTATGTGGATTAAGTACAGTGAGTCATTCACATAAGTGACGTGTTAACAGGTCAACTGCAGTGAGGCAACTGGGTCAGCTGTTCGTAAGAGTGAGGGATTGTGGGAAGAAACTGTTCTTGCACCTGTTTGTCTAGCACACTGATGTGTAGCACCTGTTGGAGGGGAGAAGTTCAGAGAGGAGGTGGATCAAGTGTGAGGGGTCTGTCATAACCTTTCCTGGTCTTTTCCTGGTTCAGGATGAATACAGGTCCTGGGGGGCAGGTTAACACTGATCTTTTCCATGGGCCTGATTATTCATTGCAGGCTGCTCTTGTCTTTTTTGGTGCTTGATCCATCCCAGACTGTGATGGACGAACAAACACCCGTGGATTGGTGTGCAGTATCTCCTATGGCTGGCTGAACATCCTCAGCTGGTGCAGGAAATGCATCCTCTGCTGGGCCTTTTATATGATGCACTCCACGTTTATGTCTCCCATTTCAGGGCCTGGGAGATTATAGATCCCAGAAAAGTAAAGGTTTCCAGGGCAGACAGAAAAAAAATCCATCAAAGACGGAGGTGGAAAGTTCAGGGCCAGAAAGTACAAATCCAGACCAAGGTTTTGTTTCAACTAGCTTGAAGAGTCCTGAACTAGAGAGCAGTTCTGCTCACTCTCCCTCATACCGCACACAGAACTCCACTGCACTACGCCTCAGCCAACGCAAACTACCAGTGCACAGTGACCCTGGTGACCGCCGGTGCGGAGGTCAACGCGGCCGACAGCAAAGGCTGCACCCCTCTGCACTACTCCGCAGCGTCTCAGACCTTCCGCCGGTATGTTGGTTCCATCTCGTTGCCGGTGAATAGGCTTCGTCTGATACTGTGGACTCATTTGTGTCATTTTCTAGAACCAGATCTTGGTTTTGAAAGTACCCCTTTTTCAGACACATTACGTAACAGTGCACTGCTGCATTATTTGTGCCTCCTTAAGTATAGTGTTACCCAGGATTCCTCCTAGCTAGAAATGAGTAGCGTTTCTGTGTATTTGTGGGTCTGTTACCTGCTTGAGACTGACAGTTTGTGGGGTGATGCCGTCTTTGCAGAGTGGACAGGCATTACTCTGGGGAGAAGGAGCACTGTGCGAAGGAGACCTTTTTGTGAGTGTCTGCTACCGGTTCAGCTGCACTTAATCTGTCACGGGCATCTCAACCGCATTTAGCTGCTGGTAGCTTTTGGGAAACTGGCAAAGAAAAAGCGAGATCTACACTGCTGCACTTCTTGAGTGTCCATTGAGCTGTGGTTAGGAGTATGGAGGGGTGAGGGGTGATCATCAAACACCCTATTGGTGGACGTCGTGTTAACGCGCCGCGCTCCTGTTTTAATATTCATGTTCCGTCGTGTGACACGTCAGCTGCTTGGAGTATTTACTGGACAACGGTGCCGACCCGACACTGCGCAATAGCAGTGGTTACAGTCCTGTTCACTATGCAGCTGCCTTCGGCAACAAGCAAAATATCGAACTGGTGAGTATCACTGGGTGCTGGAAACTGCAGTCCCCGCCCCCCCCCTGGGTTCGGCAGCAGCATGACGCCAAGGAATGGGGTGATCCTGACCGCTGAAACGGCTGTCATTTTCATTTCTACTCCAGCTGTTGGAAATGTCCTTCAACTCTCTGGGAGATGTGGAGAGCAGCTTTCCTGTTAGTCCTTTGCACTTGGCGGTAAGCGTGCATCTTGCATTACATGATGTAAATTTTGTGTTTATGTGACCCTCTTTGAAAGACAAGTCACAATTAGAATTTTAGAATTTAGTGATAAGTGGTCATTGTTAACACTCACAACACAGTGCGTAACAACGAAATGTGTCCTCTGCATTTAACCCATATGTGACTTTCGTGACATAGCAGGGGGCAGCTAATTCAGCGCCCGGGGAGCAGTGCTTGGGGACGGTACCTTACTCAGGGTACCTCAGTGGTGACTTGCTGGTCGGGGATTCGAGCCTGCAATCTTTCGATTACAAGTGCGCTTCCCTAACCATCAAGCCACCACTGCCCGTTAGCCGCCACCATTAGCACACAGCATGAACGCAGTGCTTAAGTGAAATCCAGGAACTTTTAATTGAATTGGTAGTTTACAAATTCCTTCCTAGCTCAAAGCATCCCCTGACATGGATTATCTGGTCACCCTACTCTAATCTTAATGCTAAAATCATCTCTAACCCCTGATCTAACCCCTGCCAATTAGGCGTATAACGGTCACTGTGAAGCGGTGCACGTACTGGCAGAGACGCTGGTCAGTCTGGACGGGCGTGATGCGGGCGGCCGCACTGCGCTCTACCTGGCCGCCCAGAGGGGGCACTGTCGCTGCGTAGAGGTGCTGCTAGCCCACGGAGCCTCCTGCCTGGTCCGGGACCGCCGCCGGAAGTGGACCCCCCTGCACGCTGCAGGTGCCGAGCCCGTTTCCCCCACCTGAGCCCCACCTCCTTGCCTCCCCTTGGCTGACGCCGGTTCTCCCCACAGCGGCCGGCGGCCACGCCACGTGCCTGATGCGGCTGCTCAGCAGCCGGGAGAAACCAGACATTGTGGACGTCACGGACGTCCTGGGACAGTAAGTCGACGCCACCTGTCACATTCGGCGAGTCCCCGGGCTGTTGGGCATGATAAAGGGTGACGTAACCCTCCCCCCACCCTTCTCCCCGTGGCAGGACGCCCCTGATGCTGGCCGTGCTGGGTGGCCACCTTGACTGCGTCTGCCGCCTGCTGGAGCGGGGCGCCCTGCCGGACATGGCGGACAAGGCCGGTCGGACAGCTCTGCACCGGGGGGTGACCGACCGCCGTCTCTCCTTCACCCAGTCAGGCTTGTTAAGGCATAACCAGGCCTTGACTTGTTTCCAGGGCTTTTAAAGTGGCTGAGGTTCCCTCTCCTTCTCAACCAGGCGGCCTTGGGCCGCGGTGACTGTGTATCAGCCCTGCTGGAGCACGAGGCCTACACCTTGTACCGAGATGCCCGGGGCCGCCCCCCACTGCACATGGCTGCCTCCCGCGGCCATGCGGACGTCCTGCGCTGCCTGCTGGGGGCTGCTGCCCGCACGGACCCCCTGGACTGCCTGCTGGATTACGGGGGCTACACGCCCTTACACTGGGCCGCGTACCACGGTCAGTCTGCCCCCTGGCCCCAGGCTCCCTGCGACTTCTTATCTCCTTTTTCTTTAGTTTGCACCAAAAGTATCTTCCTTTGTCTATATGACAGAAAAAGACCTACTCTTCCATGAAACGACAAAATAAATGTACGCTGGCTCTTGTAGCTCCACAAGTAGGGCATTGCACTAAGGATGCGTGTAAATGAAAATGCGTACCAGTAAAACAGTGCTATAAAAATATTGCTCAAAAATTGCTGTCTGCCTTTAAACAAAAGTGACCTGGGACCTGCTGGGTGTTTGACTTCCGTCTGTCTGGCATGTTGCTTTCTCAGGACATGAAGACTGCCTGAAAGTTTTACTTGAACGCAACGCAGTCAGCATCCAGGAGGGGAACTCCTTCACTCCCTTGCACTGTGCCCTGTAAGTATAGCCGTACCTGCAGGCCGTCCACACCCTGCCTCCCCTACACCCTGTCTCTCTCTCTCTTCCAGGCTGAACGGCCACGATGCGGCCGCCCGGCTGTTGGTGGAGGCAGTTGGCACATGGGCTGTGAACGTTCCGGATGCAGCGGGGAGGCGAGTATGCCAAATCTTCTATGGAAATGATTAAAGGTTTGAAAGGCATATATTAACTTTTGTTGGAGAGGAACCGGCCCTGTGTAAATGATCTGAGGTTTCCTGCTAGCTTTTTATCATGATATCATTATACTTTCAGATATGTGCCTAAAGATGGAGTGTTATTCCATGTGACCGGGCTAACAGGCTGCCCGGTGCTGTGCCTGCAGGACCCCTCTTCACGCCTCCGCCTTTGCAGAGAGCTCGGTGGGGCTGCAGCTGCTTCTGAGCCATGGTGCCCAGGTTAACGCTGCAGACCGCGCGGGGCGCACAGCCCTGATGGTGGCTGCAGACAGAGGACACAGTGCGGCCGTGGGTCAGTGTGGAGCAGCACAGCAGTCGAGTTGGAGGCCCAACATTTCTGCCCTCCGATCAGTGGTTGACTTATTATTTCGCACTGCATAATGCTTAAAGTACGGAATCTGTTTCTTTGTAATGAACTACGAGTGGGCTGTATCTGTGCTATAGGTATCAATATCATATTGATATAGTATCTGCGAGATCAGTAAGAGAAGCCGAATAATCCCAGATGAATCTGGTAACGGTGAAGCGCGTAGTGATGTCCGTTAGCTAAGCATGTCGCCTCTCTATCCCGCGTGTATTAATGAGTTCTTTCTGATCTCGGCAGAGATCCTAGTGCGGCAGGCAAAGGCTGACCTGAACCTCGCGGACGCAAACGGCAACACAGCCCTGCACCTGGCCTGCGGCAGGGTGAGCGTGCAGGATTTTAATGTTACATGTGTACACGGGCTGTAATAAAAACCTGCTATTTTGACGCTGTGGGGACCATTTCTCAAGTCCCCACAAAGATTTGTAAAGGCAATCAAAAAACTAAAAATTCCAAAAGTCTCATGTTTTGGTGGATTACTTGTGGTTCAGGTTAGGGCTGGGTGTAGGGGTTAGGGTCTTCATGTTAGGATTAGAGTTCCCATAAAAATATAATTACACACCTGTGTGTGTGTGTGTGTGTGTGTGTGTGATGGTGTCCTCAGGCTCATGAGATGTGCGCCCTGCTGATCCTCTCGGAGCTGGAGGACCAGACCCTCATCAATGCAGCTAACAGTGCCCTGCAGATGTGAGTCTGCTGCTGTTTCCCGAAGGCCGTCTCTAAATGTGTCCCGGCGCGACAGAGCGCGGTGCCCGCTGACGTGTGGCTGCCCTTTGCCCGCAGGCCCCTGCACATGGCAGCGCGGAACGGCCTGGCCACCGTGGTGCAGGTGCTGCTGAGCCGAGGGGCTGCCGTGCTGGCAGAGGACAAGGAAGGTAAATCACAGCCAAGGCCTGAGAACGCTGCCCACATTCTGACCACGCCCCCAACTAAACCCACCCCTGTATTCATGTCTCTAACAGACCCGCCACTGAAACCTTGCTGTAATATATGTATTTATTAATGATCACATCCATGGCTAAAATAGTATTGCAAGCCTAATTGCAGAGGACGCTGATTAGTATAATTAAGTAATAGTAGAATAACGTTATTGTTACAACCCTTTATGTAATAATGCTGCATTATTTAATAACTCAAAATGTAACATTTTCATTACATAATGTGTTATTACATAGTACATTGTCACACATCGTGTAACATTGCTTCATGTAATGCCACATTATGTAATAACTCGACGAAATGTTAGATATATAGACTACATAGTTTGTATTGCAGCATTATCCTGTTATTTTAATTATTATCATTATTATTATTAATGTTATCATTTTCATCATTCAGTTTGTTGCATTCTGTTGATTAATGCATTGTTACAGTGTTCCAGTATTTAAGTTACTTATGGGTCACTGACCACACTGTACTGTAGAGCTTCACGAATGACAGTTTATTCCAAATTCAGCCCCTGACCCGAACTGATTTCCAGCTTGTCAAGCGTGACCTGATACTTTCGATTCGGTACCCAAGCAAACACTTAAAAATGGCCTCATTATATGCAGCTTTGTTGTTGTAAGCCGGCGACTGTTCAGTACATCACTCAGTGTGTCTGAGGCCGCTCAGCTCCTGGGGGAAGGGGGGGGCGTTTGTGCGTATGGTTCCTGCTGTCTGGACCTTCTCCTAAGCCCTGTCTGCGTCTCCCTCAGGTCGCACCCCTGCCCTGGCCTGTGCCCCTAACAAAGATGTGGCCAACTGCCTTGCCCTCATCCTGTCTACCATGAAGCCTTTCCCCCCCAGAGTACGTTCGGCCCCCCCACTGGGGGGTGTGAACCTTTTGAAGCACTGCGGCATCGCAGCGACCCATGGCCCCCTGCCCAACAGCGGCCTGAGGCACGGCTACAACGGCGGGCGTCGCCGCCGCACCCTGGGCCCCGACGGCTGCCTCTCCGAGTGAAGCTCCCTCCTGGACCAGGTGTCTCCCCCTAACCCTAACCCCCTCACTCTACCCCCCCCCCTCCCCCCCACACCTCGAAAGCAGGGAACCGTGTCTTTTGTAAGCTTGCATGGGATCAGTTCTCTCTGACAGTGCAGTTATACCGATATGCAGCTAAACGCCACTTTACGTTCACGTCTGCCATTTCTCTCCTCAAGTGCAATAGCATCTAACTCTGGGAGAAGCTCAGTCCGACTAGGCACGTCCATATCAGTCAAATGCACAAGCTTTAAGAAAACAAGCAGCCGTGACCTTTTTAACCGTGTCCCTCATGTGTAGTCAGCAGGGGAAATTAAGTTAAACGTCATGCACTTGAGCTCCCAAAACTCTTCCCGCCCTGTCCTTTCTCACAATTAAGAACAAATTGTGACTTGATGGGAAAGAGTGACTCAGTTTTTAACCCAGAGGCATCTCTATTGGTCAGTGTGAACTGAAGTTTTCATGAAAATGCTTATTAAACTTTGTGGGGCTGCCAGTCTGTAGGTTAATACAGTCAGGCTGTGCTCCAGGTGCAGGAGGTTACAGAGTAACCAGGTGTGTTTGACTAAAACTCGGTGGCAGAGGGGTATAGAGCATTTAATTCAACAATACGTTTAATACACTTAACCATGTAACAAGTAAAAGCAATCTTATATCCAGGTGATGTTCCAGAACTATCACACGTCGTCCTTAATTTCTCATCATATATGTGGATATTTTGCACAAATTAGTTGGGGGCTGGAGAGTCTAAAAGACCCTCTAATCCAAAGCAGACTCCGCTAATTGTCTTTTCGGAGGTCTGCTTTCAGATGCTGATCAAAAGGAGACTGGCAGCGCCTACCTCACCTCAAACGTTTCCAAGGAAACGCACAGCCCCAATGGGAAGAGACTTGAAACACCTTTTAGACTGAGGGGAGAAATTAATTAGTCCTGGTTGTTTTTTCAGCAGTACAGAGCTGTAGGATGTGGGTTATCAGGGGAGGGAAAGCAGAATCTTTCAGAGAAGGGAAATACTGGCCCTGTAAGTATTTTACTGGAATTGCTGAATTTAATTCGGTATTTTGCCTGTAAGATGCAAATGAAAGGAAATTAGTGAGATTGGTATTAGGGTGAGTTAAAGGAGTCAAAGCAGCAAAGTGAGCAAGAATGCAACATATACTGGCCAGCTTGATATGAAAAAGCCATTTAAGGCTCTCCTTGAACATGTGACCATATCATCACATTTTTGTTACTCCTTTTTTTTTTGTTTGATAACTTTCACTGCAAGTGCTATAGGAATAGAGGAAGTGTATTGGTTCCGGATTTCTTAAAAACATAACGTGAGGTACAGGAACATGTTTACAGGAAAAGACCAAAGGACATTTTATATAATCACTCTTATGAATACTTAAGCCCTGAAAAGCCACCAGGTATCCACACTAGATGCTGTAAAGACATAATTTGCTTGGAATTGCAGGTTAGTTTATTTAGAAGGAATGTAACTTTGTGGGGGTGTCATTGCTCGACACATGGACTTGGTACCATCAGTATTTACATGTGAGCAGTGTGATTTTAATGTCCGACGGCTTGTGTGGTGGAAAGGTGAAAGTGCTAGGTTTCTGTTTATTGTCCTTTGGGTTTTCTGTTGATGAGCATTGACTCCTTGTAGCAGACTCTTGTAGCTAGGAACCTGCGTCATGTTGCACATGATTACATCCTGGTCGTCACAGGGGTTGACAAACGTATTCATGGTGGAAATACTGAACTACCCAAAAGGCCTGTTTCACCCATCTTTATAGTCAGAGGTAGGCTCTTTACATGGCAGTGATCAAAGGAAATTAAAGCCTTAGCCAAATTGTGAATTGGTCTCATACACAGTATATGCCTTATTTAGTCATGATGATGTTATCACAGTAAAGGTGATATGGGGCTAAAGGGACGGACGGACCTTTACGTTTATTACTTGTTATATTTATGGTGATATGAATCTGCACCAAACAAGATTTATTTTTCCGAGTATCACAGCTGTTATAGTGTAATGGAATTCTAAGCATTTGTTTCACAAACTGCACAGTCTCTGCTGTGTCTTCATAGCACCATTGGTTTATGGGAAACTAAAATCTAGGACCAGGAAGAGGTTAAGGCCTTTTCTTAAATGTAAAAATTACTGTAAAGGAACAATGGAAGACAATCAGAAACATCTGACGTATGTTGATGGCGGAAATCTCTAGACATAAACATATATAATATTTGGGACATTTAAAGGGCCAGTTACAGCTGTGTGTAATACTTTTCTTTAGATACATAAATTTGGGAAGTTAAATTCTCCTTTAATCTAGTCACTGGCCTGCCGATGAGTTCTGTGTTTCTTGGGAATCATCATAACATGCACAACCTTTGGGGAAATATGCATATATACATAAATTTACACAGGACCCTTCTCAGGGGTATCATTGAATTAAGGCAACCCGTCTTTATTGATGTAAGCTTTATAGAATTCAACAGTGACCTCATTCAGGCTGATACTGTGCACACCACTTATTTAAGGGCATCTTCCAATGACAGTCATCCATGAATGGATTAGTCACTTGACTGCTATTCTCTTCACCCTTCACCCCAATTTCCCAACATCTTTACCTCACATTACTGCAGAAAAGAGGCTGTATAATTAGTTGGCCTGCTTAACAATATACATATACTTACATATATATATTCTGCTGCCCTCCAGTACTGTCAAAGCTTCCCCTCCCAAGCCAGAGGTCTGGCCTTGCAGAAATCCCTCCTAAAACTCTTGCACCCCATTTCCCTTTGACCATGAGCACTGCACTATTTTGATGCACTAAACAGAAGGATGTCTTGGTGCTAACTAATCTCTTTGATTTATCATTTTATACAGCTCTTGATTTTTGGTTTGATTTTATTTGTGATATCAAATCGTATCAGTACTGTTTTGTTTTTTGCTTTCGTCTGAGAGTGAGCTTTTGCCTTCGAGAGGCTTTCGCGACAGCTACTGTAGTCATGCTGCTCCTGTTTGACTGTCTGCCTAGAGCTTCAGTCAGATGTGGTTCCAGAGGTGCTGTGTTATCTGACAGGATTCTCTTCTTATGATTTTCCCTCATTTTTTTGGTGCCGTTTTATCCCCATGTTTTTTAAAAATAGCAACAGCACAGTTGTTGTTTTTTGGATGACAATCAGTCTTTAACTTTTTTTCTGGAAGTGGCATTTGTATGCTCAGTTAATGCAATTAAAAATATTCAAAGGTAGAGAACATAATATTCGTGTGTGCTTCAGATGTCCTTAGGAGAGGAAACTGCTAAATAGATAGCATTTCAAGGTAAAGTATTTTTCCCTGGTTGTTTTTATGTTGAAAAGTATTTTATTTCGCAGGTTGGTGTTTTTCTTGTTTTTTTTTGGTTGTATATGTGATTATATGTTTCGGTTTTGAGAAGAGCACAGCTCGCTGAGAGTGACCAGTAAGCATTCAGCAGTAGCATGAACACCACATAGATACATGCAATCTGAGTCCTGAATTGAGATTAATTTTGGTGCCCTGGGAGGTTGGTCAGGGCTACAAAGGGGCCAAATGAAGTTGTCTCTGAGATTCTGACCAGTGCTGCTCTACTTCAAAATCCAAAATAAGAATTCATAAGCATTTGAGGCTGGAGGGCAGGCGGTCATCATGCTTTACGTCACATAGGAATAGCAAATGCCAAAATGTTTTGAAAGTGGTTGTATAGGGCTGGCTTTCTGGAAATTTGATGCCTCTAGTGATTTTACATCCGCCGAAATCTGAGGCAAAGCTCTATTTTTAAATATCAGTTATGTGTACAGTGAGTATGCCCTTGATGGACTGGTTCCCATCTAAGGTGTCCCCTGCCTCGGGTCCTCTGCTCCATGGGACAGGCTCACCATAACCCTGTACTGGATATTCTATGATGGATGGATGGATGGGTGAGTGGGTTGATTGATTGATCGATCTACAGTCTTATTGCCATATAAATTTCGCTTTT
Organism: Brevimyrus niger; assembly: GCA_015164015.2. Taxonomy (NCBI): domain Eukaryota; kingdom Metazoa; phylum Chordata; class Actinopteri; order Osteoglossiformes; family Mormyridae; genus Brevimyrus; species Brevimyrus niger. The sequence goes on along the minus strand of JAABNY020000088.1, from coordinate 2,286,456 downwards.
GACTTTTGTATGGGCAAACGGACCAATTTTTCCTCCAATAGAAATTCGCAGGTCATCTCCCATGTGACTACATGATGGATGATATCTAGAATAACAAAAAAGCTTATTTGATGTACATCTAAGATGGATGATTTTTTAAGAGGCCATTAAAGAAGAAATATACTCTTTGATTATTCTTTTGGTCCTGATCCAAAGCACTTATGTAAAAAGATCACCTTGCTTAATGTTGGTTTATGTATACAGTGTGAAAGAAAGGGAATATTTAGCTGTCGACACACCATTAAATACATGGGAAAGGCTGAATTTACATGCTAGACAATGAAACTGAAGCCGCTGGTTTTAGACCACAATAATTTATTAGTATGGGGTAGGACCTCCTCTTGCAGGCAATACAGCATCAGTTTGTCTTAGGAATGACATATGACAGTCCTACATAGTGGACAGAGGGATTTTGAGCCATTCCTCTCACAGAACAGTGGCCAGGTCAGTATGCGATGCTGGTGGAGGAGAATGTTTCCTGACTCGTTAATCTAAAACTAGATTAATCAATGATATTCATATCTGGTGACTGTGCAAGCCATGGGAGATGGTCAGCTTCACTTTCATGTAAATCCAAGAGTGCAAGTTTGTTTGGCTCAGTTGGGTGGGGGTTGAGGTCTCCACCCATTTAGGGGGAAACATGATTATTGGGAGGGGGTCACAATCTCCCCCCATAATATATGCCTACGTTTTCAAATCACACTGACGCCAGTCTTGCTGTGTGTATTGGTGCATTATCATTCTGGGTGAACATGGTCCTCCAGAATGGTTTAATAGTCCTTGGCAGTGATGTGACCATCTACAACAAGGGATAGCCCTAGGAAATGCCATGATATTGCAGCCCAAAATGCATCCACCACCATGCTGCAACCGTGCTGTGGCTTCTCCACGCCAAAACTCTCCCTGATATAAGTGGACTCGGCAGAGAACAGCGGGCATTTCAGTTTCATTGCCCAACCCCTGTACATATAAATACATATCATCTGCAAATGGAGAAAAGGGAAATTGTCCCTGCACTGTTCTCGTAAATGTAGCACAAAATGCATTTGATTGGACAGTGTTTTAATACTGTCACTTTCCTGTTTTATCATCTGCCAAACAAATGTATTTAAAAAATGCCTGACAGAAAACAGAAAATGTCTGGGCACAAATTGAATGTGGTTCAAATCCAGCTGGAGCTGACTGTAGGTAAATTTGAATCTGGCACTGTTATTTTACCTTGCCTTCCCTGCTGGCTGCTGTGTGTCTCCTCAGAGACTCATTAGGTGTACCAAGGAAAGCCAGTGCATCGTGCTGTCCTATGCTGTTATGGGACTGTGAATGCAAGTGAAGGTTATTTCTGAGCGAGGCTTACATTTTACAACCAAATGGATTTTTTTTTGTGGACTGAAATGTAAGAAGGGTGTGTGTGTGTTTGCTGTCAGTTTTCTTTTTTGATTTGTAAATTGAAACAAGTAAAATCTCTGACAATAATAAAACAAAAATAACCCCTCCCTTACATGCCATGCTGATATGTGAGAATGGCAAGAAAGGGAAGTTGATCATTTTTTTCCTTGATGCACTAGGGCTGAAGACTGAACTGTAATGATCCCGAGCTTTAGCCGTCTTTATTTAATCCTATTGCTTCTGAGAAGGCAAGCCAAGTTATTTGGCAACAATTTAGGACACATACTTCAGGTTGATTAGATATTATTTCCTACTCTTATTTGAAGTCTGTTATTTGAAGTGTGGTATAAAGCGCTCTTTTATTCATAGGTAAAATAAACCAAGTAAATTTATAATAAAATTTTCTTTTGGCACTTTTTAACTGAAATTTTAATGGGCAAAACCTGCAGGTTTTCGATCACTTTTCTATCAGTATTTTTTTTTCTTTCTGGATACTAATCATATTCTTTTAAAGTTTTTATTAGATGGACAGTGCCTGTCTTTCCACTGTTTTGAGGGGAAAAAAATGAACTTTTTTCAGATCTTACCGATTTAAACTCAAATGGTCTCACCCATGACATGGTGATTCTTTGCCATAACTCAAGTCGCTCAAGATTTGACTCATGGTTTTACGCTTGTTTGGCCTTTTGTATCCAACATAAGCACTTAGGGTAATGGGACACGTGGCTTCACAGGGTCGGTCCAAATGTGGAGAGGACGTGGTCCTCTGTCCTCTCCACTCCACTGCCATTTTTCTTGGCAAAATCCAAACTCTTTCAGCACAACCGTCCATTTTGGGAGCCACCCGTGCAGCAGTCAGCTAACTTGAACTTTTTAACCATGAATGTAAACGCACATGTCGTCAGCAGTCTTCCATTCTCAAGATTTAGCCTTATTAATTAACAGAAGTATTTCTTATGAAACAAACTTCCTTCAGCCTAGATATGATTGAATTTGCATGCCATCTGCTTTGGGCCATTGTCACAAATTGAGCGGCACTGTGAATAGTTCAAAGCTCTTGTTATTTATTTGCACGCTAGCCATTGGATATATTTTTCTTTACATATCCAGTTGTTTTTATGGGGGAGGCTTGTATGTAATTTTATCAGCTGGATGTGTGTTGATAAAATGTACATATTTTTCTTTCATTCCCATGATCAAAAAGTGGAACAACTTTGATTTTGTTGTATACTCTGTAGTATTAGTAATACTCTATAGTGGATTGTCAGTTTGCAGTAAACCACAGGGTTCAGGTCATTTTACAGTGATTGATGCTCAGTTAAGTACTCACTTTATATAGAAACTGAAGTTCTCCACAAAATATATACATTTCAATAAACAGAAAATAATAAAAAATTAAAAAAAATAAACATGAAATGATAGTTGATCTTCAGGAAAATTGGAAGTGGGGCAAAAATTGAAAAATAGGTGCAACCTGTTGAGGGGGTAATTACATAATACATAATTAGGCTGTTCTAAACAGGTTCACACTTGTTTTTATTAATCCATGTTAGCAGTACTGCATACAGTAGAGGGCAGTGGGGTGACTCGTACCTGCAGGATTGTTGACTGTTCACTCCCTGTGCACAAAACCCCTTAATTTGCTGTAAATGGGCTTCTCTGCGATTTCTGACCGTCACACTGTTTAGCGACAGGAACTTTGAGATGAGTAGTTGCTAGTACCTAGCAAACCATATCGTAGCATCTCCTGTATAAAATCTCATCAGCATGTGATGTACGAGTCATTTCAGAACGCTGCTCTGGTGAGAAATTTCAAATAACCCACAATCGAGGTGAAACATAGTCAAGTCCGTAGGAGACTATAAACTCTTTGTAAAAGATGATGTTCTCTTTTACTGCCAAATTGAATACCCGTGATCTGGAATGTCAGAAAATGTTTCTAGTTGGACTCCAGCATGCAGTTTTAACAAAGGTCTTTTATTGTGTTACTTTATATATATGAAATTTTGCTGGCAGAGCTGCTGCAGTGAGCAGAAGCATATATAGTTAGTTATAGAAGCATATAGTGTTGTGTCATTTCCACACTTTACAGTCACTGACATTCTGCTTTTCGCTTTTTTAACTAAAAAAACAGCATGAGCTTTAGTGTTAGGGTTGTGTCAAGGACACTATGTTCAGTGGCCTGAAATTAAGTTTGACTCGCTGACATGCTGTTATTGATCATTTTTCAATGTAAACTTCTGATGTTGTAGCGTTAGCATGGTGCCTGAGTGGGTACTGCTTATACCTCCTGGTAGTTACAAAAGTTGAATAGAAGTGTGTGATAATTCTTTCTCATGGTGTCTTGAGAGAGTTTGTGTTGAATGCAGTTTTAATATGAAATTCTGAGGAAATACGGAAGAGGTTGTTTTGATCACGGACTTGATAGACATTCTGAAAAGCAAATATTCCGTCTGCTATTTTGAAGTGTACCGTTGGTGCCAACCTTAAATAGATTCCTGCAATCTCATGCAGTTTTCATCGATAAAGTGACAGGATTTTGCTTTATGAATACCTCCTTTTGCTTACAAAACAGTTTTATTGCCCTTAAAAAGATGACCAGTAATATGTCCTTTAGTCTACATTTTACGCTTTTCAAGTAGGCACTCTGTCTGTGCCGACATGGCCTATTATTTTACAGCTTGTCCCGACAAGCATTTTGTATAGCAAATTGTGGTCTTGGTAACTTTGTGAAGCTCCTCCCACTGTGTTGTATAAAGAGATTTTATTCTAATTCTAACTAAGCTGTGACCAATCAGAGCTAAGGGCTTGTGCTAGCACACACACACACCCACACACACACACACACACGTGCACGCCCCATATTTAGAGCCTAAAGAGGCTCCCAAGCCAATGAGTAGTTAGGGGGGAAAAAAGCTCCAGAAAAAAAGCATTTTTTGTAGATTGTCTTGCATAGTATGTTGAAAAAACAGTAAATGGCTTTGAATAAGAAGCGGAGCCAATACAAAGTATCAGCATGCACTGATAGTAATGCCGGCCTGGTTATTTTTTTCTGGTTACTTTGAGTTCTTTATGAAGTGCATACAATAAGGCTTCCATATTAGCCTCTGCTTACCTCATAGACATCAGTAAATATATTATGAAATATTTTAAAACATAAAAGCATTTGCTATTGGTAATCATTGCTGACTTCATCCCTGATTTGCAGATCAGTAAATTCAGCTGATTTATGTCTTTGGTGATATTTATATGACTTAATGTGTATCATTTTGCCTTTAGTGGGAGAAGTTTGTCTGTGTGACAGGATATTACATCACACATCAAGTTATCCCTGGAAATGTGAAGCCATGATTTAATTCTCAGATCTGTTCCATTTTATGGCGTAAGTGTGGCACATATTTGTATGGGTATTTTTGTGATGCGGTTTTAATCAATCTGTATTCCGTTGTTCAAAAATGTACTAGACACTGACTTTCCTTTAACATCAGGGACACATCTTTTGTCATCGTTTTTCACATCCGTTAAATATGTGTTAATGTGCATTAAGGTTAAATTTGCACGTTGTACAGCATAGTGGTGTGTTTTGTGTGTGTATACTGGGTACAAAAGCAACAAATTTCAGGTGGATTAAATCTACCTGTTCTGTGTGAAGAAAAGTGATTTTTATCTAGCCTTATATCTTTTAGATACCCATGTTTAATGTAAGACTTAAATTAGTGTCCTTGATGTGTCCCAGCTTCTCCTGTTTGTTTTTTGTTGGTATAGATAGCACTAGTTTAGGAGGAGAGCAGGTGTTTTGGGTCAGATTGTTGGTGGTAGTGGGGGGGGGGGTTGCCTAAATTTCCTTGTGCCATATCCTCCCCCAGCTACACCCCTCCAAATTAAAGATAGTTGTTAATTTTTTTCCCTGTTGGTACTGTCATTAAAAAAAAAAAAAAAGTTTGCCTTGTAATACTAAGAGGTTCATTGTCATAAGACAATGCGATATATTGGAAAAAACGATCATCATTATAATAAATAGCCTACATCACACATCGACACTAACTAAAAATTTAAGAAGTTTAAATTCAGCCTTGGTAGATTTTATACAATGTATGCTGCAGCCAATGAGTGTTTATCCAGTATTGTGGCTTAGAATTTATCATATTTAAATAAAGTGCTCTTGCATATTCAAAGTGTGGGTTTTTCTTTGATACTGTTCTGTTTTTGTTTGGAGTACCCAGTCTTCAACTATGGTCCTTGTAAGTTTAACATAAGATGCATCCAAACCACTGGAACTTTTTTCTGGAACCAGAACCCTTTTCTGGAACCAGGGACTTCTGTCGTGCTCACACCGCAGGAACTCTGCTTGATTGTAGCTCCTCAGAGGCAGTCCCTGAACCCTGTTTTACTACTCCAGACTTGGTACTTTTCGCTCAAAAACAAACTACTGGGGAGACACTTCCAGTGACAACTTGCTGATTGGTTGACCAAAAGCATCAGTGCTAACTTGGAAGTGCAGAAAAAGTACCCCAATGACATGTAATATATCAATTAATATGCTTTTCGCCTGCATCTTCATATTTCTACATCTGCTAACCAATATACTTTTGCTGCCAATTAAACTTCCCAGTGTTTATTGGCTGAATAACGTTATATCATTTTTAATTCTGTGGAAGACTGAAGATCGATCTGCTGGCCAGGTTTAATAAGAATCATGAACATGTCACGGGTAATACAAGCAGCATATAAATAAAAAGCTGTGAAACACTTTGATCATGATCAATCCCCCAATAACTAACAAAATGACTTGAGCTCCAGTGCTTTGGCGTGGAGGTATAGTTTTGTATGAAATTGTGTGAAGTTTATCCTGCAAACATGCTGCATTTCCCAAGCTGATTTAGCATGAAAATCCTGTTATGTGGCGTGAAAGCGACACAGAAAAGCAGACAGGAGCTACAAAGGTTTCAGGCTGAGCTCAGGCACTCGTAAACCAGGAGCAGTCTCTGGAACTTCGGGTGAAAGCGCCTGTAGTTTTCTTTCCATCTCTGCAGAGCCTGAAAGTTTCCCAGTGACTAAAAATAACCCCACCCAGAACTACCAGGGAAATAACTGGTTAAATTAAGTGTTAAGATAGCTTAAAATACTGCATGTATGCAGGGGGCCAGTATTGAAGAACTTTGCAGTTGTTTTTAACTACCAATAGTACACGTTTAAGATCTACCACTAAATTCACACTAGCTCCTTGTCTATGGCATGACATTTGAGGGTCAGTCATTGGAAGTGTAGTGAAAAACCTATTTGAACTGAAAATTTGTTTCAAGTGCTTAGGTTATTCCTACACTGATTCGAAAGCCCGAATCCAGCTCACATTTAGAAAGAAATCCAATAAAGCTATTACGAAATCGATACACCCATAGTGTCAGAGGTTATTGGAACAGTTAAAAATTCAGAACCAATTCAATTATTCAGAATAAATTCTCCAATATGTTCATTAAACTAGCCTCTATAAAACAATGGTGTTGGGAACTATTTTAAGTAATTCCTATGCCACTCTATACCCAGAGAGCATCACCATTTAAGTATATCAGATTTCAATAAGTAGCCCTCATTGAATAGTCAAGTAGCTTAAATGATAATAGTATACAGTACATTGTCTAACCACAATAAATAACCCAAAATAAATGGATAAATAAGGCAGTTATTGAGCAATGTGTAAATGCCAATTTACATTTATTTACCTGCTCTGTAAAAAAAACAACTTCTTTTTTTTTATTGGAAAACAGGGTCCAACTGTCTCTGGAGCAACTGGGATTTAATGGCTTCGCTCAGGGGCTCAACAGTCACTCTGCCAGCCCTGGGATTTAAACCAACAACCTTCCGATCACAGATACAGCACCCTAATCCTTTGAACCTCACACTACTGAAATGGAGATCATGACACAAGCGAAAACCTTCAAAACTTCTGCCACTCCGGTCTGCAGACCTGCATGTTGGCATGACCATATGAATGGTGTATTTACACCCAGTGTCTACATACAGAGGGCATAAACCCTCCTGATTTTGTATGTTTTTCCAAAACAGAGGTGGTAAATATATCATTAAAAAGAGCAAAAAAATCTATTTGACCATCAGAAATATTCTTCATGAAAATATTGTTTCAAAAGATTAGCTGAGAAATGGTATGGAAATTACAGATTTCCCCAATTCAAGAATCATGCCATCAATGCTAAAGCTTCTCCATTTACTCAAATACACTTAAAATGTGTTGTCTAAATGGACAAAATACATCAAATGCAATAACTCAAACATTTTATTTAATGGATGTTGGCTAAAACTTCTTTCCCAGTAACTAAAATCCTTTCCTAACATGACCTGGAAAACACCGTAGCAAAAACAAATTACATATGTGAAACAGCTGTCAAATGACAATCATCATTGTGCAAATGTCTATGTTCTTATACGATGAGATTCGGTACAATTGGGCCATCTTAGGGAATCATAACTGTTTGGAAACCTCTTGGTTTCATGAAGTTCACTGAGGAAAGATCAAACCAAACCATATTTTCTGGTCTGACATTATACGAACTTAATATCAACCAAATCTACTTCAAATAATTAAAAATAACAGTTCCGCTTGGGTCTTCATAGTAAAACTATAGTAAAAATATTCTAGTATTATTCTAGGCGCAATAATGATGACGACCTGTAAGCCTTATACCTCATATTCCTTAAAAGTGTACTGAGTGCCCAGAACAGTTTGTACCAAAAGCAGCTGATACAGAATCCGCTTGTTCTCTTTACTCAGTAACAGTTAAATTAGCAAGCTGATCCAGGGTCAGATTCAAGGGCAAAATGTTTAAACATTGCACTGAAGTGAAAGATGGTTATTAACATGGAAGTAGTAGCTGGGCAACAGAGTACACATAAAAGTCTTTAGTGGCACAAATTAGCCTGCTCTGTTTTTGGTCTGAAGGTCGGAGGGGGGAGGGTGGAGTGGGGGTGGAAAGTGGGGGATTCTATTCTTCTCTCTGCCAGCTTATCTCTTAGCAGAACGCCGGGTCTCCTTCCCATTGCTGACACCTGTCCCTCCTGCTCCCTGACTGGCTGAGCTTCTGGTACCACCTCCTCCACGCCCTCCTTGCTGGTTATTGCCTGAGCTGCTAGGAACTGGGGCGCCTTCTCCATTCCCATTGGTCGTTTCGCTCCCTGTTGGAAAATGCTAATTAAACCCATTTCTGAAACAGCATTTATCGCACTAACACAAAACAGATTTTTCCACCCCAGATAACATTCAAAGTTGCTGCAAACATACTATAATACTCTTAGCATGAATATCTGCCAGCCTAAATTAAAAAAACATAAAAACCAATGTCACTGAGCACATACTCACCTGGCGTGCCAGCTGGAGCGCCATTGTTACTAAGGACTGTGCCGGACTGGTCATTGAGGACCTGCGCCAGAGGAACATCTACCATCATCCCATCAAGAATGACAAACAAATTCCTTTCACTCCTCTCAACTACCTTGATGTCGAGAGCAATTGGTAGAGAGTCACAATCCTGCACGTCTGAGACAATTAGATACAGATTTACCCTGAAACACAGGCCAAGATGATGTAAAGAGACAAAAATCACACAAATGAACAAAATAAAACATTGTGAGCATTTTTTTTTTGCACCCAAACTGCCCATTACTGTTTCAGTTTGTTCGAAACACATTTGAAACTAAAGCAGTTTCCTGAAAACCCTTTTGGGATGATTTATTGATTTAAAAAATGTAATGACATTTTTAAGGTTAAATGTTTATCCCCCCTAACAACTTCTTCAAATCCCTGGCTCGTTTGAATCTAAGGTTCTCCATTGGCTAAGCAGGTTATTACTGTAACACAGAGAAAATAAACAATAACTTACCGTCTTATTCGCTAAGGCCAGATATTCAGGGTTGGGTTCACTGAAGTTTGGGACCTCAGAGTAAACCATGCAGAACCTACGTGTCACATTACAAATAAGGAGTAAAAAGTGGGTGGGGTCACATCATACTGGCATCAATATTACAACCATAATGCTTAGTAATGCTTCAAACAAAATGTTACTACACATAAGTTACTACACAAATAAATTCCCTTACAGAATAAAATGTGTTTTTAAGAGGTTTTTCAAAAATGCTTTTGCCTAGAGGTTCATAGACATGGTAAATTCTAAGCATTGAATTAGCAATTAAAATGTTAAGAAAAATACGTGATCAACAAGGAAGCACCATCACTGAAATGAAAACTGAACAATGAGATTCAATTTAAGCACCAGTATGTGGTAGATTTAGGACAGGAGCTGCACCATGCAAACTGAAATGTCAGTGCAGGACTTACTCTCCAATCTTCTGTAGCTCCCCACCTCTACCAGTATACAGAGTCAAACAGCCTTTGAATACAGAAGCATATCTGAAAATTAATGAAAGAAAATTTGGCCATTTTAATAGATATAATAAATATAAAGCAATATTGTTGTAGATTGCTGTTAATGGAGCTGTTGGAAAAATGTCTAATACATAGCCCTAGTTCACCTTATAGTTTATTATTATTATTATTCAAGTCAAAGTCAACTTTATTGTTATTATTATTATTATTATTATCATTTTAATAATGTCTATCATCCTTGACAGGACAAGTATAATGGTAACCAATTCAGGGTTGTTAATAAATTTAATACCCAATTTCCACAAAACACTTTTCAAAAATGTTTTATTTTAAACCTTTTAAAACATTGGTTCATCCACCTAAATACACAATGCATCCACCAGCCTTTTTCATTCCAGCAGATTCACAAACAATTGAAACTTTCAACTTTACTACCATCTATCATTTTAAAATACAAAACGTTCAGAAAATGTTAATAGTTCATTTTTGTGGCCAAAATACGGCAGCACATCAACAGCGACCGACTAACCCTTTTGTGAGCCGGATGATGTCGCCGGTCTGGATCAGGCCCCCAACCTCATCCCACACAGAGATGCTTATGCTTCCCGTTTTGTCTGCCACCTTGCAGGTACGCACCTCATGACCATCCTTCGTCTTAGTCACGCGGCCTTTCCAGGACAGATGATGACAGGACACAGCCAGTGACACCAATGCATCAAAAATGATGATTATTAGACTTAGTTCCATAAAGAGCACACACTTCTAGCACACCCACTGACCCGACGCCTGACCTAAACAGGACCATTTAACTTCACAACACAAACAATGGTACCTGGAGAATAAACTAGTTCTAAGCTCTAAGTTCTAGGTTCAGCTCATTCTAAATATAATTTAACTGCAATCGAACAGATGAAACCACATAGAACTGTTGAACACTAGTTTGCATATATTTTTATGTTTTAGGTCTTACGGCAATGATTAGCAGTTAGGATGTCAACATTTTCTAAAAGTAAATAACCTAACACCTGTCTCCAGAACGATGAAGATGACGTTGAGGTTCTTCAGTCCCGGTTTGATGTCCTTTACGTGGGTTTCCGTCGTCATCTTTCAGGTCTTTCTTGGTTTTAAACCCAGGCTTTATCGGTGCTCAGGTGCCCACGTCCACCAGACCTAAACCTTCTGACAGAAGGCAGCATTAATGGAACGTGTCCAGCAGTTAAACCGTCCGTGTCATTCATGCGCCCAGCGCTGTATAAAAATAAGTAACTCCAAGCACCCAACAGGTTATCTTGTAAAACACCACAGAACCAACTAGTGCATGCAAACTTCCTAGTAATACCAGTAATAAAAGTTAACCTTAAAATTATATTTTAAATTTTTTTAAAAAATTCATGTTGCTCGAAAACCCTGGCCGTCTAGTCTTGCAGCGATGCTGACTAGGCTGTTAC
>JAABNY020000088.1:2252860-2269347 GCA_015164015.2 Brevimyrus niger | reverse complement strand
GCTGGAGCAGGATATGGAACTGGCTGAGGAGGGGGGGGGGTTGGGGGGAGACCCTGGAAGCAGCTGCTTTTTCTGGGAAGCTGTAATAGCGAGAGGACGCTGTGTCGTGTGCACTGTTTACATCTCTGTGAAGGTATGCGGTGATGTTGGCTGGTCTGTCCCGCATGATGTCATCTTTGTGCATAAAGATCTGCATGGAGTGTCGCTCATGGGAGTGTCAGGACTCCCCTTCACTGCAGGGACTCAGTTTTCCTCCATACTGTGTCTGATTATGTTAAGCTCCTCCTGAAACGGTGAGTGTGTGTGTCATGCCTGCACGTGTCACAATATTGCTGTATGCTGCTTTCGGACGTGGTGAGATCTCGGAACTCTTGCTTGCGCCTGTGTGTTTGGGTAGCCATGTTTCTGCTGCTGCAGGCACATGATGGCATTATTAGACATGATCTCTCACTGTGCCTTTACCAGCCGGTGGGTTCGGCTACTTTGCGCATCGAGTTGGCAGTGATACAAGAGCCGATGTCTCCCGCTCGGTTTTTGGAGTTGGTGGGGGGGCTATGATGTAGGAAACGGAGCATAACCTACAAGGCAAAAATTAGCCCTTGACTGTAGCTATTATGCTATTTTACTGTATAACTGTGTATCGTGCATCTTCTATTTTGTCACCAGAATATCATTACTTGCTTTTTCAGCCAAGGAACAATGTGAATGACTGCAACATAAACTTGGTAGAAGTCATGGGAAGGAGTCATCTAAATATAGTTTTTAAAATTATTTTCTGTAACATTGTTTATACAAACCTGTGCATGTTTACACAGAGTACTAGATCTCTGACTAGTTGTGCCTTCAAAAGGGCTGAGTTGATTTAATAATCCCTGAGGGCCACCCTTTAATCTGATGTGCTGCAGGCAACTTCTCAACCCGCTCAGGCTCGGTAACGTTGTGAATTAAAGCATCATCACAGTGCAGGCCTCTGCTGGGTTATACTCCTATTTGGTATGTGGTGTTAACCTGAAATGCAGATAGATATGTATAATATTTTTTTTCATACAAAATTTGAGCATTAATTGTAATGACTGCTTATGGACACTTTCACAAAGATATCTGCAGGCCAATAAAGGTCAACTATAAACCTAAAAGAGGTATAAATAAAATGTGCATTTACTCCATTACAGAAACTGCTGTAATTTTGAGTTTCCTCCTCCCCACAGGCTCCTCACTGTGAGCATGCCTTCTGCAATGCCTGCATCACCCAGTGGTTCTCCCAGCAGCAGATCTGTCCTGTGGACCGCACCGTGGTTACACTGGCTCACCTGCGGCCCGTGCCTCGCATCATGCGCAACATGCTGTCCAAGCTGCAGATAACCTGCGACAACGCCACCTTCGGCTGCACAGCCGTGCTGCGCCTCGACCAGCTGCAGTCGCACCTGAAGGACTGCGAGCACAACCCCAAGAGGCCTGTGATGTGCGAGCAGGGCTGCGGGTGAGCGGCCCCACATACCTCTGCTTTGCTGGGGGGGGGGGGTCACACAAGTCGCACAAGTCGCACACCTCTCCCGGGACACCCCTTTGTTGAAGTCCCACGCTATTAAAACAACTGATTGCCTATCTATGATGTTAGCAGAAGTCTGAGGGCTTTCTATCTCGCGCTCCTTATAAATCTCTCCTTTGTTTTAAGGTACTAATTGTTAATCATTGCATCCCTCTTCCAATTGCTTATCTGGAGTGGCGGCTCCGAGACCTGGAGCCTGATCAGGCATCACAGGGCCGGATTGTTCCCTGGATAAGATGCCAGTCCGTATCTGTATACACACGCACTCTACACACGCACTATACAGACAAGATACTAATTTGGCTCCCGGCATTTCTTGTGTAATCAGCAATGTTACCTAGCATTACATTAATGCTGGTGTGATTGTTGGCTGTTTGTTTTTGTATTCTCCCTCTTAAACATCTCCCCCATTATATACATCACGAGTTCAACGGGCTCTCTCGTTTGTCACGCATGCTACCATTATGAGATCACTCGCATGTCAGAGATGCGTTTGTAAACTAAAGCAGGGAACAGCAGCAAGAATTCGCCTAAAACCCTGTCAGAATTTTCCTGTCCTCATTACTCTTGTAACAGTTTGGAATTCCCCGTGGTGTTTCCCGGAACCTGAATGAATTCATTATTTGGGGTCATTAACCAGTCACCTTGTGAACATGAAAATAAATGACTAAATAATTCTAGCATCTTTGCAAATTTGCCACAAATTAGATGTGCATTACACTCGTCTAAAATAAATTTCAGAAAAGGCTTTTTTTTTCTTTTATTTTTTTTTTCTTTTTTACTGGTGCTTTTTGTTCCATCTAGTCTTTATAAGATCATCTTATTGATCACATGAAGCAGGCTTGAGATGCTGCTGTGTAATCTAATATTCTGGACTTTGTTCCATGAAAGTTAATTTGATTAAGAATGACACGCACATTCATTTTTTTTCCCTACTTTGGAAAATTCTTTTCACAATGGTTAGGCCTTATTCTTTGAGATGCTGTTTACTTGGTTTTTCCTACTGCTCTATAATGGGGACACACACACCATGCTCACTCACTCAGTGAAACACAGACCCTTTAGTGTTCATGGGGACTCCTCTTGTTTAACGTCACAGGACAGGCTGTCCTGAATCAGATGCGGCTTCATAAATATGATTTTGCCCCCTTCCCCCAACACAGGCTTGAGATGCCCAAGGACGAGTTGCCGAATCACAACTGCATCAGGCACCTGCGTGGTGTGGTGCAGCAGCAGCAGACCAAGATCGCCGAGCTGGAGAAGACGGCAGCTGAGCACAAGCACCAGCTCGCCGAGCAGGTCTGAGGTTCAGGGGGGGGGGGTCCATGGCGCTCTACAGGCCACCTCCTGGTCTGTCAGGGGGTGTGCAGAACCCTGTTTAGATTCCCAGAGGGCAGTGTTTTGAAACCCATTCCTCGGGGAACCTCGGCCAATCCACATTTTTGCTTCCTCTCCAAGCCAATCAGGAACCCCGAATACCTGGTACAGGTGCACTGGGAGCTGAGAGAAAGCAAAAACATGGACTGTCCGGGGCTCCCCGAGGACTGGGTTGGGGGAAAACAGCATTAGGGTGCCAAGCTTTTCCAAGAGGCTCTAAATGAGAAAGCAGCAAAGGTCTGCTGAACATGGCAGATAAAGACCAAACGTTGGTGTTTGATCTTACCTGTGATATTTTCCTTCATGAAATATTTATCATTTTATAGATGGTAAAGTAATGCTTGGCATTACTGTTCATCGTAAGCAAACTTCACCTTCTATTGGACAGTCTGGAGAACAGATGGGGAAAGGGAAGTGTTGGCAGATAACATGGCCTCCGCTTGCCCACGTTCTTTACACATCAATGCACCCGCTGGCCGGCATCAGAAGGGATCACAGGCGTACGGTGTAGACACCTGAGAATTGGATTAAGTGATGCTGATCTCTCAATGCAGGGGATGGGGCACCCCACTGTAACCTAGCCGTGTGAATCTTTCACTCGGCAAATTAGGCTGCTAATGTCTGAACATGTGGTACCAAAATCTAGACTTTCAATGATACCTTAATCTTAAGGGATAATATCCTGTGGTTAATATTTTGTTTGGTTATGTCATCACTCCACTGGAAGTGTTAAATGTGACAGGAATAGTGTGATTATAATTTGGGTCATATATCTGTGCATCACTGTTTACTCTCCTCCTGGCAGAAACGGGACATTCAGCTGCTGAAGGCCTACATGCGAGCCATACGCAGTGCCAACCCCAATCTGCAGAATCTGGAAGAGACCATAGAGTACAACGAAATCGTGGAGTGAGTACCTTGCAGTCTTGCGTGCTGCTCTAGCGAGAGGTTCAACGTCTATTTACTGCAGGGAAGCACTTTCACACAGTCATCAAGCATCTTCAAACAGACTTCCCATCCTATGCACACTTACAACGAACACTTTGCTGTTGTGGGCAACATGGTTTCAGTTTCTGAACTCGCATTAATAGTTTTGCTCAATTTGTTAAATAGTTACACATCATTCTGTCATTCCTCGCCAGTGATGGTAATCTTCCAGTGTTCTCACGCACTTCCTCTTCCTCCAGCTGATGTCAGGAACCTCCTTGCACATCACAGGTTAAGATGAAACATTTATGTAATGGCATGTCATAAATCACAGGTTACAATAGGACATTTGTTTCCTTTGCAATAGAATGCAATGCTGTCAAAATTCTTTAAAGAATTTGTTCACCACCTTTGAGTGGGGGCTCTACCTTTTATAGTTTGCACATTTCTGATATCCTTTACTGTAGTTCCAATGCTACAGAGCTAGCAATGGTATGCCGAGCTGCAACATTTTGCCAGCCTAGCGCAGCATCTTAAAGAATGTGTATTCATAATGGTGGGTTATCTGCGTCTAGGTAATGTGACGTAACCCTTCCCCCTCCTCATCTGCTTTCTTTGCTCCAATTTTTCTTCCCAGGTGGGTGAACTCCCTCCAGCCGGCCCGTGTTACTCGCTGGGGTGGAATGATCTCCACGCCAGACGCCGTGCTGCAGGCGGTGATCAAGCGTTCGCTGATCGATAGCGGCTGCCCGCTGTCCATCGTCAACGACCTGATCGAGAACGCCCACGAGCGCAGCTGGCCGCAGGGCCTGGCCACGCTGGAGACGCGGCAGATGAACCGGCGCTACTACGAGAACTATGTGGCGAAGCGCATCCCAGGCAAGCAGGCGGTGGTGGTGATGGCCTGCGAGAACCAGCACATGGGCGAGGACATGATCCTGGAGCCGGGCCTGGTCATGATCTTCGCCCATGGGGTGGAGGAGATCTTGTAATGAAGGAGAGGAACAGTGAGCCTGGGAGTGATGTGGTGTGGACGCCTACATGGATTGCACATCAGTTTGGACTCTGGCCACCTCTAAACCTCATTTTTGCCTACACATCCGCCCCCCCACCCCACCCCATTCCTATATATGCTGCATAATTGTCCATTGGAGGAGAGGGCTCTTTAAAAATGCATAACCATTCCTGGGAAGCAGATGACCACCAGCCCCGTAGCTTTCCCTGCCTTACGTGGACAGTCAAGCAGATGGACCAGGGAGGAAAATGTGTATCTATGGTCCTTAAACACTACCAACGGTCAGGAGATGTGCAGCTGTAGAACGTTGTGACTGAATGAGAAAGAATCGTACTTTAGTATGCCAGCCCTGGTATTGCCTTGGGCTCTGCTGGCGTAGAGGCTTTGAAAGGCAAAATAAAACCTAAGGTTAATTCCTTCCCCTAGTTGCTTCCAATCATGCAGATGTCTGCTGAAAAGGTATTTATATAACTATAAATAATATAAACAGAGAATATGATTTCGATTTAGTATATAATAAATGATGCGTTTCGTAATTTTAATGCTGTCACACCTCTCGATTTTCATGAGTAGCTTGGTATAACTAGTTCACATTTTTTTCCCAGTTTAGCCTGCCATAATTACCTCTAAACGTTGCAAAGCTCAGGACCCCTAGCCGTTTCCATATTAGCTCACCTCATTGGAAGTTAATGCAGAAGCACTCATCTGTTCCGTTTGTAGACTGCAGCTGAGGAAGAACGTGTGCTGTCTTCTCGTCTGATGCCCCAGTCCCAGCTCTGCAAAGGCTTCTGTGTGGGTAACGTGTTAGCTGGGAGACCACTGTGCTTTTGAACTGACGGTCAAGCTGTGATGAGTGAGTGTCAGCTGGACCAATAAAGACTTGTGATTTTGTTCTCCGTTATTATCTGGATTGTTTTGGGATTCCCTGCCTTGAAAATGTACTTGGTTCCCAAAGTGTGTACTAACCAGAATTCCAACAACTGTGGAACCACCGTGCGTCAATCAGTTGTCAAATTTCTATATCAATTTAGCAAAATTACACTGGTGCAATTCAATTCTATGGGATTTCGGACACGATATGGCATGTAAAAGAGTCCTTTCACTCGGAACTGGTGGCTCGTATGCTCCCAGTCGGACTACAATGGCTTTTCTCTGTTCCCACAGTCATGAATACTGAAAGGTCTGAAAACCAACGTGGTTGCTGACATATTGTGCTGCTTCTCACTTCACTGACCATAGTCTCTCTCAAATTATTTTTTTGTAACCTTTTCCTTTGAATACTGTTGTGAACTGTG
The DNA here is from genome assembly GCA_015164015.2 of Brevimyrus niger. NCBI lineage: Eukaryota > Metazoa > Chordata > Actinopteri > Osteoglossiformes > Mormyridae > Brevimyrus > Brevimyrus niger. Next base: position 2,263,184 of record JAABNY020000088.1, on the reverse strand, counting down.
TGTGGCTTTTGTTACCCTCTCAAAGCCAACTACCTGTTTAGTGTGTAATGTATATAATTTTGAATGTAATTTATCTCTAGGAAGAGAGTTTACTTTTGTGTGTATTGCTGTGCTGTATATAACTGGTAATATTCGTCGTACATTTTTATTTCCTGCTACCAAAGTGTGTACAACAGTGACAGCAGTGGTGAAACGGTTGACTTTCTGTGTTGAAATTCGAATGAAGATTTCCCAATTGTGAGCTCAACTCTAGGGCAGACAAAATATCACGTATACACCAGGAACATCAGTCTTGTCTTGCATTCTGTGTTTATGCTCGTTTATTTTTTTTAATGTGGTTATCTTTCTTTGGTGGTTACTTGTTCAACATTAGGATTAGTACAACACGGGACAGCTTGTACAGAGTTAGGACAACATCCTGCTTGCATAGTAAACCCATGAGCTCCTCATAAAGTTGTTTGCTAAGCAGACGGATGGACGTGCTGCTGAGAAGCAATGTTTATTCCAGTTTTCTGGTTCTGCATGGCCATTAGGTTTACCAATTTTTGTTTGGGGCCCATCTTTTAGAGTACAGTGTTTCAAGCAGTTTCGTTCAGTGCAGTATAGAGTAGGCATGTTTCTATAGAGTTGATTGGGAGAACTGGTTGGCTGCAGCCCCTAGTTCAGTGTTGTAAATAATGCTGTAGTCGACCACATGATGCAGACGTATCTCCTCTCCCAGTGGAGAGTGTTACTCTTTGAAATGGACTGAATTCTGTGAACTGGAAAGTTTTAGTTTCTTCTGTTTCTTCCGCAAGATGGGATATATGTAATGCACGAAGCAACCGTGTAGTGGCTGATCATGTGTAGGTCTGAACTGTGGCAATAGTCCTGTTTATTACACAGCTGAACTTCTGTTCCGGGAGAAGCACTTAAGTGAAGTGAGGAAAGATTTATTCTAAATTTGTCTGAATTTTATTTTTGAAGTATGTAAATATAATGGATATTATAAATAATGAAAAGCACTTTCAACCAAAATCTCCTCATGTACCTTTGTGTTTGTTTCTGCAGCAGATAACTGGTGTTTGTGTTTTTTTTATTATTTAATTAAAATGGCAATAGACGTACCGATCTGGAGTTTGATTTTTGTCTTTTGTATTAAATATCATACAGTACTACTGCATTGAGATGTTCGCAAGAGAGTATTAAATTAATATAATTTGCGTTTCGATGTAATGATAGGACATTGGGTATGTAGCAAAGCACATATAAAGCATAAATAGACGATTATTTTTATTTCACAATGTTTAACTCGAGTGTCTCAAGTGTAAAATTTCGATGCGTCATTATGTGTCAAGAAAAAGCGCAGTAAGCCCGAGGAGGAGCGGCTAGACCAGGACGCAGAAATCCGTAGTTTCGAAATGTGTTGGTTCGGTTTGCAGTGCAGCTGAATATTGGCAATGTAGCAAGCTCCATATCCGTATCTAAAAGCAGCCTTGTTGAGCTTAAAATCGCCGTTGCTGACAGGACAAGAAAAGAAGACGAGTTTGAAGTGCGCATCGAACCAAAGGACAGTCCCAGGAGGCGCAGACTTGGGCGTATTACTGTAGGTCACGGTTCTCTTGCTTTCCTCCTGGATCCTGCAAATCAAGCCAAAGCAGTCGCGACCAAGCCCGCCCAGATCCTTTTCTCTCTTGCCGTCGTAACTTTTTTTTTCTCACGTTCATTCGCTATCTAACACCCGGCGACACAAGGTAAATCCGTCCTGTTAAACGTTCTGTATTAGTTTTACGTCAGGGGCTGCTGTTAAATAGTTAGGCTATCGTCTGAACTTTTAAAAATAAACCCAATGTCGTTTGCATGCTAAAAATAACTACTATGTAAAGCCGATTTGTTGAACGCAGGTTACCACGTAAGATATAGGAATACATGTTTACATTTCGTAAGATCTTTCTTGACCTCGCTTGGGTTTGTTGCGCATGTGGTCTGAGCTGCTTCCCAGCGCCTCGCTGTATATCCCTGTTTGCTTGTAGGTTCCTGAAAAGGACATAAAATGCATATTATCCATTAATCTATTATCCATTCCTGGAAATGTCAGGAATCTAAGCTCCCGACGTTTTTGCCAAGCAAACTAATGTCCTTTTAAAAAAAAAAAACGCCAGCAACACAACTTGTAGAGTGTACTTTGATTAGATGAAGGGGAAACAACTCTTGCAAACTGCCCTAGTTGTTACTAGCATAAATTTTAGGATACGTTTTACCAGCACAGTTAACAGACAAGATTATCCAGGAGACCACAGAAAATCTGTTGCGATATATATGCCATAAGAGATGGCTACAAACAGAAGGAGACGATAAATCCCTTTTTGCTAATTTATAATGACATCCGAAACCTTTTACATAATAATTCAATCTATTTTATTTCAGCCGACTTCGGCCAGGTAGCTTTTACCCTCCGTTTGTGGGTCACCGAGTATGACTCATAGCGTCTTATTCTTAAGTTGAAACAAAAACAGGCGGATAATATCGCACAGAAAACCTTCTCCTAAGCTGTGTATTATTTTCATGTGGCGGTTCCAGAGGTTTATGAAAACTCAGCTAAACCAATGTTACCAATTTCCTCTGTGCTTAGTCTTGACTCTTGCCAAACCGTGATTAACAGAGAAAGATCAACTCAAGATATGTAAGCAGACCTGCGTTTTTTTCCCCCTCGCCTACCTGTTTGGCCGGTTGTTTTCTTAGCCTCACAGTTATATGACAGGCTTTTCAGCGTTTACTACAGCTGTTGTAAAACGTTAGTCCCCTGCCGTACCCAAACAATCTTAACAGCAGGTAGAAGATGTGGCTTCTTATTGAGTCTGGTAATAAATTAAACTAACCTCCAAGTCTGAAAAGGTGTGCAGGGACACAGAAACAGAAGATGGTATTAAATACTTCCGTTTGTTGCAAACACCTTGATATGTAAGTGTAGGATACTTGATCATAAATATATATATTTCCTTGATTAAAATCTTTAACCCCTCAACAACCTAGATGTAAAAATGATGTTCACTTTAGACAGGCGTGGGGTGAGGGTAGGAGTAAGCTATGACGTAATACTTTAAACAATAGCAGCCTGTCATTGATAACATTTTTCAATAGAAAGATTAAAACAGAAAAAGTTGTTTAACAGGTTTTCTTTTCCCCTTTATAATGTTCAGTCTTTGTATGTAGGATTTGGTGCCTTTTGGCTGAAAGTGCAGTAATAATGGAATGCTGAGCTATTCCCTCCACACCTGCCACAGGTTGCAACAGATCCAGGACTTTCCTGCGTGTCTCACATCTGCTATAACTTGTTCCATGCTTTGGGAGCTGCACCAGTTTCCCTTCGGAAGAATGAAACACCATTAATGTTCTCCTTTTTGCTATAATACCCTGCATGGTTTTGCCATTACATTTCATATAAAACTACTCAGTTCCGTTTTTCCTGCTTGGCTCCAGGAGGGAGTCTACTTAAGACCCCCTCATATAACGTAGGTGGCAGTTTGCTCTGTTGTGGTGTCCCAGTCAGAGGCCTGCCAAAAACTGTTCCATCTATCCATCCACCCATTCTTCAACTGCTTACTCTGGTCAGGGATATAGAGGGACATGGAGCCAATCCCAGGTTGCATAGGGTGCAATACTGTGGTAAAGCCTGGATCACAAGGCAGACAATAACAAAGTGAAAAGGGGGAAAGGTGAGTGTAAGGCTTCATGAATGATTCAATTCATGTTTGTTTTTTCCTCCACAATCCTGTATTGGAAAGATGGACGGATAGATGGATGGATTATTATTGTATTTTATCTGTTCTTGTAGCTTCTTTTGTTTTTTCAAAATATTCCTAGAACATTATTGCCTGCGTACACAGAGCGTCGAAGGAAAAATACGGCCGACAGACTAGGGTATAACCCATACACACCAAAGGACACATTTTTTCTTTTGAGCCATCAGTTGTGTAGTGATGTCAGAGCTGATCAAGTCATGTTGAGAACCATCCTTCCTGCAAGGTTGCATGGATTCCTTGCCGTATCAAGCTTTCGTGACACTAGCATGCCCTCTGTGTACTTTCAGTACAAGGATCTCACAAGAACAATCAGGTCATTGGCTTTTGCTCTCTGTTGTGCTTAGGGTCAGTTTTTTTTTATTTATTTGATACTTTTATGTCATTATGCACATAGGATGCACCTTAGTACATGGTTACTTAATGATGCAAACCTTACATAGATTGTATTATTTTAATTTGTATTCTCTTACTATTTTAAAAATTAAATAAAATTATATTACAAGCAGACCCTAATGCACTTGGGTAATTTGCATGGTTAACAATCACAAGAATATTTAGCTGCTGTAATTTCCTTCTTTTATAAAAACTAAGGCACTTGCTGCATTTCCCCATATGCATTTTTCATCAGGAAGCAGAATTTACATTTAGTTGCAAAAAATCGTTGTGTCCCATTTCATGGGTGGATGAAACGGCAGAGAGTAAATGTGAGGCATAATTGTAAAGCGGTTTGGTTAAAAGCGCTATATAAATGCAGTCCATTTACCATTTATGACCGATGGAGATGGTTGCTTGTCACGTAGTCTTCTGTCACATCTTCCCGGGAATGCCATCAGTCCTGTTGCAGCCAGCATCCCCGCCAGGCGTGGTCTACCCTAGGGGCGGTTGGTGACGTTGTTGTCTGGTCCTGTTCTTTGGCTCTGTTCACACCTGGTATTAATATGCGTCGTGGCTGATCCGATCACAAGTGGACAGCGCTAGTAAATACAGGTGTGAACGCACCCAAAACGGATTGAGGACGCATTGACATCGGATCGTGTAAACCACATTCTGAGGTAGTCTGGGACGATTGTGCCCAAATTCTTATACCAAGGTGAACGCATATCTGCCCTGGGCCGCATTGAAGGTCCGCCTACTCAGCTGACGTCCTTGTGCGGGCGCGCGTACTCATTAAGTGCGCTAGCGGTACTTAACACGTGATTTATGTCACGAAGTCTATCAGTGCTGCATGGCCCCCTGTGTAGTGAGCTGAATTGTGAATAACAAGGCATCTGTTTTTCTACTACTAAGAAAAATAGGTTTTAATATGCTAGGAAGTTCAATATCGGACTTTCGCGATTTAACATTGTTAAAAGTGCACATAATTAATATTCCGTGCAAATTCGGGGGAAAAAAATTGTGTAGGCTGATAAATTTTGTAAGAAGTGATTTATTAAAGACATTCCGGAATTCGCACAGACCATATTTAATACGAACTTTGATTTATTTATGTCAAAGCTGCTCCACGCTTTATTATTATTGGTGAAGGTATAATAATAATAATAAATGAACGTAAAATGATCAATAGCGTCCAATAGCCTAGAAAATTGATATGTTAATAGAAACATATAACAACAGTGTCATTGTTTTATATGGTTTTATACTGAGCTGTCCGGGGACTTAAACTCCCTGTCAGAAATTCAGTCCCTGACTTCTTTTACTTCACTTGTTCAGACGTAATTCAACATATCAGACAAAATAATTAACATCTTAGTACTGAAAGATATTTTTACAACGTAAAAATCTGTACTGTGTTGACGCGGCATAAAAATGCATGTATGTAATGCATGCATGTAATTTGATTTTTTAGGTAATCACATAGGCTATGCATTACCTGAACATTTCATGATGACTATCTAATGAAAATCACAACGTTATTACGAAAGGTAAATAATACAAACGTTATTACGAAATAAAAGGACACATTATAATATTTGTTAATGTATTTATTTGTAGATATTTTTACTCATTTCATTTTAAGTATTATGGCGTTCCATACTAACATTTTAAGCGGTTTGGTTACAATGAAACGCGCAAATGCCTTTTGATTTCTTCTTCTCCTCGGCAGATTCTGCATTCGGAAGCGATTTACCTGCTTATTTAAATAAGTTGCGGGAAAAGTGACATCCGACTACCGGCGGTAAGGCGAGACGCATATGGTCATGCTGGCTGTGAACGGACGTATTTAGCGGTGTACTCTTGTGGGCGGGTCACCCGGGAATGTTAATGTCAGGTGTGAACAGGGCTTTTGTCTACAGCAAAACATGTCCACCTTGACGGACGACGAGGCAAAGGACCTGCGCCCTCTGGAGTTCATCCAGCTGCAGCAGTACATGGAATGTGAGTGGTGTGTGACGCGAGGGGGATTCTGAGGGATCCTCTTCTGCGCTTCTCCTTTCAAATTTTGTGATTTTGTGTATACAAGCCAATATATACACTAAATATAGAAATTTGTCATACCATATTTATGTATTCAAACCTATATGTCCAAACATAGAAATTTGTTTTTACCAGTCTTATGCACTAAGCTGTATACGTAATTCTTAGCAATGGATTTCTTTGTAGGTAATCCTGTTTCATTAAAAAAAGAAAAGCATGTTTATCGACCACAGCTGTTGTTTGCTTCTTCCTTCAGACAGCAGCATGAAAGTAGAAGATGTGATGCAGGAGTTCGACTCGGACGGAAAGTTGTTCCAGTGTCGGCAGGGAGAAGTGAGTCAACCGCTCCCTGTGTGCTGATGTGTGTCTGCAAGTGTGAAAATATCCAGGCCTGTCCATTCAACTTCTTTCTGTAGATGGGATGGTAGAGAAAAACAGACAGAACATTCTTGACAGACCCATACTTGTAGAAGTTGGTATGTAAGCTTCCCCAAGACTGGAAATAGACCTAATGAATCAGGCTTTCTTTGCATGTGGTGTTTGCATGATCTCCCATGGCATTCTGCTATTGTTACCGTGACAACACCCTGGTTTAGTTTACTGGGGAATATGTTAGTCAACAATTTTCATTCTTTAGTCCTTTTTCTGATGTTTTGTTTATGTGATCTTATTTCTTTATTTTGTTTATAGCAAATAACTGAGGAGGGCTTTGTTCAGTTCCTAAAGACCTACCTGGAAGTGAAGGAAATCCCTATGGACCTTTGTCAGCGTCTCTTCTACTCCTTCCAGAAATGTGGCAACAATGGACAAAGCACTGCTGCTCAAACCCCAAAAAGTGAGCTTTCCTTTTTGTGCTCGACTGAAAGTTACTTCACCAGATCAATGCACACGCCTGAAAAATAATTATTATGATGGAAGCATCTTTAAATGGGGGGAACCTCAGAAACAGCCACTTCTACACCATGAATAGCACATGTTGTCAATCACTAAACCCTCCTTTAAATGAATTACTCTATGTGCAGCCCATTACAGAATGTAAACAATGTATCACAAACATTCAAGATCCAAATATAGCAGGCACATCCATATGCAGGTTAGCTAAATATCTTAAGTTTTGTTTTACTACAGTGTTTGTACCCATTTCTGCGATAACACAATCGATGCTTTCCCACAAAACTTCGTTATGAAAAATTGCACAATAAAAATAACAGAGCTTACATGGAATATAGGGTTGGGTGTCAACCACTCAGAGCTTAACCAAATGTTTAACACAGGCTTTACCAGATTTGATTTATCATGCTTTATAAAATCAATTCTTTTTCAAGCAATAAAGCCTGAAATTTTGTCACCAGTACTTTTCTTAGAAACTTCGTTCACTGACATTCCTGGCGCCTGAGTAGATTTGCTGAAAATTAGCGCTTCCAAAATGAAGAATGTAAGCTAACTGATTATCAGGTGTATTCCTCTGCAAAATGTAAGCATTTCAGGGTGAAATACAGTATAAGCCACTTCAGATGTTGCCATGTTATAGAGGTCTTTCCCTAGTTTACTGATATGAACAACTTTGCATTTTGGAAACTTGTGAAATGGCAGAACTGCTGGTATTAATTATCAATAATGGTGCTGAATCTATGAAGATAAGCAAGCATTTTTTCATCTCTTCACGAATATAAATCATGTACTTTCTGCCAGGCACTGTCTTTCTTAAAGATGTGTCATGTTACTTCTCTCTGCTGGAAGATGGACAACCTGCAGACAAACTGGAATGTGAGTGTGTTTTCAGCTAGTTATCTGTTTTCAGCCATGATCTGTGAACTTCGATCATCCTGATAATAACACAAGAGCATCTGGAATGTATTTATAATTATCACTTTTTTTTGTCTGTTTAGATACCTTCAAACTTTATGACAAAGATGGTAATGGGGTGCTGGACAGCACAGTAAGTGACAGTTATATCATATATAAAAATGATCTATAGTCTATTTAAGTTTGAGGAAAAAAAGGTTTTGAATTTATGGTTGTTCCCAATGAATCACTGAAGAGTTTAACACACTTTTCATTAGTTTCTTTATTGACTATAAATTGGTTAAACCAAGCAATGACGGACAATGCATGGTCAGTCCCATCCACCATTATCTCCAAAGGCTTGTTGCTCCTGTAAATGATCTCGCATAACTCCTCAGTTGAGGTTGTAAGGTTTTGATTATTTGGAACTCCGGAAAACCTTGCTTTAGGAGGTGGATCGGATCATCACACAGATGATGAAAGCTGCGGAATACCTGGGCTGGGATGTGACTGAGCTCAGACCGGTAAGGGAGTTAACTGTATAACCTGAAATGTAATGTAGGGGCAGGAGAACCAAACCGAAGGTCTAAACCCTGACTCAAGATCAATGTGTATCAAAGCTGTACGCATCAAATCTGTAATGAGGTCGTCCACTGGTCACTTGATGTGTGTCTGGCAGATCTGTTAAAAACCACGTCAGCTGTAATATTGATTTGTTAGTTTTAAATGCAAATGGAAGACCCACTTTTTGAGGGGTGCACTGTCCATGAGTAAGAGTGCTTTGGTGAGATTTGAGGTCCTTTGCACAGCTTGGTCGTGACCCCACTGTTTCTGCTCAGGTCCTGGAGGACATGTTGGCGGCGTTCGACGTGGACAGAAGTGGCACTGTGTCCCTCGAGGAGTGGGTGCAGGGCGGAATGAACAACACACCCCTGTTGGTGCTTCTTGGACTTAAGGTAGAACTCATTAAAGAAAGGGGGCACAGGGTCTTCTCCAGTCCAGTCAGTCTTCCTCATTCAATCAAAGACCAGGGGGCCAACAAGCAGAAATTTGTGTTTGTTTATAAGTTTTCAAATTGGGAGTATTTTAAAATAGCCAGTGCATTAAAAATAAGTCTGATGTACAAGTAAAATCACAATGTTGTTGTTTTTTTTCGCCATATGTGTCGGCCCGGATTTCATGTCTCCTCCCCATTTGGCCAGTAGATGTCGCTGGCCATCCTGTTTCTCTTCATTGTCAAAATCCTTAGTGTGCGTCCCGTGTTCCTTGGACTGTCACATGACTTAATGAGCTGAGCATGTGGTCAGTAATTAGCCCCTCTGTCATGTGTAAAAGTCCTGCTTCCTCTGATTTTTGTATTTTGTAGATTTTTGTTCCCGAGTGTTTCACTTGTATCAGTTTTTGTTAGTTCCATTGTTTTGTGACTTGTATTCAGTTTTGGGTTTCTGCTTTGTGCCCATGGTTGTGTTTTACCTGCCTTTGTTAATCCCCTAGCGTTAGATTCTGTTTCTTAGTTTCTGGGTTCCTTGATTTTACTTAGCTGTTTCACCTGTTGCCCATTTTGCCGGCCGTTGTAAATTGTTCCCACCTAACCTGCATTGTTCTTGTTGGCCTCTGTCTATAAGTCCTGATCCTGCTCTGTTCTGTGGTGGAATCATTGTTGTTTGTGGTGTTTGCTGATGGTCCTATTGATTGCAGTTCCCTGATTGTTCTGTTTGCTATGTTTGCGTCCCTGCCTGTTCTCTGTTACCACTTTTTTCCTCATAGGTCTTTTTGGTTTTGTTAATTTACTTCATACCCCTTTTTAGTTCTGACCCTCCGTGATCCATTTTGTTTCCTTGTGTCTTCTATTGTTAAACCCCTGTCGTGTTCCTGGATATGCCAGTGGATTGTCCACTTCCTTTCCTGCCTGCACCCTGCCTCGCCCCAATGTCAGAAACCCCCCCCAGACCTTGAGAATATGATATTCACAATCTCTTATTTTCCCCTCATGGTATTTTTGGAGGTTTTAATAGGTTTTTCTCTTTATTTGAATTTATTTTCTCAATGACATAATCGCCGTCTGTTTGCCTCTCCCAACGTTTAGGTGACCCAGAGAGACGGGCAACATTTATGGAGGATGAAGAATTTTAAGAGGCCCGTGTACTGCAACGTCTGCCAGAGCATGCTGCTGGGGTTGTACCGCCAGGGCCTGTGCTGCATTTGTAAGTGCAGCTAGAAGAGAAAAAAGAGAGTTTCGATAAAATCTCACAGCAGACGCATAAGAGCATAAGAACATAAGAAATTTACAAACGAGAGGAGGCCATTCGGCCCATCAAGCTCGTTTGGGGAGAACTTAACTA